>VWZT01005205.1:406879-450402 GCA_013397055.1 Pachycephala philippinensis | reverse complement strand
CCGCCGTTCAGGAGCGGCGAGACCCCGCTGTCCGCCTCGCTGAGGGGATCGGCGGCGAGACCCCGCTGCCCGCCTCGCTGAGGGGATCGGCGGCCAGAGCCCTCCGGAACGGATCAGGTGCGAGACCCTTCTGCCCGCCCCGCTGAGGAGATCGGCTGTGAGGCCCCGCTGCCTGTCCCGGTGAGATCGGCGGCGAGACCCCCCTTCCCGCCCCGCTGAGGGGACCAGCGCCAGCCCGCGGGCCCTCGGGCCGCCCGCGCCCTCCTCGCAGCCTGAGGCGGGCGTGGCTGCGGGTCGGTGCCGGCGGCAGCCGCACAGCCAGGGCAGGCACTGCGGGAGGGCGGCGGCCCCGCGTTCGGGAGCAGAGGGCATGGGGGCCGCACCGACTCAGAGCTTCCCGCGCACGGTCGCGGAGGGGCGGCCGGGGATGGGGACGGCTCCGAGATGCGCTTTTCTGAGATGGTGCAGGCAGCTCCCGCCCGCCCTGGCTTCTCTTCAGGCGCTTCTGTGGGTACCCCAGGCCCACACCCCCGGGGTGCCGGCGGGGAATGCGGGCACAGCTCCCCGGGAAACCAGCGTGGTCCGTGAGCGCGGCCTCACGGGCCCAGGCGGCCGCTGGGGACCTTGGCCCAGGCTCCCTTCAGCGATCCTTGGTGGCCATAAATGTCCCAGCGCCGTGTCCCACGGCCTCGGTCACCCTCTGGGCGGTGACCCCACCGTGCGGGGTATGCCAGGTGCGGGCTATGCCTGTGTGCACTTCGCAGCCGTGCCGTGGTGCCTGCGGATACAAAACCCAGGGATCTTGACGTGATGGTCGCTGCGGTTTGGTTTCCCCTGGGGCGTTCCTGAGGAAGCTCCCAGGGCTGGGTTACGGTGAGCGGCACTGCAGGGAGAGCGCCCTGGGCGCGGGGGTGGGCGGCCTCTGCCCTTCGCAGTGACCGGGGTGTCCCAGGCGGGGTGTCCCAACCGGGGGAGGGCCGGCCCCGAGCCCCGGCTGGCCAAGCTGGGCCCATTCCGGCTCTGACGTGTGGGCGGGCCCTCCATTTTCACACGTACTATTTCATGTGCACTTTTGTGCGTACTCATTTCAAGTCCCTATTGTTTCATTTCTGGTGCCTGGCAGGTATTCCCAAGAATCGTAGTTATGGCAGAAAACAGACTATTACCAGAAGTGTTTTTAGAAGCTGCTCCTACTTTTCTCTATTTTCCTACACAGTGTAGTTAGACTAGTGGTCCTTTCTCTTTTACCATTAATGTCGTTCCCTTAGATGGGCAGGGTTATTTAAGTGGTTTTCCACCACCCTGTCCACATCAGAGATGAAATTGCTAGTTTAAATTTCTCTTAAAATTAAAAAATAGTTTCTTGTCATGGGAAATGCTCACTTTAGCATGTATTTGTTTTGTAGTTTTTACTCTGCAACTCTCTAACCAAGTTATTTGCCTCGTGGAGATCCTTAGTATAAATTTCAAATGCTAGTGGAAAATGCAATATGTGTAACTGTTCTTCAGGTTTTTTGGTTCAAGGGCTTTTGTCTGGCTGGTCTCCCTGCTGCTTTCTTCCCATGTGTATTTTGTTCCTGTGCAAACTGGGAGTAGCCAGTATGGAAAATATGCTCATCTTTGGAGTGGTGTTTTCTATGCTGCCCCAGGAACTGTTCTGATTTACCTATGATGGACTTATGAAGTAAGTCATATGGTATTTCTTATTCACTGGAGATTGCTTAAATGTGGAATCATATTGGACAAACAGCTTACACTATTTAATATCAGTAGTTCTCTTGTGGCAACATAATTTCTGAAAAGTTTATTTTTATAATAAAAAATAAAATTGCAGCCTTAAACCAAATAATAAAACTTAGGAATGGTAATTTTAAAATTTGTTTCATTGGTGCAAATTGGAGATCTAACATAACTAATAGGGTTAACTCTATTAGTTAACCCTTGAACTTTCTTTCGTAGGGAGGGCCACGTTTTGGAAAAAAAGATAATTTAAAGCAAAGTTTATATTTTGTTTATCTCTGAGGGTATAATTTCAACATGCCCCACTTTTTAGGGTGAGACACCCTAAGAATTTAGAGTGGTGGGGTTTGCTGGAGACCTAACTTTTCCAGCAAATCAAGAAACTGTTCCTTGTATTTATTAAATACACATGGAAAGCAAAGAAGAAAAGAGGAAACTGGTGAAAATTGTCTGCGCCACCGCTTTTGCTCTTTCACTTTCTGTGTATTCCGAAAGGAAAACCCTCCTCGATAGTCCTCCAGAGGGCACATTAGCTCAGGTTGAGAAAAAGGTTACTAAGGTTTTGTTCAATATATTCCTTCAAGAAAATCATAGAAGAAAAAAAAAAAAAAAACCTAGCAAATATTTTGCTTTTGCTTATGTTTTTCTAGTGGATGAATTCCTGGGAGATTTTATAAGACCTATGCAATCTGTACAGAAGCAGTTAAAGTTTAGTTCTGTAAAAATAGCTTAGAAATGTTCTGTGCTGGCAGCCTTTAGGCAATCTGCTGGAAAAGTGAACCAGTGAACATAAATGCATGGGATCATGGTGCCTGTGCAAATATGAATTGTGATTATTAATTGAAGAGAAGGGGCCGTTATTTGAATTTATCAGTGAAAAATGAGATGCATCCAAAGTGACTCAGTTTTCATTCATAAGTTTTGACAGTTCTGTGTGTTACTAACTGATAGAAACCTATTTAGTAAGCTATTGTTGCCATTGCTTGGAAAGCATTTGGTGTTCCTGGGAAGGTACTTGGGTCAATAGTATGTAACTATTAAATTTATATTGTATGTCCCTCCAAAAATATTTTAATATACTAAAGACCATAGATACCTAGTTTGGTAGAAAAATAATCCTTGAATATAACAATTGACTTTCAATTCCTTTCAATGTTCCATAGTAAATGTTCTGGCATTCATGTTTATTTTTACATTTCCTTTTGCTATTGTTTCCAAACTTGACTGTATGGTGTTGAGAGGAAGTAAAAGAAGTGACAACTTTTCTGACTTTCTCACGTGTGAGTCACTAGATGGTGCCATTTCACTTCTCTGGAATCAGAAACTGTCTTACATAGTTTTAGTAACCGTTGTTGGTTGTGTTTTGAAAAGAAAACAATCGGTCTTCTGAGTTCTTTTTTTGAAACTATTGCTTTTTTTTTTTCTTTGAGACTATGCAATATAGATGTTTTGATTGAATCAAACTAACGTATTAATGAATATGTGCAAAAGTTTAAAGTTCTGTTCTTTTAAATTTTCATCAACTTTCAGTTTCATATTTTTTTATGTGTTTTACTGATGCAACAACGAGACCAGACTTGAAAAAAATACACATTTCAAATGTGGAATTGTTTGAGGGTCTTTTAAGTATCTGCAGCTAATGTGAATTATGATTCACATACTAGTTCAGTTGAGGCATAGTGGTTTCCATCCACTGACAGCTGCTCTGCATTTCTCTGTGTACTAAGAACTGAAAAGAACAGAGTTAACAGTGGCCCATTTATATCTCTTGCTGTAGTCCTGGGATATCACAGAAACCACTTAGTGCAGTTTCATGTAACATGCTAAAAGTTGTTTGGGGAACTGTTATTTCATAATTTCACATAGAAAACGTATGTCACATAATTCATGTGCTGACTGCCAGTTAGGTACAAGTGATGGATATTATTTCCAAGTTTAACCACTAAATTGGCTGTTCAGCTGGCCAGAAATGGAGAGGCTTCCAAAACCATTTTTGCATAATGGCTTGGACACCTTTTTGTGAGAATTGCAAAGTAGAACTTTACATTCACAGGAATGCTCATTATTAATAAAATGATTTATTTTCAGAGATCCTAATATCGGGTCTGACTTGCTGGCCATCAGTTTTTTCTCAGTGAGAAATGATGTTATAAAACTGTAGCTGCTGTATTGTGGTAGAAAGTGTTTTACAGTTCAACAAGGTGCAGTGAGTTAGGTTCAGTATGGAACAACTTTATCAGTTTGAGAAGAAGCCGTGAATACTCAGGTTTTGTAAAGCTGTGCAGTCAGTGGGTTACACTTCTGAGTTGGATCATGGGCAGAGCCTCTGGAACTTTTAGCATAATCAAGCAATCTAAAACCACCAAAAGGTCTGACTGGTTGTGTGAGCTGCTTGGTTTCCCAAGGCTTCCAAGTCACGGTCTCTTTGTTACCTCTTACACATTTTGTGAAGAGCCAAGCACATCCTAAATATGTGCGGTAAAGAAATGGAGACTTCAGTGCTGGATCCTTCAGTCGAGTCAGCCTGCGTGTTCTTGGCAGTGGGATACCTCCCCCCAAGGGCTGCACAACCCTGCAGGGCCATCCAGCAAATCACTCATGGTTTTCCATCTGCTCTGAAAGAGGGACATGGTGGGAAATTTTGTGTGTGTTACAAAGTCTCCTGTTTTATTTTTGTTGGGCTTAATTAAAGTACAGGGAGTTTTAAATCTGACTGTAAACATTTCCTGCTGAATATGCAGCCAAAACTGAAACAAGGTATCAGATTTTACTTTTTTTTTGTAATATTTCTGATTATCTGACATTTTTGAAATGTAGAACATATAAATATTGCCTTATTTTTAGAGGTCTGTGTGGTAGGTTAAGCTCCAATCTATGTTTTATAGTGACAAAGGAAAATGTCTTTTAAATAGAAGGAAAAAACAAAAAAAACCAAAATAAAGTGAAAATCTTAATAAGATTTAAATATTCCTTGCAACCTAATAATAAGTACTTCAGTGTCTTGTTGAATTTTTGTCCTAAGCTATATTTGTGGTTGAAAAAAAGCCTGCACCACAATTAAGTTATATTGATTTTTCAAACCATACTCAGTGTGTAAGAATAACTACTTATAGTTTTCTTTTAGAATTTCAGAAAATGTGGTTACTTGCAAATAATGAAAAAGCATTGCCAGTGGTGCTGGTTGTTCAGAGCCACTTGACAGCATCTGCCTTGTGAATTCCCCAGTTCCATTTCCTTAAAGTCTTGACAGAAGGCAAGTGAAAAGTGGGGCAGGTCATCAAGCCCCTATAAAATGCACAGAGCTACAACCTGGTGATCTTCTTGTAGTGTGAAAGTTCAAGGGAATATCCCACCCAGCAGCTGGCCAAATGTGGGTATCCAGCTGCCCAGCCATGAGATATAAGTATTTTCTCAATCTCTGTTGTTTGCTACCTCTCTGGGTCTGCTGATCCCGTGCACTGAAATGCATGAAATGGGGGCACACAGCTGCAGCCAACACAGTCACTATTACCAGACCCTGGCTTCTTTAAAACCTCAGATTTCTTTAAAATGATGCCTTTTCATTTCAGCTCTCCAGCTCTTTGACACCAGCCATCTCTTCTCACGTGACAAGCTTTGGATGTTACATTCCTGGTACTTGGTTGAACTATCTTTCTTTTTTTAAATATCAGTATTTGTTTACTTTTTAACTTGGCTTTTTTCATGCAGCAGTTTGAAATGCACAGTTCAAACCTTCTCATGGGTACCACACATCTGGGCATCTTAATAGTTCAGTTGTAGCTTTCTGCAATAATAAGACAAATGATTCTACATTACATTTGTGTGTTTGACTAATGGTAACAGATTTAAAATTGAGGACTAGCTCTTATACTCAGATGAGAATTAGTGCGTTGATCTTGCTACACAATTAATGAAAATAACATTTTACTTCAACACATTAAGCTTTGCAATAGCAAAACTATTCTGTTTTCTTTCCGCCATTTTAGCTGAAGTCCAGAAGGCTTTTTTCCCCCTAAAGCTTCTATATTTAAGATGCTTTTTCAAAATTTGCTTTTGTTGGGTGTTAACTTTTAGGTGTATATATTAAAAGTAATGCTTTGGGATTTGTTTTCGTACATTAGAGATGATATACGAGGAATTTTTTGTGACTCAGTATTTCCTTGGCAAATTTTGAAACACAGTTATCCAAGATGTGTTGTACCCTTACACTCTTCATAGTGGAGAAGGTGTAAAAATAAGCTATTTATCACGATCCCACTGCACACTTTTAGCAGAGCAGTCTTGTGACTGGTCAGCCAGTTCTGACAAAGTTCTACCAAGTTGACTTCAAACTTTGTTATATAAACTATGATAGGATGTCCTGGAGTAAGCTCTCCTTTCCGAACTGAAAAAGAAAACCTGGTAGCTGCTGTTCTGATAACCCCTTCCTGGGAGGAGGAATTCTTGCCTGAACGAGGAAGTGGAACAGGCAGTAAAGCACTTCTGTGAGGATATCTGTATTTGCTGACAGGAAGTGAACACTCTGAGATTACACAGTCACACCGTGAGGGTGTTGTCACACACGGGAAGGGATTTCCTTTTGTCACAAGGAAATGGAAGGAGAGGTCTACATCCCTTGTGGCATCTTATTCTTCCACTTCACTGGCTCAAGTTATTTAGGCTTCATTTCTGCTATTGGAATCTCAGAAATGGGTCATTCCATTTAAAACAGAAGTGAATTGAGATTTTTTTAAAACTTAGTTTAATTTATTATGGTATCATGTTAACTACATCTGTCTTTCTGATCATGCTGATTTTTTCCTCGACATATTGTGCATGTAAGAGTGACAAAAGAAAGCTGCCGGAAACCGTTAAAAAAATGTGATCCTTCAACAGGTTTATTAAATGACAGTAAAAAAAGAGACCAGAAAACATACAGAAAACATATGATCTTAGATTCTTTCAGCTTAGGGACCACTGGCAGTGCAAACTGGTAATACAATATTAAAGAAAAACAATAATTCCCATGTGCTTGCGTTTTCAAAGGCAGTATGGATTTTATAGGAGGCCTCCGTGCAATTAGAGACTGTTACAAGTGGGAATAGCAGGAATATGATTTGTGTGAATTCCTCTTCAGTTTGTTCTTTTGCTTAAGAAACAATTCTGAAGGAGACATTTTCTCCCAAATGTGTAATGTGTTTAATATGTTTCCCTTGCTGGTACTGTGAGATTTTCCTCACAGTAAGTGTGTAGTGCTTGGCCGAGGTTTTTATGCTTCTTTTTGCAGGTGTCAAGGATTCTATATGCAAAAGAGAGTGATTGATGAGCTGGGGTGAAGATTAAAATACACAATAAAACATTACTCTTCTAGAAGAAACAAGAGAAACCAAAGAAACAGCATAAAAATGCATTATGTAATCATGTCTTTAAACACCTTTATTCAAAGAGTAAGTTATGTTCCCTGTAGCACACAAATGCTGCTTTTTAAGTAATTTCAGACATTTCAAGGAGATGATCTTTATGTGCTTGTTTATGTGGGATAAAAATGCTGACATATGCAGTGTACTCAGTTGTGAGATTGTGCTCCTAAGTTTCATGTACACTAACTATTAATAAGTTATTTCCCCTTGCACACAAAAACCTGCTTTTAACATCACACAATTTTCTTGGGGATGGAAGGGGAAGAATCTAAAACACTCTCTGCTGAAACAGTCTGAATCTGCCATCTTGAAAGGAGATAACACATATGATAAGAGTTTATTTCTTTAAAATCACAGATGTGGTGGTGCTGCAATTGAATGTAAATGGGATCCAAGTATAAAGTTCAAATTGAAATTTCCCTAGCAGTGTTCAGCAGTATTCAGACCTGAAGTTGTTTTAGGTATAATCCTGTGGTCTGTCACTTCCTGTGTGCATACAGAAGTACAAGCATTTCAGATCCACACTGAAGATGTCAGATTTAAGAGGAATTCTGTATGCATTGGGGTAGGCTGGATACACCCTATTCTTCCTGAAGTCAATGACATTCCACTTTGTCTGCAGTGGAATCAGGTTTATGCTTCTCACTTCCAAAAATGCATAGTGAGACTTGAGTATCTAGCTTATGAGGTTTGAAAAGATAATTTAGATTTCTTTCTAGGAATTAGATTACTAAGAGAACTAAATCAGAAAAAAACATCTACTGTGTAATTGCAGCTGTAATATATACTGTAAAATCTATCAGGATTTCATGGTTAAATGACAAGTCTGCTTAAAAGCAGCAGCAACTACATTATCTTCACATCACTCATACACACACTATAAATAAGAGCAGGATAATAAGACAATCTTCTCTAATTCCAGTGACAGTCAGGGGCTGACTTCCTTGACAGATTTGTAAGGCTGTGTAATTTCTGGAAAGTGAGCTGTTCCTCTAGCAGTAGTGTTTTCTCAGCACTGAGTTCCTGGGCATGAACCCCATTAATAATCTATGTGGCTTTCATTGCATTTACACTTGTCTTTTCCTCTAATATTACAATTCCACTGGTGAATGCACTGGCATCATACCCTGTGCTTTTAAAACTGTATCTGCTGAACAACCCAGTTCAAATACTGATGTCAAATACAGTTTACCTTTTATCTTGTTTATATTCATGCTGCTAAAACCAATACCTTGTTTTAGCAGGGAAGAGTGCTTGTAGCTTGATGAGTGTCTTCAGATTTGAATACCTGTGGGAAAACCTGTGCTAAACAAACCATAAAACTGGAGTTTAGGATTAACTGTAAAATCAATTAAAACACTCAGACTCAGTAAGCAGCAGACATGAAAAGAATGTGGTGAGGAATTCAGCTCTGGGGGATTCACTGATCATATCTCTCTGGAAAACAAGAGAACAAGGGCTACAGAAAACTTTTGGCTGGTATGTGTTTTTAGAACTCTCTTGAGGCTTATCATTAGCCAAGAACAAGAGATGTGTTTCACCAATCCAAAATAAACCAGTGCTATGAATGAAAAAGGGCTTTTGTGACAGAGCAGGGTGTCAAATTTTGGAGATGTCGTCTTCCTCCTTGTACATGCCTCGTTTGTAGATGACTCCTCTGTTGTCTTCACCTCCCTTTTTGCAGCTAAAATAAAACAAATTTATTAAATAATCGTAATGCCAATGAAGGAAAAGCACAATTAGTTGCTTAAAATTGTCCCTTATGCATGTATGTATGAGATTATTTTTCTCTGTACTAGTGCAACTGTCACAGTAGCTTATTGTTACAAATATTTCAGGAGAACACATTTTGTATGCAAGGTCAATGCTGAATGCAAAGGGAATCAGGCTGTAGGAAAAATTGTAATCTTAGATTTTTTTCCAGGATTTGGCTTTGTTGGCAAACAGTGGCTTAATGATCTTTTGGCAGTACATATTTGTTCCTCTAAAGTGTTGTGACCTTTGGGAGAGGTTTTCCTAAAATTCCATTCTCCTTGTTTCACTTACTGTTCTAGGAAAAAATTGAAGGATCCGAAAAGCAATTAGGAGCAGCAGTGCTAGCAAAAAGAACAAGGAAAGAACAAATGGCATTTGAGAAATAGAAAAGCTGGGTAAGTCTGTTATTGACCCAGTCTGATATTACACAGGGGAAATAATGTCTACAGTAATAAAAACAAATCATAGTTTGTAGGAAGAGATCATGTCTTATAAAAGATCAAACCTTACCAGTATAAAAAATGTGCAAAGTTTTGGACACACAAGCACTTGTTTGTGTCAGAGGAAAAATACAGATTTTTTTTGTGATGTGATAGCCAGGCATCTTACCTTTTCTTCTTCAGTAGCCAGAAGGCTACCGCAAGAAAGATGAGAACTCCCAGAATGCAGGCTATCACAACAGAAACCACAAAACCTAAGAAAAGAGGGAAAACGTGCAAAACTGTTAATATCATTGCCTTGAGAGGAGAAGGTGAGTCTCTGGTCTGTCATAACATTTGCATTCTGCATCTGCAACCTTTCTACAGCCTGGTCACATCACTTTGTGACTATGGAATGGGTAACTTTGCACAGATGTTCCCTGGAATGTCCCAGTCCCACAGCTGGATCCACAGTTCACAGTGCTGTGACATGGGACACAGCTGAAGTCACAATGCCAATGTGGAGGCACTGGCAAAGCAGATCATAGCAGGAATGTGATTTTTGTGCTGTAATAAATAAGAGATCATAAGCAAACCCAAAGAACTAAACCCAGGCAACCAAGGATGTTAATTTCGATGCCTTTTGTTTTCTCAAACAGAACACCATTGAATGTGGACAGCTGAAGAATGATACGCTTTGCTGTTGAGAACATTGCTTAAAGGCATCAAAGAAGGTAAAAATTAATCAGGTTATTAGTATGAAGAACTGAGTGATCTCTTGTTTGCATAAAGATTTAAGGATTATCATAATGCTATATTTGTTAGTGACCTTCGTGTACGTTTTTGGCAATGGAAGTCTTTTTTATTTGTTTTGGCCTCCCCAAAGATCCTGGAGGTGAGCTCCTTTTTCTTAACTGCATTTTCTTAGTTTATTTACACATTGTTTTTTATATTTTATCATATGACTGTTTCTCTCTAAGCAACATCAGAGCTCTTTCAGAGTCAAACTGACAGGTTTCATGTTTTCCATCTAAATATTTTCTCTTATTAAATCAGCTGTTGATAAAACACAAATGTAAAATGTGGAGTTTAACCTTATTCCATTTGACCCATTAATTTGAAGTGCAGCTGAATGGAAGAAGCTCACAATCCATGGAATTGAAGAAGAGTTGTTTTACAAAGGTGAGTTTTGCTAAAGTAAAGGTGTGTCAAATGGACACAAAAATGTAACACCGAAGGGAGAACTGTAGAAAAAGAGCTTGTAGTTTGAAGAGAAAGTGTAGGGAGGACTTCTGCCTGATGAGAGGATCTTCTTACAAAATTTAGTTAGATAGTATTTCAGCATGGTACCCTAATCAAAACTAGACATGAGTTCCTGTTTAACTCGTGGGCAGTGGGTGGTTTGAACATCGTAAGAAATGCCAGCTGCGTGTAGATGAAGCTGATTTTATTGGAATAAATTGCTGACAGACAAAATATATCATAAACACGTGTGAGTTTTGCTGTGTAATCCTTAAAGATTAGAGGCTTTTTGCAACGTGGTTCTTATTAATAGTGAGCATGAATTTAGACACTCATTACTGGCATCAACAATGTGGGTGACTGAACACTTCAGTCATGTTCAATTTTGATGCAAAACACAGGCCAGTGGCCCCATCTTGTGGTGTCTGTGCTCAGGGGAAGGTGGCAGCTCTCGGGCTTGTCACTCATAAGGCAGAAAAGTTGCTCTGAAAACCTGCTTAGTAGGTGCCTAGGTGTGCACAGGAGTTCTTTTACAAATTTCTGTGATTGCCTGGCCCAGTCCTTGATTCTGTGCATGGCCTCTCCTTCCCTTCTTAATACGTGTGCTCTGTTCCTGTTTGGGGTAGAGCTGACTGCATCAGGCTGGGCACTTGCAGCAACCAGGTGTACTTCATTGGGCTTTCATAGGAGCNTTTTTTTTTTTTTTTTTTTTTTTGCCCTTTCGGTGAGGGGCTGCACCTGTGAGGGAGCTTTTGTGACTGCATTAAGTGGAATGTGAGACTACAGGGGCAATGAATACCTTTTTTGAAATGGGTTGAACATTTTTTCTATGGTTCACTGATAGAGTCAATGAGCTTTTGTAATTAAATGTACTTAGACTGAATGGGGGTTTCTATTAAAGTAGCACTGAGCAATGTCTTTCATAGCCATAGAGACTATTTCGGGGGTATGAACAGCAGAATGGTCAATAACCCTTACAATTTAACTCTGCTAAGTCATTCCAGCTTTAAAGATACATTGAAAATGCTTTTATAGCTGGTGTCCTCTCTGCATGGGAGCCAATAATGTGGCTTAGCAGAGGGAGAACCAAATGTTATTATTTGGTTTGGCTCTGGTTCAGAGCAACAATTTTGAGAAAGTCACATCTGGGTCAAATTTTCCCCCATAAATGGAAATAATAATGCTTACACTATTTCTGTGAAGTATTCCTGAAGAGATTCCTGGATGAAAAGTATAGTGTCTGATTTTCAGTTACCGGGATCGTGGGTTGTAACTCTCTGCCTTCTACTATTAAGTACTGAGTGTGGTTTAGAGAGAGAATATAGTCAGGTGCTGAAACGTCAGCTTAAGAAACTGATGGAAAACTGCATTTCTCATTTCTGACTGACCACTCTGACTCAGCAGACCAGTGGCTCGTGAGTGTGGTTAGGAATTGACAATGTACCCTTGCCAAGCCCACCAGGTATTGAATTTTGATAAACAGAGGATGAGGGTAGAAAATGTAAAAGTTGGATTGCTAGGATTCCATGGTGAACCTGTCTCAATCACAAGGGAGCTGCTCACTCTGGAACTTCTGGTACTTCAGGCAGTGTTTCTGCAGTGGCATTGCTATAGCAGATTGTTTGTGCAGCGATTTAAGACCCTGCAGAGGAAGCCTTAGTCTCAGAAACTTGGCAGCTCTATTGCAAATTCTGCTGGTTGAAATGATTGCACATAATCTGACTTGAGCAGAGATTTGAAGAGCATTACTGAAACAGCCATTCTGGACCCAACTAGCTCTCTAGTTGGCAGCCAGCATTTGAGACTGGAGGTTGGAGAAGAAAGTTTTAACGTCTCTGTGGTCATATAAGAATGCCATGGGGGGCATTCTTCTGGTTGGCCAATCCATAAAAGCAGAAAAAAGACTGACATACTCTAGTTCTTCCCCTCCTTCACTATTCAGTCATCTTTTTGTTTACTCAAAATATTGTTTGTGCAACTAGTGTCAGTTTGTATATTAATCACAGAGATGTTAAGGAATGTTAATTTGGTAAACTTGTAATTTTCCTACGTGTTATATTTAGAATCTAGCAACAAGAGAACTACTAGTGCAATTCCCATTTTAAGAGATCAGCCAACTTTTGGTGACAAATCTAAATCATCTCTGATTTCAGAGAAATGCTTTGCCCAGGATTTGTTTTGGCTGATCTCTAATTTTCACTTTTCTCCTTTATAGCTTTCTGTTAGAGGAGATATGTTATGAAAGGGTCTGTCTGCAGAGGGGAATGGTGAGAGCAGATACTGCAGTGTGCCTGCAGGGAACTGTTTGTGCAGTGGGTGTTGTGTGAAAGTGTCCAAAACAGACAACTCTGTGTTTTCTGTTCTTTCATCTAAACAGTGAAGAAACTGACAGGAAAAGTTGAAATGATGTGCTAACACATTTTATTAATTTAAAAGTTTACTGCTTGGCTAATCTTTCTTGTGAAGTCTACTTTTTCTTTTAGAAATCTTTTATTCTCAATTTCAAGTAGTGTAGTGGTTTGCCTAGACTCATCTGCCTTGAGTGTACATGCCAGCTTCACAGGTCCTTACGAGTATTTGTTTGCAAGACAACAAAGAAGTTGGAACAATACATTTTGCACAAACAATATACTCAAAAGCCTTTCTGTGGGGTACAGCTCAGCTTCTCACCACAGATGCAGACTTTTGTGCAAAGCTCCCCACCAAACTTATGCGTTGTCATTGTGTAACACTGCATAGTTAAGCTTTTGAATCAGTTCTTACTCGTAAAATGGGGTTGTTTTTATTTAATTTGTAACACTGGACAGTACAATCCAATGCTATGAGTTATATTTATTTGACAAGTTTTAATTCCTCAAGTACCTCCTCACATTCTGTGTAATTTCCCCAAAACTGTGTCCCTGAAAGGCAAAGTTGTGACTCCCTTTAAATGTGTGGTCTGCATAAGATCAAGCCTGACATAGCTGAGAACCAGCAAATGTCACTGATGAGACAAGGCCATCTTAAGCGCTTACACAGGCTGAAACAGCTCAGCTGTGGAGCTGTTTAGTATTTGCAGTGACAGCAAATACTTCTGCCAAGCATGACTAGGCCAATCGTATCTTCCTTCTTTTATCTCCTTGCCTTTGATCAGAGAGGTTGCAGGACTTGCCTGATACCCACTGTGGAAAAGAATTCTTATCTACCCTGGAAATACCTTATTCTTGTGCAGTTGCCCATGCACCAGTGCAATAGGAAAAGAAAAGGCAACAAAGTGAGCTGCAGGGAAAGGAGATTGCTGTGGTTTTGTAGTGGTGCAGTGCAGCAGGACTGCCATTGCAGTACTTCACAATTGCACAGATCACTGTGCACTGTTTCTTTGCACAGAGGTATTCATACAACTCACCTTCACGGAAGGAGATAAAAACCAGTCTTTCATGGAATTCCTGAACGTTTCTGAAGTTATCAACCATTTCCAGGGGTTCTGGGTCATCACTCTCTGTGCAGTACATGGCTGTTTCCAGTGCCAGTAACTAGAAAGGGAAGCACCTGTTCAGCTCCCAGAATACAGAGAAAGCAGTGCCAGTGTGGGATCACTGGGAGTGTTGGAAATCAAAGGGGTAGTCAAAGGGAAGAGGATACATTAAGTACTAATTAAGTCTCATGTGGCCTGTGAACCTAAATACAGAATAATGTGTAAACAGTGTGACATCTCCAAGTCCATACCTGTATTTTATTTACATCCTGATAAAACTACTCCTTACTATCAGCTTATCTGCCAGAAAAACTGGATGGGAGGAAACATGGTAGACTTTTCCAGCATGCTCTCCCTGGCACAGTCTAACTCCTAAGTGGTATTAAAGGCTACTTTTTGAAAGAACTCTTTATTTTGGTGGAGGCATGATCTGACAGAATGGACAAAGGTGAGAATGTATTTTCAAAATGAGGAGCGTGCAGTCATTTAATCTGAGATTTTGATAATAACATTTTCCCCCCGTGTCTATAATTAGGTGAATCAGAAGACAGTAATTGTGAGTTTATAGTCTATGTAAGTGGCCACGTAAGAGCAAAAGAAGTTAATTAGATGAGCACAAAAAATGTAAGCTGGGAGAAAAGCTAGGAATTCAAGATTGATAAATAACACAACACAAACTTTTTAGAAACTTTCCAACCCACCTAAGTCCATCAGAATCAATGTAGCACTAAAATACCTGGTGAATAGCATTCAGACATGGAGCCCAAACAAAATAATCTGCAGGTAACTCATGGGAAGACTTAGAGCAGGGATTAAGTACATAATGAAAACAAAAATTCATTTCACTTGGCTGTGATTTTTCAAGCTGATACTGTACCAGTTGCTGTGCAGCTGTCTGTCCTTTGTTCTGGCCAACTGAAAACGTGCTAATAACAAACAGAATGGGATATTGATTTATGCCAGTTCTGTGCTGTTCTTCCCACACAATGGATTTTAGCAATGGTCACCTTTCAGTTTTACAGGAACATAAGAGAAATCTTAGGGAAATCATAAGGAAATGAGAATATGTATTTCCAGTTCTTTAGCAGACACCAGTCAGGGAAATGTGCTCTGTTGGAACTTGCCTGCTCTTGAGAAATTTTAACGGGGTGTCGGAAAACTGTCCAGAGAACGCTCGGGTAGCAGGGAGGAGTTGTCAGGGATCCTTCGTAGCGATAATACTCATCCAGTCTGTCAGGAAGCAGCTCCTGAATATTGAAACCAGGGACCAGGACCTTCTGATCTAAAAAAAGGGGTTTGTGTTAAACATTGCATCATGACCACATAAGTAGTGTTTCAGTGAAGTGGATTTGCTTGTCAGTAAGTAGGATATTTTCAGTGTCATATCACTAGGATGAGAAAAAACCTTTTAGCAGAGATGATCCCAGTTTAATAAGGAGTATGGCTTTTTAAGTTTCCTATTTACAAATCTTGTCTAAGATACCAAATCAGAGTCCTCTAAGATAAACTGTGGCCATATTAACTAAAAAACACCATGTGGGAGAAATGAGGCCCAGTCAGAATCACATGGGGGATGCTATACGCTCTTCCCAGGAATGCACCGCATTTGGAAGCCTTTCACAGCTTGTGACAGGTTTGCCTGGGATCACTGGACTGTTTCTTCAGCCAGTTCAATCCCTCTCAGGGTGACATCTGATACTCTCAGCCATTCTCAGTCTGATTTAGCCACTCACCCTTGTATTTCACATTCCGGAAGTGCCTGAAGATCTTTTCATAGGATGGGTTGAAGGGTCCAATCTGCAATGATCACATTATCAACAGCTGTGCAAATCACCAGTCTGAATATGAGTCTGTGCTTCTGGCCTGTCCTAAGGCAAGTGCCTCCACTGTCCAGATATTCACGTAGCCTAAGTATTTTATAACTCAAAACATTCCCTCTGTCCTCAGAGCCATGATTATGCTCCTGCTTCAGGGCTATCAGAGCTGCTGTATCATGATGCCGCCTTTACAACAGACCTTTTGTGTGCACACGAAAGACCCTATTGCCCTTGCCTGCTCAGAGTGCTGTGCAAATGAAGAGAAACCCTTTCCTCTGAGAGCATTGCAGGCAGAAGTTCTCAGCTGCCAGGCTTCTCAGATCATCTCCTGATTTCCAGTCAAAGCCACATTTTTCCACCCACAAACATTTTTCAATCGGCTGCTCCTCATAGTCCAGGGAGGTAAAGAACGACACTGTTGGGTACCACAGGGCCACAGCTCAACTATTTGGCAAAGGCTATAACTCAACTATCACACAAGACCATGTTTTTCAACTGCTACCAGCAGCTTTTCGGTCTAATAATCAATGCCTTTTTTATTAATTCTTCAGAGCTGGTGCTTAGCAACTCCTCTGACAACCAGACATAGTAAACTTGTGTCCTTACATCAACTGTAATAGCCACCAGCTGTCTGAAAGCATTTCCAAGACCTAATCTCCATTGTTCACTAATTTGATTTTCAAACACCATTGCTTAGAAATAACCAGGATCCCAGTATTATTCCCTAGCATAATATACAATACTCTGACAGTTTTCACAGCTACAACTTCCAAATGAACTGAAATTTAACACAAAATTACTGTCAGAATCTTAGAGGTGCTAGGAAGTGAGCTTGGGTAACATTAATGAGAGCTTTGTTTGCTAACTAGAACATTTTACTTTTTTGATGGAAATGTGGAAACTTGTGGTTTTGGTTTGTTATGCTGCTGAAAATCCTCGCATTTAAAAATGATCTTTACAGTTATTGAGGAGTTTTAATCCTCAAGAAAAAGGAGAATTATAAAAGTATATATATACAAGCTAGTAATTTTTTTCTTTTGTTTAAGATCATTATTATCTTCATATGTGGGACTTTAGAGAGGAAAATTGGAAAGCTGTCCTTCTGACATCTTAAAATGTCACTGAATGTACTCATTTACTGTAATCTGTGATTCAAAGAATCTGGGAAGTTAGCAGGGAGAAGACTGTGGTTAAATCCTAATTACATGTAGTGGTCAAAGGCAGGGTTGTGCCTGTCTGTGCCTCTCTGCTGAGTTCACACTGCTTCATGCTACAGTAGGCAGCTTTGAGTAAATGAGCTTGAAATTCACTGTTGCCTCTTGTTTGATAAAAGCTACCAGTCATTAGTTTGTAAATGAATGCAAGAATTGATTTAACATAGCTGAAGTTAATTTACTAAAAACCATGAGGAAATACTCAGAATTCCTCTTTTCTTAACATTTGCCCCTGGTTTGCTATGCGCTGGTAGAATCTGACCCTTTTTTTTGTGAATGAGGAAAGGAAGAACCTTTATTCAGCCACTGTATTGTTAAATAATGCGGGCAATTTTGTACATTAGAGGTCTCTCATAACTGAGTGATTGAAAGCATATTCTAAACAAACAGAAAAAAAAAGATCCTTCACCCTACCTCGAGGAGAACAGCCAAAACTGCCAGTCCATCTGCTTTGTCCATTGCTGCTGTTATATCTGGGTATTTCTCAGAGTTGTAATGTACAATATGCAGCTACAAAGGAGGAGATACTTTGTTACAATAACACTTGGGTCATGCTCACACTTATGCTTCACAGCTAAAACGGACCAGAGCAGCCACCTCAGGATAAGACAATGCAGGAGGGTGCTTCAGTGATTTCTGGGTGCAGAGGTAAGATCTTTTTAGAGAAAGGCAGAAGGTCCTGGGACTCCCAGCCCTGCTGTAGCTGAGTTACATGCAGCCCACATCCCCCATAATGAGGTGAGAAAGAGGATCCATGACTTCAGCTTCAAGGCATCTTGACTGGAGTACTAATAATTTTTTTCTGAAAAAATAACTACTTAGCACTCCAATATTTGGAATGCAAACCCCAGTGTTAAATGTAACTGGAGAAGAAATGGATTGCTAAAGTGCTGTTATGCAAGCAAATTGTTCTGACTAGTTTCTTTTTTTTAATAATTTTGAGGTAAATATCTCATTGGTAGTGCTTATCAAAATGTATTCTCAAACCCATAATTTAGAAATTAGAAAAGATAAATAGTTCATCACTGGATAGAAAAAGGTGAGTAAAGGTAAACAGAGCAGCAGTGTCATACAGCTAAAAGTTACCTCAAGTGACCTGGTGCCAGTTCTGAGTTCAGAATCTAAATTCCAGCTCCCTGACTTAGCACATCCAAGTCCATCTTTTTTTTGTGGTGCACAACCCATTGTTTTAGTATATACCCAGATCATAAATACTTAGAACCTCGCAGCCTTTTACAGTCATTTACCCAAGACACAGATCTCACTTTGAAACAACGGGACCTGCCCAACCTTCTTTGCTTCTTTCTCTGATGTGAGCTGGCCTTACCTCTGCAGCAAAATGCTTCCCACTGACGGTGTGCTCGGAGCCTTCGGACTTGTTTCTGTTTCCCCAGTGCAGGTGAAGTTGAGATGCAGTGTATTCAAATGGGAGGTTTCTGATGGACATAGTTGGTGACAGATACATTTTCACTGTAAGCAGATCAAAACCAGATAGGAACAAATGATACCACAGCTTTCAAGAACAGGGCAAATAAAAATACCATGTATTATATATGGAGCATGAAAAAAACAGATTCTAACTCAAATCCATCTCAGTCTGTAGTAGGAGATAAACACTTCGGTTCTCTTGAAGCCTTTCTTGGTAGATCAGGATTTAGAACATTTAGAGCATACCCATTTCTATTTTCTTAAATACATTAATTGAATGTGACAATTGTTGCTAGTGAAAATCTTTCTTCTCCCTAAAGAATGCGAATTTATCTCAGATGTTGAAGAGACAATTATTGATATGTCAAAGCAAAATATAGGCTTATGTAGGTTCTTTCAATCCCCTTATAATGGTTGAAAATGGCTTAATAAATTAATACTTATCATGATAATTTGTATCTCCTGTTACATTGAACCCTGCTTGCCTCTTAATCTTTTAGGAGCACATGACAAAAACAAATAAACTCCCCGCTCTCCTTGCTGCTCCCCAAACTGATATTGAGCAGCAAGATAATCCCAGGCCTTAAGTCTAGCATTTCCTCTCTTGACGTGCTGGAGGGAGATCTTTGTATGCATTACCTTCCCTTCTGCTCACTAAAGCTCTCCAGTAGGGAAGGCAGGCTGGTTTGTTGGGGTTTTTTTGGTGTAGAAATGACAGTAGTAATTCTCAACCCAGCAGAAACTTCTCAGGTGTTCACTTGGAGCATTTGGTACTTCCTAAACCAATGACTTATGTCATGAACAGATTGATTTCTTTGCAGTTTATCTGTATTATTTTCCAGAGTGAATATGGTTTGTTTCTGGGCTGTCCTGGACATGGGTTTTTTTTGAGCCTGGACAGGCTCAAAACTATAGTGGAGTAACAGCTGTGACCCTATGTATTTTTAGGCTCCTACTAAAAAGGGTTTTTTTGAGCTCTACTGTTTTCAGTCTAGCTGAAGAAGTTAATTGTGTCTGCATGAGCTGGCTGGTGAAGAACATTAATTATATATAGGAATGACTGACAGCACAATACTAAGCATCCTACTGACTTCCTCTAGCTGAAAGAGAAGGCAGCAGCAGATGGTATAACGATCACTCTAACAGAGGCTGTTTTTGTTACCCAGAGCAATTAATTTGTATTTAAGTGAGGTTTCTAGAATAGGATGCATCTCTGCTGCTTTCTAGGAGGGCACTGACCTTGGAAATGAATTCCCATTTTCCTGGGAAGGTTATATTTTTGTCTCAGCTTTCTTTAGGAAGTAATCAAATTTTGTATTTTAGGGGTGAGAGCTGACAGTGGTAGTGACTTAGGTTCTCCAAGGAATTTGCTTTTACCTGGGTGACTGTTTTGGGAGGGACTTAATCTCAGTGCTGCTCTTTCGGCTCCTTCTGCACTCTGGCACCCTTCTCTCTGCCTATTGCCTGTCACTTACATCAGCCTGGTGCATTCAGCTGTGACAGTCCAGTCTTTCACTCAGGACCGAGAAGGACTTTTAGGAAAAGAAAGCTCACAAGGAAAGGGTGTTCCAGCCATTCCTAGTCTAAAGCAACCTGGTTTTAATGGAGAAATTGATCAAGAGGAAAACCAGGAATCTCTCCCGAGAGATTGGCCCTTACTTAAGAATGGGCTTATGATGTTCAATAGAGCAGATCAACCTCACTGAAAGAATGGTAAAAAAAGGGATTTTTGCATGTTGGTCAGCTTATAACCAAGCATGTGAGAGCAGAAGCCATTTTATAATGCAGGTTATTTTGATACTTATGCAATAAAGGAGGATACAAAGAATGAGGGTTTTATAACTCTTCTTATTTCTGTGTCTTCAAGTGTTTCAGGAAGGTGGGGCTCACTCACTGGTATTGTATATTGTGTCATTATAGGAGACCTTTCTGAGACAGCATCGTTTCTGCCTTTACCTTCTGTACTGACACTGATGTAGTGCTACTGTAGGGAGGGCCTGTTTGTACACTATTTCTCATTATTTTTCTGTCTTCTTACTTATCACTGCCTATCCCTGCCTATCTTACCTTACACTAAAAAGGTTTGTATCTCAAGTCAAGAGAACAGAATGGTGCTCCTACATATTTTTTCCTCTTCCTCATGCCCCCACGTAATTCAGTTGAGCTGCTTTGATGAATGTAAGACACCCATTACTCATATTTCATCAGTTAATCTCTTTTTAGCAGAATCACAAAGTCTGTTTCTGTTTTGGAGGACCACAACCAAAGTAAGAAGAAAACCTTGGGCATTAATTCTGACATTCCTAGGGTTTATTTTAGACTTCTTTATTTAAAATTTGACTTACTGGGAATCTGTTTGTACTTAGTACATTCCCAGGTTTCTCTAGCCTGTTTTGTAGATGTAGGTATGCTGATGTGAGGCTTTCTCATCTGATTAGCAGCTTAATTTCATCTGAGAACCAAAGTAGTCCACCCATGAAGTAAAAAACCACTGAGTTCCTGCAACTCTTTCTTTTACCATTCCTTGCTGTCCGTGTGCTCCCTTACCTGAATGGCCATTATTGATCAACGTAAACGGGTCAGTGGAGGGCACGTTATAGCCTATGAATTCTAAAGGCAAGAGATTGGAATCATACTGGAGAATATCTTTGTGGAAATCAATTGGTGATTGGAATACTCCTCCACAAAATGGGTATTTCTTTGACCAGGCCTTCTCTCCATCAGGACCTGTGTGAATTAACAGAGACACATTTGTCAGACCTTTACTATGCAATTAACATAGAAATTCCCCTTCACACAAAATTTGGAAAAGAAGCCTTTTCTGAATTTTTAAGACTTTTTTTTTTTTTAAAAAAAGGACCTCATTAAAACCGAGGTAATGAAGGATATGATCATTTTTCTGAGGGTGTTGTGACCTAGAGACAGGTCTGATTATATCAGACGCTCACAGACTTTTCCTTACTATACAAACTGTCTGGCTCTATCTAACAGGATTGCATAACTCTCAGTGAAAAGCTAACTTGCAAAAATGGAAGGTGTTATGGTAATTTGACCTGCAATAACTTGCTCAAACTCTGGTGAAACTTTCCTTCATCACAGCTTTTTGCCTGAGGTAAGATCTACAAAGAATAGATAATATCAAGAGAATTTTAATTGTGCCTTTGATTTAATTACACATTAACAGCTAGCAGCTGTTTGCAAACTGTAAGATGAGATGATTTGGATTTAAATACCAGAAGAGGTACTTGCAACTTGTGTTTCTCCTTGTCTCTGAACATTCATCATGATTCTTTCCAAGGCAGGAAGGTCCTTAGGGATCACCCAGCCTGATCTGTGTAACACAGGACACTGGGCCTCCCTGGATCAATTTCTACTTTGGTGAGGCCATTTCTTTCAGAAGGGAATAAACATCTACTCTTCCTTTAAGCACTGCTGATAAAAGATACTTCATTAGTGCCCAATGGATAATTACTCTCCTTGGCAGCTTGCTTTTCACTGAGAGCCTGCTGTTCCCATAGTTTTGTTCCTCGTTGAAGTACTTATAAGATAGAGGATATAGTTTCTCACTTCTCTTAAACGAAGCAGATTGAGTCCCTTGAGTCTTTGATTAGAAGGCTTCTTTTCCAAACCTATAATATTCCCAGTGGCTTCTTTGAGGATCAGGTCATCAGTGGCAAAGCAAGTTCAGATATTTTCTGAAGGAAATTACCAGTCGGGAGGATACTATTAGTGGCTCACTTTATTTACATGAAAGACAATTGCCAAGTAAATGGATAGTGGGGGTGAATCTGACTTAAACACAGTGCATGTGACAGAATCAACAAGATCAATTCTGGTGCTTAAAGACAGACTTACTTCCTTGGTAAAGCTGTGTAAGATTATTCAAGACACAGGTTAGCAGGTGACATTTTTTGCAGTGTGGATACTCAGACTCAATCAGTGCTTTTCAGTATAAATAGGCCTTGCTGCTGCTGTAACTTAAATTTTTTACTCCAGTTCACTGACAATCAGATCGATTTCTTTCGTCTTATATCTTTGTGATACTATCTTAAAGTTGCTGAAATTCTTTTAAAAAGGTTATAAATGTTATGCTGACATTATAGAAGCCTATCCTCTACCTGTTTTTGGCAAATAACAAACATATCCAGAAGAGCAGAAATTCCATACTATGGAATACATACTGAAGAATATTTCCCAGGAAAATATGCATTAGGATATACCAAGAAATGAGAGTTTCTTAAGTTCGAACTTGCTGTGCAAGACAATGACTCTGAAATTTAACACTTTACAAGGAACTAAGATTACAGTAATGTCAGAGAATTGGTGAGAAGCCTTTATTGTAAAAAGACTTCAATAATTTTAAAAGGTTTGATAAGGTAGTGAGTTTGCAAGAAGAGTTTAATATATTACATATCATAGCTTTGGAGACTTGATAATTAAATAGGTGATTGATGTATAAAATAGAAGTCTAGTCCATGTCATGAAGCGCTGATCATTTTTTCAGTACTGTGTTTGGGTGGCTCGAATGTCTGGAAGAGTTGGCAACAGAATATGGTAACTTCCACACTGACACTGCCAGTTCAGAAGGAGAACTTTTGTCTTTTCTATAAAGTGATGCAGTTATCACAGTCTTCATGTACGTTGAGCTTTACTAGCAGTTAACCTTTTCTTGACCTAAATCTGCAACTCACAGGCCTTTAAGCTACAGAACATTTTGCTTGTTTCTCATTCCTGCTCAATTGAAAAACCCCAACAAAACCAAACAAAACCTCTTTTTCGGTACAAGCCCAGTTTTTATTGTAATTCTGTCTGTTGTCACGTAGTCTTTCTAATTTCAGTGCCTCAAAACTCCAGTCTCAAAGAGCTGAGCTCACTGCAGCTTGGTTTTGCATATGTGAAATTGAGATTTCCATGGTAGATAAACCACACAGCTGGAAGGCATTTCTCAGCTAGGTCTGCTGAAAATGAATGATTGATTGTGAACCAGATTTTCCTTTTTCTGTGCCAGGACACTCAGATAAATTCAGTGGAAATCACATTGTGTTTACAAAGGTTTTGTCTGATCACTACTGAATAAAGAACAGCCTGTGGATGTAAGATTGGCCTGTGCCACAAGTCCCAAAAGATATTAACATAAGAAGTATTGCAAAATTATCTTCAAAGTTAATTTCCTTTTTGTGTGACACGTTTGTGAACCAGGCATTTCAGAAGTGTTTGCAGCTATGAGGATCCCACCAGGACTGTGTCAGCAGAGCACTAATTGTGCCATGGGCCTGTTCTACCCCCTCAACGCTATAATTCAGCTGTTGGAGTGAGGACATTAAGGTAGGGAGCTGTTGGTGTGAGTGGAAGTAGGACCCTTCCTGCTACCACTGCTGCCAGTGCTGCCAAGAACACTCCCTGCCCTAGGGAGTGCAAACTCAGACTGCTTAAATCCAGCTTGTGGACTGCCTTGCTTGACACGAATTTGCAGGACCATGCTCCCTTACCACACTGAAAATAGCCCTGAGCCTGATTGTGCCCTCATGGCTATTTAATAAAAGATGCCTGTAAATAAAGCAGGACTAATTCTCTGGATGGTCTGGCTGCCCACTGCCCAGTGAGCTGAGCAAAACACCCTCAGCACCAAGGCTGCACGTGTCCATTGCACCATCTCCTTGGACAGCTTTTAGCTTTCCAGCCAGCCCCACAGCACTGGTGCTGCTGGGCAATGCAGGACAGATGTTCCTTCAAGAACAGTGGTGTCTGCTCCCAGGATGTATACACTGGCCCATTTTAAATAAGGAGAGAACAGCCCTGTGAGACTCCAGTGGTACCAACAGACTGTTGCTCTGATGACCAATTAATATTCGTGTTGCTCCAGCTTCTCACAGTCTATCCAAGTTCTCTTGATCTGAAGTAAACTAGTGTAGTAAAATGCATTGGATCAGTAACACAGGGAATGTCTGTGGTATTTTTGCAGCCAGGCAGAGCACTTTGCCCTATTTTCAGCCAGCTGGAAGCTGTAAAGTTGCTGTTTGCCCAGGGCTGAGATAGTGGTGAAGGCTGAGAGTCCAGGCTCCCTGCCATGGTGACATGACCACATGGTTTCCATTTTGCTCAGAGCTCAGTCATACCATTCTGTGCACACAGAGCCAGTATGTGTGTCTCTTCTACACGTGTCCAGAGGGAAGCTTGTGAGATAGAGGAATTACCAAGGGCTGGAGCTGTCGCTGTTACTGCATTCAAGTGCTGTATGAGAAATCTGGGGCATGTTCTACTGTGTTCACTAAAGCTGGCATTTCTGAAGGGGAGGTGGAAGGGTCTTAGCACAGGTTCTCAGCACCTCACTGAATTGGAGTATTTGGCAACAGCGGAATAAAAGAGTTTGCAAGTACAATTAGTCTGGTGTCTGTTAACAACAGTTCCTGTGTCTGCATTGCAGCATGAAGTTCTCTCTTCACATGCTAAAGTACATTAATAATTCTGTTGGCACCATTACTGCTAAAGCATGTTAATAATTCTGTTGGCACTCTTGCCTTAAACTTGTCTGCAAAGCTAGTTTTCTCCATTGTGGCTGCTTGTCCACTCTGATTCTGGTTCTCTGATTTCATTCCAGCCCACTTACACTACACAAACCGAGCCAGAGTCCAAAGAATTGAAGCCTAGCATCCACTTCTACCATTTTTTTCTGGGGCAGAAGACTTCAGCCTGCACCTCACAGCCACACAGCAGCATTGCCAAAAGCTGCCTGCACATGCTGTCCTGAACTGTGGGGCATTGGAACCACTCCTTTAGTTCTTTACCTGAAAACACTTCCCTTATGATACATTTGATCTACTTTGTCCATTTTACAGGAGGTGGAGCTGCCCCAGAGAACACAAAGCAAGCCTGTGTCACCGGGGGCTGAGGGCTCAGGCCTCACGGCTCTGTGGTGTTTCCTCCAGGCACTTTTTCTTGGGCTATGTACAAGGGTAGTGAAAACAGGAAGAACAAATAGCATTGCTGCAGTTTGGCTAAGGAAGAAGCAAACAGAGGAGATGTTTAGGCTTTATATTTGCTGTATCTAATGTAGTAGTTTCCAATCCAGGCAAAGCAAACTCTCATTTCTTCGGAAAGCCTGTGCTGAATAGATAAGGCCTGATCATATGTGGTGTCATCTTGCTTTGCCACTATGGCCTGAGGTACTAACACCGTATCAACATTCAGTTTTACATATTGTCCTACTCAGCAAATAGAAATCTCTGACAATGAGCACCCAGATTTCTGCTCCACCCTTAATCTTGTACCTTGACCCTCATCTTGACATCAGTCTGCACTGTGGTTATAACGGCTTGATTTCCTTTCCATTCCTATTGACTCAATTTTAGTGAGAGGCACTGCAAAGTGTTTCAGGGGCAGAGGTAAATGGTGGAAAGTTTAGGATGCCATAAGGAACCAGGATCAGTAGAAGAGTACAGAGGGGCTCTTTCCTGGCTTAGCACAGTCTCTCTAATAGCTGTTTTTCTCTGTGGGGATCAATGCTCCAGCTCTGCTTTTCTGTACTATTCTGTACAAGTTCTATTACCACTTGACTTTTTTGAAGTTGCTCTTATATATTTGCTTTTATATGTTTTTCTAGATATGTTTTGAAATCAGTAGTTGAAGGAAAAAGATAATCTGTTTTGTGAACCTTCTCTCTATCCTCCATACATTTTGAATGTAGAAATCAGACTGCAGTATGGAAGAACTTAACAGGAATTGGTGAAGTTGGGCACTGAGAATAATACCCTTTGAAATCAACACTGGTACCCAAATTCCCAGGAAAGGAGAAGTAAGTAATTTAAACAAGGATTACCCTGGAAGAAGGGCAAAACGTCTGCTTTGATGGTAGTAAAAAAAGTCTTGTTTTCCTTACTACCCAGCAGGGTTAGATTTATCTGATGGCTGCTGTCAAAGTGGAAAACCCAGGCTTTTGTTAAAGCTGTGTCAAGCGTTTTCCCTACTGGGAATGCGAGGTCTGTGTAGGGACACTGCAGACAGACATGCAGCTGACAGTTTTCCTTCTGCCTGTGTGAAGCAAGTCAGGTAAACTGGAGCACAGCCAAAGGGAGGAGCTCCCAGTAGCAAGTTCAGTCTCAGAGGTTCTTTGTGTTGTCTTGGAGCAGCACCAAAGGCTTAAGAAGAAGCATTTTTTTCTGAGGTTCTCCATACTGCCTACTTCTGTGGGGGTATTTGGCATGTAAAATGCTACTCTGAATGAAGAAATACCTGCCTAGAGGATTTGATCAAGTAAAAGTAAAACGCTAGATAATTCTTCTTCTGAGCAGCCACCAGGTCCTTCTGAGTTAGTAGATGACTGAAAGGATTAGTTACAAATTAACACTGCTTTCCTAAAGATGATTAATTTTGTCACTGCTGGGATCTTCAGGAACCTGAGTCTCCAGTAACATGGTACAGGTGACTTGCTGAACTCTGACTCTGCTTGAAGAAGAAGATTTGTGTGGGTAGGGAGAGAATGCTCTTTGTAGAACTAGGCTGGAATGTGCTGCTGGCCTGTGGCTGGTGAGGAAACAGAGGGCTTTGGGGACCCTCTGCAGTTGTAGGGCCAGCTTTAGTCTGCTGAAATTCCTGTCATTCCACAAGGAAATTTAGAACTGAGTAACCGATTCTCAGTCACTTAGATATGAAACCTGATTGATGAATAACAGATTTCAAGAAAATTGACCAGATTCAAACCTGGGTGAGGATTATGATCTCAGTAAGTACTCACCAGAATACATTTGGCAGGTTGTCCTAAAGCACAGAAGAAAGCCATAACTTTGCATGTATGAATTAGTACTTACCAATATAAGACCATTTTGACCCTGTTTAAAGAAAAGGAAATATTACTGTGAGTATTCGCAATTGATCTTACTCTCTAAAGAAACAAATTGCTGCTTAAACCCATGTATTGAATTTTGCAATACTTTTGTCTATCTTTCTAGTTCCAGCAGTTGAGCAAAACATAGCAAAACATAGACACTTTTAAACTTTTTGACACTTTATGAACCTTTCTCACTCAAATTGTAACTATAATTATCCCTGTGATTCTGCCCATAGGGATGAATTTCTTGTGGTCACTTAAATCTTGGGGCAAAAGTGCTGTCTTTTTTTTTTTTTAATTGGAATATCCACAGACTTTGTCTGTAGGTACATCCCTGGGATTTTTTTCTGGTTTGGAAGCTAAGGAATATAAGTGGAGTGTAACTACAACAAACCCCAGGGATGCCTTGTTGAGGAGTTTGAAAAACATCAGTGGATTGCCAGTTGCTACACTGAGAAGTGATGGACAGATAGATGGACTTTGAAAAAAGGGAGTATGATAATGAACCCATACAACTCAGAGGATCCCAGGGAGGGTGAGTGAGTGTTAAAATAATCAATACTCATCCAGTGTTTAAGGAACTGAACTTGGGACAGTATCTCTGCATGTTTTTGGAAATGTCTTGACTTATTAAACGCTCTTTTTAATAATTTTTTTCCTGGTCCTGAAACCTACTTAAAATCACTCAGCTTGCTGCATAATTAGAGGTGCTCATCTTGACAGACCTGAACAGTTTGAGCTATCAGGCTAATGCTGATCTTTACTCTCTGCAAATTTAATTTTATTTCTGCTTAGAAAACAGTCCTGAAATACAAGTCTTGCAAACACTCGGTGTGCCTTTGAGTGTCTGTATGCATGCAGGCAAATATTTATCATTACATGCACCTGTCTGCTCAAAACATGGTTCTTGGCAGCATTTCTTGTGCTCTGAAGTATGGTCACAGATGCCGCTCTTTCCCTAAGAATGTTGTGTGAAATGGTTGGGATTAATTTGTAGCAATGTGCAAACCAACTGCACTTAGCTCTTTTGTATTGATAGGTGCTGGGAACACAAAACTCTCTGCTTTCAGTTTGTTAGGACCAGTGTGCCTCGTTCTTTTACACTGGAATTTTCCAAACAAGGTCTGTGTAATCATCCTGGCTCCAGTCCTCAGGTTCCTCTCATAGAGAATTCATGTTTTAGATTTCAGGATGAGAAACCTCATTCTCCTCTTGCCTTCTCTCTGCAGGGGATTATCTCTTACTGGGTTTTTTGGGGGTTGTTTGTGTCCTTTGATCATTCTGTAAGCAAAACTTGCATAAAGATAGAAACTGATTGGCAGTAGGTTTTAAAAGTATCCTCATTTGAGCAGAAGAAATACTGGCTTAACTACACCAGCTACTGTTTCCATGCTTCTGTTGACCATTAAAATGTGTATGAGGTGTCAAAACTATGATTTTTATTATCTACAGCAACCTTAAAACAATCACTTTTAAGTATTTACAATAATTTGGTCAGTTATGCCACTTGACACAAAAGTAAGTGAAAGCTTCAAGTCTTTTGCCAGGTGAAGTATTCCTTAGCCTGGGAGCATTTTGATGATCTGCAGTTCACTGCCTTTATGACTTTATGGTGAGCACAGCCATAGCAACTACTGTAGGCAGGGCTGAGGCACATTTATGCTCATTTCATCCAACTTGGATCAGGAGATGAATCAGTGACCAGATGGCAGAACCTTCTTGATTCTGTCTGAATGAACACAGAGAGCTGCCAGCCTCAGACTGTGAGCGAGGTTGCTTTTACCCTTATTCTGCCTGGTAATGGAATGAGGGTGAGGCAGGCTGTCACACAGAGTCAAATTGGAGGATTCACATCCAGAACGGAACATTCAATGGCTCTGTGTCTGTGAACACTCTCCTGCCTCTTTGTTCATGTTGGGATGAGTATTGATGAGTAACAGAGTTACATGCCCGTGCATGGCAGAGGAGGTTCCTAGAGCCACTGTACCTGCATTTGACTGATCAATAGCCAGGGAAAAAATACATTTCCAATGCCATTTGAAAGCTGGGAAAGTGTGAATGGTTGTAGGTGTGATAATCCACTTGGAAAGATGTCTGAGGCAGGCAGATCCTTTAGCTCTTGCCATTTCTTGGTACTAGGTTTCTAAGTCTGAGATAGGCACTCTCCAGAATTCCCTTCAGGATGTATCATATCTTTTCAACACATCCTTTCAATTCTAAACCTTCTATATGGTCACAGAAAGCACCTGGAAAGCATCAAGCTTTATTTACTCTGTTGTTCTGGAAAGCACCAAGCTCTAGAAACCTCTGTCCTTCAGGTGGGAGATTCTGCTAGAGAATATAGGCATTTTCAGAGGACATAGGCACAAAATAAGAGGATGACCTTAAAAGTTTGAATTCCATGCCTTATGCTGCTCATGCAAAAAACCTGGTAAAATGCTTGTCCTGGCAGAGCTCTGCATGAACCAACAGCTCTGGATTATGGTTGAACCTTCTGGGTTTTTGTCCCATGAATATGCATGCTGAGTGAGTCCTCTCACACAACACTTTACAGCAATTCCCCTCGTATCCTATAATAACACTGGGTAGATTATAATTAGTTTGAAAAAATGAAAATTGATTATAATCAGCTTGAATAGATGAAAATTGACTCCTAAAAAGAGAGTGAGGAGTGCCAACCTCCTGAAACTAGTCTTGTTTCAATATAAGAGAATGACCTCTACTGTGTGGGGTGCTTTACAGGGATTGCTTTTTTTTCTCTCTGGTTTATAAATAAACAGGCAGAGGGAAAGGTGTGATGCTTCCACTAACTCTGAAAGGGCCAGTCCCTGCTTCATTTTATGAGAAATAAAAAGATCACAAAGCAAAGCATATTGAGCATGCAAGAAGTCTATAATGCCAACTAAATCAGAGGACAAATTTCCCTGTATATGTCAGAATACCTCTTCTGAGAAATCGAAATAAGGATACTAACTCCAAACAACTGCAGACTGCAACAATATACAACTTTGAGCATGACATTGAATAGTAATAATTAAAAGATGCCATTTTTCTGCATAAATAACTGCCCTAAGGTACAAGTGGCAATAAAATAGAAAGCAGAAAGACTTTACCATTCAACGGCGCTTGCACTGAGAGCTGTATCTTTAGGAAGAAAATAAGCACAGTAGCCACTGTGACTGTACTGAAGCTCTTGGCTGACATCTCAAGGAAGGACTTATAATACTCCAGCAGTTCACAGGCTTCTTTGCACTCTGAAGAAATTCCCTTGTAGACATGTGGCAAATAGCAGAATGCACATATAGAGAGTTTCTGCTAATGAGTTATTGCCCTCCTCTCCCCTTTTCTCTCTCCTTGCCTTTAGGACTGCTTTTTATAAAGCTCCTGAGACTCAACCCAAAACAAATGATGTAATCAGACCTGCCTCTATGTCACAACACCCTCAGAAAACTGATCATATCCTTCATTACCTCAGTTTTAGTGAGGTCCTCACAAGGCAGACTCCAGCACTTAGAGAGGGAATTTAAACATGGAACTTGAGAAATTATTTAGCAGAGACAAAAATGCTTAAAAAAGCTATCCTCTTATGGGCCATACCACAGCAGAGTTTTTCTAGCCTGTTTCAGAGTCTCCCTCAGCTCCCATTTTTGGATCAGTCTGATGCAGTATAATGGCCCACTGTGAGGGCTGGAGGGAAGGGAGGAGAAGTGAGGCTCTGTGTGGGACTGGTAATAACTCAGAGGGACCATGGACACTTCCCACAAAAACCGTCCAGCTTGTCAGGAACAGATTCTTTTTGAGCTGAAGGCTCTTGGAACCAGGAGGACACATGGAGTAGGGAGGAGTGAAAATTCATGAATCAACAGTCCCAGAATCTGATATTATTCAGGACATACATAGAGAGGGGTAAAGAGGAGCACAGGGTGTAAGTTAATGTCCTCTTCCATCAGTGACTGAGGAATAAGCTCCTAAAGTGAGGAGCTGAGGAGCAGAAGGTAGGATTGAAGAGACTATTGGTTTTATTACATTATTTAGTACATTATTATTTATAATTATTATTAACTGCTTGCTACATATCAGTAACAGCTTTATCATGTATTAGTATTGATTGGTCAAACTTTATTTTCAACATCTTTATTTATCAACTACCGTTTAATTGCTCAATGTTATCAGACTTGCTTATTTTTTCCTACCATTTATGAGGTTAATAAGGGGAAAGGAAAGTTGACTGGAGCATGGCTCACTTCTGCCTAGATCCCAGGAAGGGCCCTGCTGTGAAGCCGGCTTCTGGTCTGTTGCTGTTGTTCATCCATAGCCCAGTCCTCCCAGTCCAGGTGGAGGGAGGCTGCAGGGAGCAGCAGCAACTAATTAATGTCCTATAGCCTTTTAGAAAGCAGCTGTGGTTGAGAACACTTCCTCTCATACTTCTCCTTAGCATTTTGTAAACCTAGATTGTAATTCTGCTTGTTTTGGTTCAGACAGATGTAATCAAGAGGAAGAGGGTGTAAGTTACAGAGAAAATATTTTTAACATGATTTTTCAAGTGCCATTGTCCAAAGCAGAGGGCCACTGTCTACCACATTCGTACAGAAGGCCTGCTGAGTGTGTTAAGCACGTGGGCTATCAGCACACAGCTGTTGCTGCATGCAGGACCTTCCTAACCTGATGGAAATTTGGAAACATCATTTTGTAGGTTTCTGTAGAAGTGGTTTTGTCACCAGCCTTCACATTGCTGGCAGCCTGTCTGACAAGCTGCTAAGGTTGGTATCAACAGCTGAAAATTACCTCCTCTACAAAAAATCCCTGTTGAGTAGGAGGGTACAGACTGAGCTATCTGCCAAACTGTGTTTTCTTATCTCCTTCCTTCATCTTTTCTGCCAGTGTTCTTGAAACATTCACCGTGGTGAGGTATTATATGATTCTTAGAATCTCCCTCAGACCATTTTTGCATTTTCACAATCTGCACCTCTCCTCCCCCAGCTCCTGCTATAGCAGAAGCCAGTTTGGCTTCACATCTATGAGAGGAATTCCAGGTGGTGCTTATGCTTTCAAGGCTGGCTGGATAGAAAGCTCTTTGCTTCCAAAATATAAGCCATAGAAAAAAAGAAAAAAGCTCCCTGACACAGTTACCTGCCTGTGTTCTGCACAGACATCATAGGGATTGCATTTTATTCTGGCTTTAAGAAATTTTAGATTGATAGCAGTCTGTTTTCATTTCTGCACCAGGCCAAGGCAGAGACAGAGCAGCATTTTCATGGACTGGAGGGGCTCATGAGAAGCAGTAGATTTGCATCCTGAGTGTGAAAGGTCAGGCTGAAATTCTGCAGTGTGGGTTTATCAGTCTTTAATTTGCACTGTCCCCTGACTTCAGTGGTGTTTTGCCAAGGCAGTAGTAATGCATAGACTGATGTGATAGTGGAAAGTGTATAGGCCAAGTTCAAGGCAAAGGGGTGAGATGAGACATTCTCATTAGAGACTACATTTGGAATTTTCACTTGCGAATTCTGTGAGCATTTGACTGACCACACTCATTCCCACTTCCTGGAGTGTTTAACTTCAAAGATGAAGCTGTAATAAAACAGAAAATAAGATCCTCTCACCAGCCATTCAGGCGCAGGGCGGGGCTTCCTCCGGCCCTCGGAGGTGCGATCGAAAGAAGGCTCTGCGGAGAGCCGGGTCAGTTCAAGCAGGCAGGGTTGCAGTCATCCTCCTGCTAGTGGGCTTTTTATTTTGTGTTGGGGTTTGGTTGGTTGGTTTTGGGTTTTTTCAGCAGTGGTCTCCAAACGACCAAAAGCTATAGCTGGTAAAAGGCTACCAACCCAAACAGAACCCCCCATAAAGGCCGCATCTGCCCAGACCCCTTCCTGTACGGAGTGTTTGAGCCTATCAGTCGTACCAGGGGATGGCGTAAAGGACACCTGCGTGCGGTGTGAACAGGGGAATGATCCCCTCTGCCTGGTGGCCGAGCTTAAGGAGGAGGTAGAAAGACTAAGGAGTATTAGGGAAAGTGAAAGGGAAATCAACTGGTGGAGTTTCATCCTTCCATCCTTGAGAGAAGCCCACCGGGAGTCAGAGGACTCCCATGCCTCCTACTATCAGGCAGAAGGAGGAGACCTGGTAGATGAAGGAGAGTGGAAATGGGTCCCTACTCGGTGAGTTAATAAAAATTCCTCCCAACCCCCATCACCTACCCAGGTGCCACTTCAGAACAGGCCCTGGATCCAGAGGGTCAGCCAGACAACATCAAAGAAAATAATCTGCCCGGAGAACACGTAAGATCACATCAGGCACAGACCTAAAACTCCCTCTGAGTGCATATATTGATTTTGTTCAGTGTATCTTCAGAAGGATTAATTTCTCTTGCAACTCTGGACTGAAGCTAACCTGTTACAGTGAAACATGACTGTAAAGCAACTTGACTTCAGGTCCTAGCTGTTGGGAAAACCCAACTTCTGTTTAAACAGTAGACTAAACTCTGATGCTTAGAATAGGTTAAGCAGCACCCACAAAAGAAGCAGACTGAATACTGTATTTACAGTGTCTGTGACTATAACCAGTTAGAAATATTGCTAATCTTGGCATGCAGGTCAGTCCAAAGTACAAATATATTGCCAGTTAATTTCAAGGCACTGCATTCAGTTTCTGAGAAAAAGACCTGTTAAGTATCTACTTAGTTGCATGTGGGGAATAGATGCCGTGAATAACAAACTGTATATACAAAGGTAATTAAGCTTTTTGGTGATAATAGATTACATGACTTAACAGAGGTTCTCAGTCACAAGGATGAGGTGGATATGCTGCTTTGGCATGTAGGGCATGGTTGCTGCATGCTCTGCAAGGGCACGGCTCATTCTGTTGATGAGGGCAGGAGGGTCACCTCAGATGTAAGTGGGCTGTGTTGTTCATAGTGATGACTGTATGAATGATGTGCAAGAAGATCTGTTATCTAAAATAGGCTCCAACAAATTTCCTTGTCACCTTACCAGGACGGTGACCCTGCCACCACATGAAAAGCACAAATGGTATCCTATGTTAGGAAAGGTTACCTAGGAAAGTTGCATGAAATAAGAATTTCAAAGGCAAAATGTGGCCACGTTTTTTGTGGTCACTGCTGTGACTAACAGGGCTTCTATGTAGTAATTTAAAAACAAGCTGAGGATTTGCCTATGTGGGGGGGATGAGAAAAGATCCTTGCAAGGTGGCAAGGAGCCCAGAACAAATTTCCAGCAGAAGTTTCCAGCAAACCTAAAATGTGAATTCATGGTGTGCTCAGGTGGGCTTTATATAACAACTAAATAATAGGTATATGCTTGTGAGTCACTATATTTGTCCTGTCTGCACACACTGAAAAGCCCAAAAGTGCAGTTAAAAAAAGGCCCAAGCAAACAAGTCACGAAACAGAGTACAGCAAAGTGAGGCATTCCGCTAAAGATGGAACACAGCTTTCTCCTCATTGCTTTGCACCCCTGGATCCTGCCAGAAATATTCCTCAGAATAACAGGATCATTTTTGTTGCTGGCCTCTGCTCTCTGCTTCATTCTCCACACACGGTCATGGTGTTGGCTCGTGCTAGGAGTAGCCAGGCTAAAGCCTTGCTATAGAGAAGACAGAGGCTTTACACTGTAAGTTCTGGCCTTGTCTAGGTTCTAAGCTGGCAGGCTAGAAAAGAGTGAGCTGGGCAGGGTGCAGGGAGCTCCCATGCTGGCTATCAGTTTCTGACTCTGGGAATGACTTCCTTCTGCTTGATGTCTGTCCCCACACCTCTGTAAAATTCTGTAGGTGCTGCATACTTTCCATGTTGCAGCCAGCCAGACCCATGTGAACTGGGAAAGTTTGGAAAAATGGCCAGTTTCCTCCTTCCAGCTGTGCCCTTTGCTCTGAGCATTGAGGTTCACTGCAGTTGCTACTGCACAGGATGCAGAGGGCCCTTGTCACTACTCCACCAGCTTCATCAACATGGGATGGCTGGCTAGAGTCCAACCAGAAGTCCTTCCATTTCTCTTGGAGTGTCTGTGTCACTGAGGGATGCTATGGGCTCATTAACTCCTATGCAACTCTAGTTCTTCTATTACAAAAAAAACCCAAATAATGAAGCCAAGTCTGCTTGNAAAAAAAAAAAGAGAAAGAAAAACAAACCCAGAACCTCCCTTTACAGCTTTTTCCAAAATATCTTTAAATTGTCTGGAGTGACTCACTGACTCTGTTACACATCAAGAGATCTAAAGGTATATTTTAAAATAAAACTAGAGAGATGAATATTAATTCTGCTTCAGCCTCAACTCCAAATGTATTTATGGCTTAGTGTTCTGGGTTGAGCCTGCTCTAAATCAACAGGAGAACCTATGCTTAAGAAACTACAGGATGATTAAAATAGCCATCTCCTTTTGTGGAGCTTCGTGCAGAAACTCAAAGCAAGCTGTGCTCCAAGCACTATTTTATTATCTTTGGAGACTTAAAAAGCTTGCTTGGTTTGCCTGGCTGGTAAACACCTTGCCAGTCATATGTTGGCTTTAAAAGCCAATGTGAAAGAAGTCAGTGTTGTAGTTTTCCAGAAATGTAAATCCTTAATAGTGACTGTGAAAGCCAGGGAGTTAGGATTGGGGAGAGAGAGAAATGGGGGCCAGTTTTTTGCATGAAGGCATGAAAAAGTTTTAAATTAAATGTATTCTGCTTACATTTTAATAACATGTTGCAAAAATCTTTCAAAATATTAATTGTCATCCAGGAATACAGGGAGTCCACATCTGCTGGGCTGTGTTCCCCTTGGGAAGGCAGTGCACCAGTGGTGCAGCTGCTGGTTTGAAACCTCCCCACAAGGGGCTTTTCCAGGCAGCCCTGGAACACGGAGCTGTTGGAGCTGTCCCACCAGCTTGTTTGCTGCAGCAGTCTTGTGTCCAGAGCTACAATGTGATATATCATACACAGTGATAACCACATTATCACAGCAAACAGGGTCAAAGGAACCTGCATAGCCCAGCACTGCAGATTGAGAACATTCCTGCCTCTCCTGTTACAGAACCAAGAACTGCTGCAACTGTTTGCCTGCAGAGGTGAATGGGAATGACTTCTTCACTGACAGGCAATACATGAGGAGTTTTTCCACATTATCTGCACAAATCTGTCCAGATGATGGCAAGTCAGATGCATTCTTTAATTTCACTTTTCAGCCCTTAGTGATGCACCTTCACAACCCCATACAACTTGTAGTCAGCTGAGTAAATATAACCTCAAATTACTGAAATGTTTGTAGGTCTCTGAGAACAGAATGATGTGTAAACACTGTAAGTAGCATATGCCAACAACAGATACAAAAGAGACACAGTGCACATCCTTGCAGGAAGAAGTTTGCAGGTAGTCTCATGTTCCTTGTACGCAGATACCTTGTGATTTAATATTGCTAATGCTTATACAACACCATCAACAGTATCTGCTCCCTTTCCCATGACAAGGTGATGGACAGCTCTCTCTGTAGGAACAGCCAGGGGTGACTGGACATTGGCAGAAGAGCTGCCTGGAACAGCAGCCTGCTGGCAGCACAAGTGCCAGTGCCCCAGCCCCAGCCGGCCAGGCTGGTTCTGGCTATGGGGGGTGTTCAGGCAGAAGGAGGGAGGTATGGCAGGATGGCTATGGCAAAGTTTGGGGTCAGACTGATCAGCAGCCCAGTAACTTGGAGTGTTTGGAGCTTGGCAAGACTTCTTTCAAAGATTTAGTTCTGCTCACAGGGCCCCCTGGCAGCTTCTTATTTCGGAACAAGCTGAACATCTCCCTCTCCCTTAACATTCTGCCATCTTAAGTTTCAAGTTCCAGCTAGAGCAGAAACATTTTAGAAGGCCTTGTTCAGTCCTTGAATTCACAGATGTTAAGTGAAGGGAGTGAGGAAAGGAAATCTGGACCAACGGTCTCCTATTTCACAATTCAGATTGATACTCAACATTGTGAATAACTGGGCCTGAAGAGTAACATAATAACAAATAATGTAATCCTAGTGACATGGAAAGAAAATTCTTGTTTCCCTGGTAATGAGCTGATCTCTAAACAGGATAAAATGTGCCATTTTGCTACCACAAGTCTCGTTCAGCTTAGTTATCTGTGAAGTGTATATTCTGTCTTTGTGTAAAATGGCAAGTTTTTCCAGGGAATCTTTGCTTTGGAGTCAAAACACTTCAGAACCAAAATGCTCTGAGATGCTGGCATCTTTTGTGTTAGCATTTACAGTTCTTTGTGGACAGTAAAGTAGAACCAAGATTTAATATGTGTGCAGTACAGGACAAAATTCCTTGTACAAAAGTGGAAGCAAGTACGTGCAGCAGAGGGACAGGTGGGATGCCTTTGTAGCTTACAGCAAACAAAGACACAGAAATAGCTTGTACAGTTTTTTGACTATGAACATTCTTGTTTACTGTAGCAGGAAAAGTGGTATCATTTGCGTAGAGTTACAGTTCACAGATACATATGATACTTTTACTGTAGTAATATTCTACAGATATAAGTAGTATATACATTTAGATATTATGACAGAGGTTAGAGGTGAAAAAATTCATTTTAGATCACCCAGTTCATCTTGGGACTTTCCATTTGTAAGTGTTTGAGATGGGAGTTCAGAAATTAATTTAAACATTTCTTTTACAGTAGTTTCTTTACACATGTTCTTTTCACTGGCAAGTAGATTTTGCATTCTGATTCCTAAATTTTATCTGAAGTAGTATAATTCTATACCATTTCATTATCTTCCTAATCCTGCCAGATTATTACCAGAGTAATATTTCTTACATTTTTTGTGTCTGGATTATTGTCTGTTGTCCTTAGATTTGTTAATTAACTAATCATAGTGGTGAAATTGAAAACCTGAATTCATTAAACATGCAGTACTTGCGGCTTAGAAACAGCTATGGGTTTGCCCCTTGTGACACAAGAAATAGTACTAATGAGTTTTAGGTTCTGGAGTTACTCGAGTGCTTTTGAACAGTTTTCCCTTCCTTGATCAAATGGATGAGCTGGTCCCAACTATGATATTTTCCAGGCAAATAGGTACTACTAGGTTTTCTTTCAACAGGATGCTTGGAAGTTCCTTTCGGTGCTCTGATACAGTATGTAAGCTGAGCTGCCTATTTTTTTTTTTTTTAAATATACCTGTACCTCCCTCATTTGCCAAAAAATTTGTGAGGAAGCCTTGTTCAGTTGTGATGATGAGAAATTAGTTATCCAGGCTATAAAATATTCTGTTCTGATGGGATGAAATAAAGTCTGCTGATCTTTAAAGTAGCTTAAGCAGAAGTACAGAATCATTCTTTTCAAGACTGCATTTGGAAATAATATAATATAAAGTTTACATAACAAATACAGTAAAAGCTAAATGCCAGGGACATGGATTAATACTGCTGGATGTCACCCTGATGCACTTGCATTATTGAACAGGCTCTGGAGGACAGTAAACAATTTATGAAGCTGGTGTTGAAAGCTGCCAGACATATGAGAACTTTCAGGCATTTGTTTAAAGCATGAATTAAAAATAACTCTTTGTCTGTAGGAATAATACCTTATGAAAACCATTCAGTTTATTTGTACCATTTGTTTATCACATCTTCATTGGTTTGTTCAAAAAAACCCACCACAGAGATTACTCACATTCACCTTTATGTGTCCCCTTGTGTCCGAGCTGGGATAGTGCAGAACAGGCGAAGTTTGGGGCAGAATTAAAGCATTGCCCTTTTTTGTTCAATTAGGTGTTTCTGGAACCCTTGGAAAAGTGATGTAAAATTAGTATAGACTCTTAGAAATTAAAGAAATTAGATCTCAGATACATATTTGAATTGTACTTTAAAAAATTAACACATTCTTCTGTTCTGATGGAATCTGAATCAGCCCAACGCCATTTGTAGCGCCAAAGTCAACCTTATTTCCCACAGGAAGCAACTCACTAAGAAATGAGGATGCCTCCATATTACCGGAGAGAACCATAATTCCTATGGCAGTAGATGTCCCGGGAATTTCTTGCAGTGCCGGGGTAAGCAGGGAGAGTGCAGAACTCGTCCTTCGGCCCCCCTGGATTCTTTGCTCCATGCCTTGTGTCACACCGCCCCCTCAAGGGGTGTGCTCGGCAGTGTCCTGGGCGTGCTGGGGAGGAGTCCTGCCCATTTACACGCTTTCATCCCGTGCTCCAAGTTCTGTCACAGATGCTTGCTCTGGGCACTTGCCTACTTCTAAATTCTTTGTCCTTCATCTTGGAGATCTTGTCCTTGAGAGAAGATCTTGAACCTTGTAAAGGGAGGTGCTTGTGTTCTTATGATCAAACACTGAAAAAGTGTTTGAGCTTTATTTTCACAGGAAATGGAAATGGAAATAGACTTGTTAATGAGACAACGTGCCAGCAGAAATGTGCTTGTGGTATTTAATGTGCTCTCATGTAGTTTCATATGCAGCTGCCTGTAGCTATGCTTCTGTCCACTGCAGATGGCAGAGAACTCATAGAGCTGCTTGGCCAACCCTCAGTAGAGGTTTTATTAAGCTGAGACCTTGTGTTAGAAATTACCTATTTTCTGATGCTTTCTATTGATATTTTGCCTGCCAGCATCTGCCTCAGAGTTGCATCTACACCAAGTAAAGAACTCACTTCCCTGTGGTGGGTTTCTGTGGTCTCCATCACTATTGCCATCATACCTGAATGTTTCAGCACCATTCTTTTGGGAAATTAGAGGTGAAAGCTCACTATATCAAGTTGTTACTAGGTCTGGATTGGCATGTAGTGTGTTCAGAGTGTTCACTGCGAGAGACTGTGTGGACCTTAGTTGCCACTTGGGGTTAAACCCAGTGCTCAGAGCAAAAGGCTTGCTAATATTCATTTCAGCTGAGTATTCAGGGCATCTGCCAATCTCACTCATTCTGAATGAGAAGAAACATGCCATGGGAAATGATATTCTTTCTATCTTTATGCATTTAATCTAGAAGTGGAGGATGGATGTGGATCCATAGAGATAGGAAAAGTCCAATGTGTGTGCTCTGAACAAAGCTGGCCTCTTTTCACATAGTTGAGAAGGACATTAGTCTTCAAACAAGCAAACAGGTCTATTTTATAAAGAAATTGGTTTAAATAATTTGCCAGGTGACATGCAAGAATTGTCTGGCAAAGACTGAGTTATAGTTCTTCAGGTCACCATTCATTTCACTTCTATGGCATCATCCCTTCTTCATTCCATGCTCTCCAGTTTCTACGGCAAATGTGGAAGTCAGCTAAGGCAACAATCCGCTTCACTTGATCCACTGAGTGATGTTATCTGGTGATTTTGAAGGAAGCCAAGATCACAAGGAAAAATGCTGCTACTGCATCATTAGACCATATCATAATACATACTCACGGCAAGCAATGTTTTCAATGTTTTCAAATATTTAACACCATCAATTTTATTTCTGAGGAATACAGCAGAACAAAAGAACTCTGCAGGCAAAGTTCCCTGCTCCTACTGTAAATTCTTAGTATATATGCAAGATACCAATTCAGGACCAAATTCTAAGCTCAAATGCTCTCAGGTGGAGCCTACAGCATAGATGGATGACTGCATATATCCCAGAAGAGGATGTTGTGTGAAATATCTCTGTTGTAGTAGAGATGATGATGTGCTATATTAAATAGAAATTTCTAATATACAGTGCTAAATGACAAGCTCCTGTTCTGCACTGATTGCACCCATTATGAGCATGCTGGTAGGATTTATATTAGCTACCATCTAAATTACTCTGATCTGAGGAAGGATGGGACCAACAGGTGAGACTCTGGTTCCAAATCAAGTGATCTGTACTGAAGAAATCTTACTGAAAAAGCAAACCAAAAAGGCAAATTATACCCAGAGCTTCTACTCCAGTTTTCATCTGCATTCAACATGCACACCTCACTGCAAGCCACTTAAAACTACCCTTGTTGTAAGCAAAGCTTTTGAGATCTGGGTGCTGAGAGTTGCATTAGTGATCAATTATTTTTCAGTAGGCAAAGAGGGTGCATTACAAACATGCTTATACTGGTCCTTATACATCCTCACATGTGTGATAACTACTCTGCATCATGACTCCCTAACAGATAAAATCATCCTTACTTAAGTGTTTATCTTGGCAGCTAGAGATAAAAATATTTAAAGGCTACCACATTTGCTGTGAGCATGGCAACTCAAACAAAGAAATGAGCACATTTTTGCACAGAATTACACTGTTCAAAGATTCAATGAGTGGCTGTCAACCCACAAATGGAAAAAGGGAGAAAACTCCATTATTATCTTGCAAAGGAACAAGGTGTAAAGTCAGTAATAGCAGTGCTAAAGTGAAAGTAGACAACCAAAAGCATATACATAAACATGTTTATTTTACCATATTTAATCTTGTTAATATATTGTTTCCTTACTTCTGAGGGACTAAATATACCGCTAACATAATCCACACAGGTAAGAAGTGGCTGTTTTGGTTAAACTCTGGTTTATACTGCTTGGAGAAGGCCCAGTGACGCTGGTACAAGGGGAAAATGAGAAGAGCAGATCTAATTGAGCTTTCTTACTCATTGTTTGTGTGTAAGGATGGGTGGGGCACAACACAAGGATTAAATGTATGCATTGATTAGAAAAGACAGCAACTGCAGTCAAACTGCTGCTTTAATTTAATGTATTGTCTTCATTATACATTGTGGCAGAGGGTGGAGAGTAAACAAAAGGACCCTTTGGCTAATGTTAAGCATGCTAACATGACCACCTTTTTAAAGCTCCTTAAATTTGTACAAGTAATTCTTAGACGTATATCAAGGTTTGTACGTTGTATGAAACAAATTTAAATATTGTTTTCCCAGTTAATTTTTTCTCTATTTGTACAATGCTTGTTAGAAAATTATATAAATACATGGTTTCTGTACAACCTGTAAAATATATGCTGGGAATGTTACTTAACTAATAGATCAAATATGACAAGCTTGAAGGATGAGGGATATGTGAGGAAGATCTATGGTTATGTGTCAAGGTAACATTTGCAGCCATTTAATTCACAGTTTGGTATCTATGACCTAATGCTGCTTCTAACTACACAGTTAGAAATGCAAACTAATTCCATGGAGTGTAGTCAAAGTAGTTTCTGATGCTGTGAAGAATTGGATCTTTCATGCTCTGATTTTTCCCCCCTTGTGTAAACAGGGTGAAAAAGAACAAAGGGTAAAGAATGGCATTCTGCCAAGGAGATTAGTGACCACCAAGACATCTTTGATATGAATATTTAAAGTATCTCATCTGAAAATCCATAGAGAACTATGAGTTTTTAAAATATTCTTCCATGAAATAGTGCAGTGCCACATAAAATACATTGAGATAGATGCTTTTTGTGTCTACACAAACGTCACACAACAGGCAAAACCAGTGGCAAAATTGTGTTTCTCACATTAGTTATGGTAAGAGAAAAGGTCTAAAACTCCTAATATTGGGGAGCTGTCACAGTGCCTTAGACTAAAAAAATCCCCACTTTTATGCTGGTGGACTTTATTTGCTCTATTTGAAAAGGAACTGCATATTGGTATTGCAAATCGCCGAGTGATAAAACTGTTATTCTGCATTGTCTGGTAAAGCTGTAACACAACATCTGTACTTTTATTACCACTTAAAGGTTACAGTCATAGAGTGGGAAATTCAGTAACAAGCTAAATTTGAGGCCAGGTAACCCTTTTTAAAAAAAGCCAGCACATGCCTCAGGCCGTGCATCTTATGGAACAGAACACTGGATGACAGGCTGGACACGGGCTGGCAATCAGTGCACGGCACCCAGAAAGCCAAACGTGTCCTGCGCTGCATCCCGAGTCCCGTGGGCAGCAGGAGAGGGGATCCTGCCCCACCTGCAGAGCTCCCCCGCCCTGGGGCCCAGCACAGGAAGGACGTGGAGCTGCTGGAGCGAGTCCAGAGGAGGCCACCGAGTTGATCAGGGGGGTGGAGCAGCTCTGCTGTGAGGAAAAGCTGAGAGGATTGGGATTGTTCAGCCTGGAAATGACAAACTTAAGGGTGACCTAATTGTGGCCTTTCAGTACCTGAAGGGAACTTGCAGGAAAGATGGGGCACGACTATATGGCAGAGTATGAAGTGATAGAGGACAAGGGGAAACGGGTTCAGATTGAAAGAGAGCAGGTTTAGATTAGCTATTAGGATATTCTTTACTGTGAGGGTGGTGAAGCATTGGCACAGGTTGCCCAGAGAAGCTGTGGATGCCCCATCCCTGGAAGCGT
>VWZT01005205.1:275664-406135 GCA_013397055.1 Pachycephala philippinensis | reverse complement strand
GACTTTAGGGAGTGTAGTTTTAATAAGACTGTTGCGGCGGAAGGCGTCGCTTGGGTCCCCCCTTCAAGCCAAGGAGCATCTCAGTGAAGGTGGTCTGTGGGGGTTTGGGAGTCACGCTCACCTACCTGTGAGTCGGTAGGAGTGTAGAGGTCGTCTTTTTTTAGTACTTTGCTCTTTGATTTAATAAAGCAAATATCCTGTCGTCACTGCTGTACCCCGCATGATCTTGTTTGTTCACGGGCTTTCCCTTTAACCGTGCCGTGCGCCAGGTGTTACAAATTTAGCTTTCTGCACAGATAACCCCCGATGTTTGGTGTCGGTGTTTGTTTGCTGGAGTTGTGTTTAGTTGTGCTCCGGACGAAAGCAGACACAACCACATCGGTTGAGCGTGGGAAGTAGGCCCCGCTTAGAGGAGCAGCGGGACTTGTGCCGGTGGGCACTGGAGAGGAAACCCCCTTTGGGAATGACCCACCGGGGAGCACTGAAGGGCTGGATGTATTTTAAGGTGTTCCTTTTTTTTAAAGGGAAGATGGTTGTCCTTTGTCTCGCAGTGTCAGTGCCTTCGTGTGGGAAGGCTGCTGCTTACTTAACTTCTTCCCTGATTGCAGTTTCCGGGAGCCAAGGTGTGGTAGCGTTGCTGCTTCCTTTGGCAAAACCAGTTATTTTTCTCTGTAATGCTTTTGATTTAGAGGGTGTACACTTTACAGTGGACTCATGCGGAGAAATGAGTACGAGGAAAGGAGAAGTACAGAAAAAATTGTTGTCCCTAATGGGTTTTTTACCCCCCGCCCTCCCCCCAAAAAAAAGAAAAAAAATTATTGACAGGAAGTTTAACTCTGTAAGTCCATCTGCTATCTTCAGAATATCAAGGGTAAGCACAGTTGTCAAGAAGAAGCATATGGCAGTAGGGAACCACCCTTCAGAGAACTTAAAAAAGATAAAAGTACCAAAACTAAAAATAAGTACTGAGGTATTAATATAACTTCCTAGCTTAAAATAATAGCCAGTTTACAGCTACCCTGTTATGCATTTTCTTCTCAACGAAGAAGTTCAGCAGTTAGAACAAGTTTTTCTTTGTTGTTCAGAGGAATTTCTCCCAAACCAGCACTTACAGGGAGAGCCATTTGCTGGGCAGTCACCTGATTTGTTTTACAGCACTGAGGCAGGAGGAAGGTGTAAGGGCTCTTTGGGCACTGAATAATGATGGTACCATATCTAGAGGAGTTTTTTGTTTGTAATGTTTTTTAAGAAAATAAAGGTAAGTCACACAGTGCCCTCATAGATAACTGTTGAAATCTTAACAAGTGGGTAGAGAAAAAAGCTTGGTGCATTGAATTTAAAACAGTCCAGTGAACAAACAGCAGGGTCTTGTTAATTTAAAGCAAATGAAATTGTGGAGTTTTTTTTAATTAATGTTGCATAACTACTAGTATAGTAAAGCTGTAGTGCCTCAGTTCTCACTTCCAGCTAGTAATACGTGATTATTATAACATTAACTCTCTAACAGTATGTAGAGTACTGTCATCCTCTTGTTTGTACTCACTTTAGCGACATCAGTTTTTTTAAAGATGCATGATACTGGTTTATGTCACGTCACAGTAGATACTATGTCTTACTTGCTGGGTTTGATGTAACTTCGTAATATAAAATTAAACAGAAAATGCTGCATGTAAATTAATACCTTGTGAAAATTTAATGCATTTCCTATTAGTTTTGATGCTGTTTTCTAAGGTTGTATGGTTTTAGTTTTGGTGGTGGTGGTGTCCCAGTTGTGGAAGAATATTTGGAAGGCAATTTTCTGCAGTCTGTAATTACAGGGCACCTCTCATCAAGTACGTTGTCTTAAACTAACTCAAAACTTGTCAGTCCTGTTCCTAGTTGCTGCTGACCTTTCCAGAAAAGGATAGTGATCCAGGAAACTTTCTGGCAGCCACCTGATGTGCCAGTGATAGCAAAACATTGCAGAATAGGTTGGAGAGTGAGTTTTAGTTCAGACTGCCAGTGGCTATTTTTATCATTATCTGGTGTTCTTGAGATTTGTGGGGCTGTAGTTGCCATGCTGAGTGATGCACATTGGTTAAGTACCTTTTCCTTGTCTGTCCACAAAAACTCCTGGTTGCAACAAGGTAATATGGAGGCACTTTTTAGTATTGTTAATTGATCTTGAATATTGTGTCATTGTGTAATGGAGGAGTGTTGCATTTGGTACTGGTATTTGGAAGCCAGCTTTACTGAAGGTGTGAGTTGGTTAGAAGAGCACGTGCATCAGCCTGAGCTGCTCCTTTGGCTCCAGTGTTTCCCTTGAAAGCTTCCTGCCAGAGCAGTTTTGGAGGTCTTGTGATGAAGGAAGGTTCTTAAAAAAGCACTGAGAGGGAGCATTGACAACAAGGGTGTGATCCAAATATGAATGGTTTTACTTTCAGTTAATAACTAATGCTGTATGTTCGTTTTTCAGTGTCTAGATCTTCTGTTGTGTTACTGTTAGGTAGTTTGAAAGTCAGAGAGTTTAAGGCCCCCCATTTAGAAAATGGTGTGCTTTGCCCTGAGTATTTAACCAGTTAGGCCTGCTCTGTACAATGAGCAGTGCAGAAAGCAGAGTGTATTTGCATTGAGGAGCTTCAAGATTATCAAAAGAGAGCACAGAATGATTTTTTTGCAGATCTCTACACAGTTCGTTGTTGTAATGGCGCATTTAGGAGGAGATATGCAAAGTAGAAATGGTATAGAAACTGAAAATGGCTTTTAATCAATGCTGTCATGTGAAATAATGTGTGCAGATATCTGCTAATTCCAATTGGAGTGCAGTCTTTCCATGCACTTTAATTTCTGAAACTTCTGCTGAGGTTGAAAGCAGAATAGCTGGAGGCATTGGCAGGACTGTGTCACAGACTGAAGCTGTTGGATTTGTATGGTGTGCCACACCTTCAGCACTGTTGTGCAAATCATGTAATTATGAAAAGTACTCTGGAACAGCTCAGATGTGGTATTTCTCAACAACTTTTCATAGACTCATCAAACCACAGGGAGCCCTGCCTCACCTAAGTGAGATTGCAATCTTCTAAGCACACCTGTGGAACTCTGGAGAGGTTTTCCAACTCTTTTTCTGTGTGGCTGAAGATTCATTAATTCTTCTCACTGGGCTCATTGGTTGTTCAGTGTAGAATTTGATGTTCTGTCTTTAGAAGAACAACTGCAGACTGATAGGATTGTGTCTGCTGAAATGGAGATTCTGTGGTTTTTGGCTTTTTTAAAGAGGAATTGCACTTGTGAAGGATGCTTAAAACTTGCTTTTTAGATCACTGTAAGTTGAATACTTCCCCCCCACCTTAACTAGCATAACTTTGTTAGGTATTGGAGAGCAGTTCTGGCTGTAGACTGGTATTTCCTGTAAAAGCTGAATATATGTGCCTGGCATCTGCTTTTTGCATTCTGATTTCTGTTGTATAAGAGTTGTAATTGCACCAGTGGTCAGGAACATACGTTGTGGGATTTGGAAATGACACTGGGAATATGAAAGACAGGAGAGCCAGCATGAGGAAGCTGTTTGAGGCCTAGTGAACAGTGATTATGGTGGAAATCCACATGCTGAGTTAATGACTTTTTTTGTGTGTGTTTAAGTTACTAAAATATTTGGTAAATTCAGTTTGTTCAAAATAACCCCGGATATCCCTGAATGCTTATTTAGATTTGAGACCAAATGTTTTGGGCTGAGTAGACCTTTCAAGAACATGACTGCACTGGGCCAGGCTGCTTTTGATGTTTTTTTTTTGTTAGCTGCTTCCCCGCCGTCAGGTTTTGTTTTCTCGGTTAAATTAGTCACACTGTTCTGCTTTCACTGGCGTAGGTAACACCGTTCTGCCACACTGTGATTTTTGGCTTTGGACTGTTGCAGTCAGTGCCAAAACAAGTATAGTGTAAAAGCACAGGTACAGACTTTAACCCTCTTGGCTTTCCTTTTCATCCCAGCTGCTTCTTAGTGTTGCTTCTCCATTTCCATAAGTATTTGTGTCTCTGTCTGCTTTTCCAGTTTTATTACTAGAGGTCCTGATTTGTTCTGTCTTTTCATGATTACTGTAATATAAGAGGAGGGAAAACTTGCTGAAACTGGAGAGGGGTAGGTAGGACCTTATTCCTAAGAAAACTTCAGTTCTCTGTGTGTAAACTCAGGGTGAGATCATGGACAGTGTGTGGACCTAATGGTCTGTATTGTGTGTGTCAGGATTATTTGTCACCCTACATCTGGAAAATTAATTTGGCCTGGAAATTGCTAGATTTATTCTGAAATTTAAGTGACAAAATAAGTATGTAAAAAAAAAATTACCCCTTTTTATTCAGTCACTTTAATTGCAGAGTTGGGTAGTCTTTCACCTTTTTATTTTTCTGGGTCACTGCTATGCAGGAATGCTTGTTAGTAACTCTTTACAGGTTGTTGTATCTCCTTAGAGTCATTCCCTGGTTGTTGTTTTAAGTTAGCTTGTCAGATTTGGTTTTTTCCAGACTCAGTCTTATTTTCCTTAAAATTGTTTTGTTTGGTTTTTTTTTTCCATTTGAATTGGTTACTGATGTGTGAGCTGACCATGGGGTCAGCAGTTATCTTGGCCTGTGAGATAGAGCACAGTGCTTTGGAACCAGTTCTGTTAGAAGATGCACGTTTATTGAGATAGGATAAAAGTCTTAATTTTGGTCTCATAAATTAGATGTAAATTTCCTTTTAATTGCAAAAAACAGGTGAGTCTTTGTCTTCAGATACTTAGTATCTTCTAAACGTCAGTAAATTTAAATTGGTTTGATTAATATTTTCTAGTTTTTCTTTTCAAAAGTTTGTTTATACTATACTCAACTAAATCATAATCCATCACAAAATTTGAACATTAGCTGGGGGAAGAGATGCTTCAGAGGAAAGAAGTAGACATTTAATTCATTGCCTTTCAGAAACTAGATCTAATCTTCATGATGGTTTTGAAGATAATCTTTGAAGGACAAATTATAATACTTTGACTGTTCTAAAGTGTCCAGTGTTTTGAAATGACTCTTCAAAGTGTAGCAAGTAAGGAGACAGGATAGTCTGAGGCATTGTGGAGGCAGGATGAGACACTCATGTGTGCATGGCAGACTCTTGATTTACCACAGATTAGGGTAAATCTCATTACAGCTGGTTTCAATGTAAGCAGGATGATTTTCACCTGCCTTTGCCGATAATCCGAATCCCTCTTCAGGGTATGCAGGTGTTAAACAGTATCAGTGCATTGTGCTTTGTTTGTCTGATCGTGTCAGGGTGTGGAGGCTGAGACACTTAGGCTCGTTAATTTTTTTTTTGTCACATGTGTGTCTGAGGTTGACAGAGTGAAAGTTTCAGACCGGTGTTTGGAATGAAATAAAGCTTTGAGCCATTTTTCATTTGATCAGTACCACTCACTTAATTTAGTAACCCGTTCATACTTTGCTTTCTGCTTTAATAAACATTCCTTACCTAGGTAAAAAGTAATTAAAGGACATTAGTTAAAATATTCCATGAAGGGTAGAAAGTGCAACTTAATAAAAAATTTGGATCTGAAAACTAGTTAAGGCTGTTCTGATTTATACTCCAGTATTGTTGGAGGAAACAGATTTTATTGTAGGGTGAATTGGAATTGCTTTATGGTGCCTTTGTTATGGGAGTAGTATAAGACTTTGTCCTTAAAAATTCTTTTCCTTGATTATGAGAGGATGTGTTAAATGGTATTTGACATGATGACTACACTTGCCATTTAGCAGCCTTATCTGCTATGTCAAAGCAATCCTCTGGTGTTACCCACTTTGGAATACCTTGCATAATTTTGGATCTTGTAAACCTAGTTTGAGACTTCTGTGGCAGATTTAATTACCCATGTGAATCTAATCCCAATACCCGCAGGCAGCCTGGCAGAACAAGGGGGTGGTTCTGGCAGCTGGCCTGCCCCCAGCAGTGCAAGCAGACAGCTTTCTGCCTGTAATGCAAGGTGGTACTCTCAGGTTTGGGGATGGGGGTTGAAGGTCCTTATCACTATCAAACAGGGAAATACTGATTTTCAAGGTAATTCGTAGGTGGGAGTGTGAGCATCTGCTTGTCTGTGTCAAAATAGGTGCATTTTCTCAAAATAGCCTTGATCCTTTTAAATTTTTTTGGGTTTTACCCTTCAGTTCATGTTTTGATTTGGTAATGTTTTCATCCACCAAGCATTTCTTCCTTTTTTTTTTTTTTTTTTTTGGTCACAGGGACAGTTTAATGTGTCTTTTGCTGGTATTGGGGAAGTAAAAGTGTAATAGTGGCAACTACAAACAAAGAGATTAATTACTAGCTTATATAAAGAAAGCAAGAAGACTTCTTTCTGTCTTTCCCCTCTTTTCCCTCCTATTCCCAACCTGAATATTTTGCCCTGCTATTGGTTGCTAACTTACTCAAAACGACATTACACTGTTGTCTTTGCTGTGTTTTTTCTGGCTGCTGTCTGAAAATGAGCATTTATGTGTCTTGCTCTAACATAAAGATTGACTAACTTTTTTTTTTTGTGGATGCTACTGCTACACTGAGGAACAATGTCTGTTTTTCTGTAAAGGCTAAAATATTCAATTTTAAAATATATGTATTTAAATTTGTATGCTAATGAGTTATCAAAGTAGCCAAACGACTAAAAAGTGTTTTTAGAGTATAAAGGAGAAATAGAGGCAGTAATTTTTAAAAAAATGCTTTTGGCCATGCTTGTTTCATTAAGATCAAACTGCCTCTAATGTTTTACTTTTTTCTTTCTTTCTTTTTTTAATAATAATGCATAGTTTTCACTTTGCTTTCAGGTAGGATGTGATTTTTGTGGTATATGCAGGAAGATCAACTGCTGACACATCTACATTGTCCTAAAGTTTGACTGGACATGTAGAAAGATGAAATGATCAGAAGAAATGGCAGTGGTGTGGCCTGGGAGCTGAATGTCTGTGTGTGACTGGCAGCGCTGATTCTTTCTCTCTCCCTCCCTTACCCAGAGCAGCAGCGCAGCGAGCTCGGGGTGTCTCTGGAGCGCTGCTGTGAGTGACCTGACTTTGGTTTGGCACCTCCTCCCCCCGGTTTGTTCAGCCACTTCCTGGAGAACTGTTTACACTGCTTAGAAGAAGTTTTCCTGCCCTCCCTTTCTGCTTTTCCATCCCTGCACTGAGAGTACAGGCAAATAAAAACGCCTGCATTTTTGTAACAGCCCCGCTTCTCAGTGTGGAATTCTGATTGCATAACCGAATGCCGAACTGAAGCCGCTGTGGTTGAGTGTAGGGGAGGGGAATTCCATGCAGATGAAGCTGATCACGTTGTTCTCTGACATTCTTCAGCGGTAGGAATGCGTTGGGCACTTCAGTGACCTACTTATTCTATGAAAAGTTGTTCACCTACCCCTGTTTTATATTCTCACTCAGTTGTTGTTTAGTATATCTGAATTATATGTGGTTTTCCACTATAAATGGGAATGGTTCACTGTAACCATCTGTGAAATTTCTTCTGTGAGACTGAGCAATGCTTTTATTTAGCACAAGGAGGAGGAAACTACGTGTACAGGTATGCATGAACACAAATAGTTATTCATAGACTATCACTAAATGACTCATCTTCTCACTAGAAACCCGATCTTTCTGATTTTGGCTGAAAGATAAAGACAGAGGAAATAACTGGGGTTTTTTTCCATAGCTGTAAGTGAGGGTTGTTTGTTTCATTCTTTAAATGTTCTTTGGAGTCTTACTTGAATTCTCTTACATTTGAATGTGATTTGAATCAGGCTAAGACCTGATACTGTTGAGACTTTTCTTCATTGTGAAAGAAGGGTTTAACATTTTTGCATGTTTAGTAATGCTTACCAGGAGACTTGCTTCCTTGTGAATTCTCTTGCTTTGATATAATTGTAATTGAAATTTCATCTTTTGTTAACTTTTCCTTTAGTTATGTGTGTGTTAGCTCATTTTAAAACAAAGCATTTTAAATAGTGTAATTGAAAACCTTTTCCCCTTCTGTCTGGTTTCATTTTGACTAGAATGCTGTTTTTCTAAAATATGCAGTAAAGATGTCTAACAAATGAAACTTAAGTAAAATATTGTTAAATAGTTTTTTTTTTTTTAATGGTTAAGAATTTAGAGCAAATTCAGTGCACTTATGAATTTCTTTTAATGGGGCTGAGGGAAGGATAGAAAGAAAAACTTTGTGAAATGAGGTTTGGAAACAAATGGGAGTATTCTTTAAAACCTAGATAGTAAAACCAGCTGGCTTATAACTGTAGAACATGTCTCTAGTTTTCAAAGTCCGTAATGTTTCTTTTTCCTGCATTCTTTGTTTAGAATGAGGCTTTCGTCTGCTCAGAGGCTAAAAAAATACTCTTGTAACATTTACTTCCTTTTTCAGTCACCTGACTTTCATTAGTTACTCACCTGGAATTGACTGGCCTTCTTAAAATGTGGAGCAGGTGCTTTTCCAAAATGCATATACACTTTAAACATTCCCCACCCAAACAAAAAACCCCCAGTCAACAGTCATGCACATTTAACTCTGTCTTTAAGTTCTAAGAACCTATTCCTAGATTATAAGGTAGTGTTAGCATTCTTACTGCACTTCTGGGTATGTTAAGGCCTGCCCTGTCTTTTCAGTACTTTTGTTTCCTCCTGAATGTAAACACACAGTAGGGTCAGCTAATAATAGAGCTTGTGTGTACACTTGAAGCAACTGCCTTTTTAAATACACAAATGAATGTCAGAAGCTGGGAACCTGATCAGTTGTGTTGGTTATGTGTACTTAGAACTAAGTAACTTACATTGATGCTGCTGGTGAAAATACTGATGTGCCTTGGGCCTTTGTTTCTGGCAATTAAGTGTTTTTTCAATGCCAGAGTGTCTGATTCTGCATGTATCCACATGCCCTGCAATCTTGACTGATGGTCTGTGATGAGGAAGACTTGTAATTTTTGCCTTGAGATGATGTTTATTGTATATGCTGGTTTATAACTGAGTTTGTGGGCCAGAAGGAAAGAGTGCACATGGCTCTCTATTGTTGTGGTTTGGTCAGTTCATCTTGGTGGAAAATGCTTGGTTCCAGTCTCAGTTTTACCAACTGAGTGTTTCACGTGGTGGATTTTGAATGTGGAGTGCATGGATATTCCTTGCTGTGGAGCCTGCAGCCTGGGTGAAAGCTGTAACTGCTAGGCTGGGTGAAAGGTTCACTCGCTTTGTCTCACTGTTCCCCTGAAGAAGTACTTATGGGAAGGAATTGTCAGTCCTCCCTCAGCATTTAGAAGTTGTCTGTAAAGAAGGTCTTTCAAGGGTAGGAGGTATGTGCATTAAACTTGAGATGTTCACATCTTGAATGAATGGGGATTTTGTGGAGAAAACTCCTCTGCTGATGTATTCAGTCTTTGAAGAGACTTGTGTCTGCATCCAGAGGGAGTTCCAGAGCTGTAAATTCCAGCAGTGGGCAGAACCTTTTTGCAGCTCTAGCATTTAAGCCCAGAGGAGGGACCACATCCAACGTGTTTGTCCCCTTGATGTTTCTCACAGATTAATAACTTGAGTAGTTCCCTACTTAGAATACCAGCTTTCATGGATGACTCTCAGACACCTGATATCTATTGTATATTGCATATGGGAAGTTTTATGTGTTTAATTCAGAGCTGTTTTGGCAAATCACCTTAGAAGTTTTGTGTAGAGTGATGGATTTGGGGATGTCTTACTCTTGGCTGCAGTTAAAATGATTTAAAGGACTAAGGTGTATGGGTTAGTAGGCTCTGTTCTGATCTATGCTGATAAACTTAAAATTCTTTAGGTAAATTATTCAATCTCTTGTTCCCATCTGTAAAATGGAAATGGGCTTTCTGAGAAATGCTCTGAATCCTGTGACTGAAAATCTTTGACTTTGAAATGTTATTACTAAAATGGTTTGTATAAATTTGGTTAAGTACTTGTGCTGAATTTTGTGTTCTCACTGGGATTTTTTGCTTGCAAATTTCTCTCACCTTTGCTTCCAGATTTTTGGAAAAGGTAGCTTTCAGCCTCGTTCCTTAGGCCTGACGTGTCACAGGAGGATCGTGTTTTAAAAAGAAGGGGTTTCTCATTTTGGTGCGTGGGTTGTTGCTGCTTTTTTCTTCACATGTTGCTAATGGAGACTGCCCAGCTCTCTTTTGCTTCAATTGCCAGGCTCTTTAAGGGGCAACCTGGGGGGAGTCCTACTAAGTCATAATTAAACAGGACACTGAGGGATTTTTAAGGCAAAATTAAGTTAAAGGTATGGGAAAGGAAAAGTAGTCCATTTCTTGTAACAGTATTCTTGTGGGTTTTTTGGATGGGCACGTGTGTTACATGTTCTATTTACAACACGCTGTACTTAGGTAGCACATTGTATGTGTTTGTCGCCCAGTGCTCGTGTTTGTGGGATGATTTTCTCAGCACAGTGTCGATGTACCACTGACACCGCAAGTGTGTAAATACTGTTCCTTCTTCCTGAGTGGAGCAACAGTGGGGTTTTTTTTTCAGTTCAGCTTGTTTCAGTATAGCTGAGCTCCTGTGTGAACATAAAGTGACCTGACAAGAGGTCAGTTAGTGCGGAGGTGTTTCTGTGCAGGTCACTGTGTTATTGAAGTGTATAACTGGGCCAGTAACGTGGGAGTGCTGCTACAGCTCCTTTGGAGAGCAAAGCCCAGGCTGTCTGGTAAAGGCTGTGGGGACTACTTGAAATAACTTAGTGACCCTAATCTTGTTTCTATTCAGTGTGCTTTTAACAGAAGGACCAAAGTATTGCTTTTAATGTGCTGATATTTTGTGACCTTTTCTTTAGTGGTGCAATGAAGGGCTATTTTAAACCCTGGCTGTAAGCACAGCTCTGTAGCAGCTCTGGCCCAGGGTCACTCGCACTGTGTCGATCGCATGGCTGTGCTGCTGCCAGATCTATGCTGGACACTGCATCTTGCAGGTTTCTGAACTTGGCTGCTTTACAAAAACTGCTTCCTGTTTGTCTCTTCCTCTTCCTGCTGCTTTTTTCTATTGCCAGTTTCTCAGCTATGCAGTGTGCTGTTTAAACAAACCCATTGGTTTCAGAGGTTGGTTGTATACTTTTACGTATCTGTAACTTTCCTTCAGTGGCAGTCTGCATCTTTGTTGGGTAAGAAATGCAGTGTTTGCCAGGAGCATTCATGCTTCACAAGAGTGCATTTGGAGTCGGTTTTCAACAAGAAAAAAAATAAGCATGAAAAGTACATATTTGCATGATCATGGGGTAGGATGGGGTGGGGACCCTGTGGTGAGAACACCAAACTGATTAACCATATCTTGCTCATTCTACTTGGCATAACTCAGTGAACCTTATCCGGGTGACTTACAAAAAGTGGAAGCTGCATGGACGTCTCTGAGTGTTCCCAAAGTTATGTATGAGTCTTTGTTCTCCTGGGGATGGATTGTTACTCCTCTTCATTTAGAGAGGACTTTGTAAATTGTGTAACAAATCAGTATTCGGGTTTTACTTAGAGAAATCATTCTGTAAAAGAATTCTTCCTGTTACATGATGAAAAATTGTGTTTCTAAGCTTCTGAATAAGATGATTTTAATGTAAAATGGCAAATGGCAATGCCTCAGATAAGATTGTGGCATTGCAGCTTTGCTTTCCCTTTTCTTTTGACACATTAGTATCATCTTTGTCCGACCACTTGAATCTATTCTAAAAATACAGCAAATTGAGGCAGTTGGTAACTGTTTCAGTAGCCAAACTTTTGTTCAAGCTGAGAAAGCAGCCAGTGTTCCTTGGTCTGTGTACCACTAAATAAGATAGATAATTTTTTTTAATGTGGCTACAATGTTTGACCATAATCCAAAGTGAAGGATGGTAATATAATGCACCCCTCTCTTTTTTAAGTAGTGCTGAAAGAAAAGCAAGCCAAACCCCCAAATCCCATTTGGAAAACTGCTTATGAAACAAATAGATCTGTACCTATACAAATGGGTTTGAAAGTCTTTCGTCATGATTTAGTGTAACTGTCTGACCTGAAAGTCCAGAACACCCAAGTCTGTTTTAAGGGTCAGCTTCCAGGGCTGTGTAATGTTCTATGAATTGAGAAGGGATTTGCTGTGGATCTCTCCCTCGCACTTCTGGTCTACTTTGAAGCCTACTGCATTCATGTCAGTACCCCATCTGAAAGGAACAACGTGCAGTGTCTTTACGCATGAAGCCAAACTGTCTACCCCTAATTTAGATTATAAGTAGTTCTGGACAGTGACTGTGATTTGCTGTGCATTCCATGGTTCCTGTCTTGATAGAGTCCTGATTAATGCCTGAAACTTCCAGTCTAATTTCATTTGTTAAGTAGCAAGATGGTGACTGCTTCAGGATCTGCACTGAGGAATACCTGGAGAGCCAGGCTTTATTGCAGCTATCTACTGAGCCGGCCTCAGAGAAATACAGAATGCAGTCTTCAGCAATGTGTTAAAAAATCAGTTGTGTAATTCTCTGAGAACAGAGCAATTGGAGGTCACAGATTTAATACTGGATTCTGTGTTTAATCTTAGTGGGAGTCACTTCCATGTGGTGTGAGTTCTTTGTGGGTGGAGATGTTTGTGCAGAAGATAAACTACACATTTCTGATGTGTTGCAATTGGAGCAAAGTTCTTCCTAAAAATTAAAGTAAACAAATGAGCCATCTTTCCCTATTCCCTGATATGAAAGATGGAAAATTTTAGTGTTTGTGATTTTTTTGGCATTGTGCAGAAGTTGGACTTGTTTGCTGGCTTTGTGTGGAACATTTAAACCTGCAGAATGAGTACTACTTTGGTATAATTAAACACTTGACAAACAAGCAGTACAGGTATTTAAAGTACCTTAACGTGAAATTGTAGTTGTCTGGTAGGGGTGGAAAGTAGGAGTAATAGTTTCCATCACAATGCTTTGACTTACTGGTTGAGAACCAGTTCCATGCATAGATGATAACATAGTGAAAGCAAACGTGTTATTTCGAAATGGGAGATTTCTGGTAGGATTTTAATGCTAGGAAGACCTTTTCACGTTCCTGGCATGGAAAGTGTAGGGTAGTGCTTTGTTCACGCAGCATTTAAACACAGATTAAGTGCATGAATGGTTTTTGCTTCTTTTTCTTTCCTTCTGGTTAATGTTTTACATTGCAGTTTGTGAAATTCAAGCAAATAAAATTGCATCAGGGTAGACCAGTGGTTCCTTTAGCCCATTTTTAATTGATAATGGCTGTTTAAGATCTTCGCTTTCTCTTCTGTTTTGTTGGGTATTGGAAAGTGTAATATTTTTGTAAATTCTGTGGTAATGGATAGTTAACAATTTTATTTCATTCAAATCTAAGTGCTGTATTTCGTAGCATCCCTCTTTCAGTGACATGCTGCTGGGTTGGAATTAGAGTTGGAATATCCCATTTCTATGGCTCTACCCTGGGGATGGTGTTTCATCTTTTTTTAGTATTTACCACTGATTTTGTTTAAGCCCTTTAGCTTTAAACATCCACGTTTTAAATTTTCTAGACTTAAAATCTGACAGCCAAAAACTTAGATAACATCTTCTGATGTCTCGAGTAGATTGTGAAGCACAGCACTGGTGTTACATTTTAACCTTTCAGCTGCTTGTGCAGTACTGAGGGTGAAGTCATTATGGATGAATTCTTTATCGGCACTGCAGAGTAGGAACAGACGTTGTATAAATGGTGTGTATTATCATGCATTGCACGGTAATTTATTCTGTGTGCTTCTTATCAGATTGCCAGGCTTTCTTGCAATACCTTCTTTAAAATGGTTTCTTGTAGAACAAGTTTTATGAAACAGAAGTGCTATAGCTTTTTATCCTGTGTTCACTGGACTGTCTTACTAAAAGCCAAAAGAAAAAATTTGAAGGTTTACCAGTGTTTTTTGTCCTTCTGCTATTTTTGTATTGTATTTTAAAATCAAGTAGACTTCATTCATTTGACGCTTTTTTTAAAATCTTTTATAGTGTGCCGGTCAAATAAAAGTCCCTGGGTCTGTCTGACGTGTTCGAGTGTCCATTGTGGAAGGTGGGTGCAATGGTAGTGTGCAAATCTTGAATCAGACCTTTCTCTTTCTCCTTTGTTGCTGACTCTGGGGCAGTTCTTTCCAAATTTCCCTGAAATAAGCCTGTCGTTATCTCATTTAACATGGTATGTTCCTGTTTAACATGGTTCATTGCTAGCTTGTGAGAGTTCAGAGATTATACTTGAGATATGGGGGTTTTATTTCGTTGGGTTTTTAAAGTAAAGTGGACCATAAATGTGATTGCTCAGTTCAAAAAGTGTCTGGAGAACTGATAATTTAGTAGGTTACTGTAAAGTTCCATTCTGTGGAAGATGTTTCTTTTGTGATACAATAAACCCAGTAAGAATTGTTGGAAAGCCACAAGTTGCCACATCTTATTTTGAGAGAAACAGCAGCTATTCACCTGAGACTGAAAATAGCTTAAATGTACTGCAGTGTACTTTTGGACCTAAAGTTATTGCCATAGCATGTAAGAACTAGCTGCCATCAGAATTCCTTCAGGCTACACCTGCTTGATGTCTGTATTAGTTGAAGTACTCCAAATAAATTGTAGATGAATGATACAGTCAATGCTGTTATTTATACGTCAGGATAATTGTAGAAAATGTGCTGCTACATAAATGTTTGAGATGCACATACTAATGGAATGCAGTTACTGTTGACATTTAGACAGTATCTGAGATGTGAACATGTTTTCATCTGTTGGGTAACATCTGTGCTGGTGTGCTGTTATTCTGGCAAAGCATTGTTAAACTTAGTGACTTTGTCTTTTAAAGTGGATTGAATAAACTCCATGTTTTGTTTGTTTGATCTGGGTAGCTAGCAGTAAGTGCCACAGTTTTAATAACGTGTCTTATTCAAAGTTTTTGACACCAACCCTTATTTTCCCTCTATTTATTTATTTAATAAATTTATACTTGGTGAGAGCTAAGAGGGGGAGATACTTCATGGTATGTAATGGTGTGAACTAAATAATTGGAATATTTTAATTGTTGCTAATCTTAAAAAAAATTATCACTATCCACAAATGGCCCTTCTTACCTGCAGTTGGTAGACATTGAGTCAGTTATTTATGCACTTTGTTTTGTCTTTCCAAACTGCTCCTATCCTTTGAGTGGAAAATAATTGAATGAGAAGATACAATATACCTTAGGGCTCTTGTATTTATAAGGACACTTTTTTTTAAAATTAAAGATGCTTAATTTCCTGTATCTCAAACTTTGAGCATGAAAATGCTCATTGTGTCAGCAAAAGAGCTGCAGGATTTTAGATTTCTTATTCCCTTATGTAACCACAAGCTCCAGAGCCCTTCAAGTTCATGAACTCAGTGACTGTAACATGAAATCATGCTGCAGAATGGGAAAGTTGAAAATGGGGATCTGTTAAAGGGATCCCAAACACAAGTGCTGGGGGAAAAAAGGTAGAGCCATAAGAAGAGTATATGGGAAAGCTGTATGGAGTACCTGCACTACAGGAATGGAAAAAGGGAGTTTAGGATTTTCTCAGTTGTGGAAGTGCATTAGTCTGTTAATAGCACGGATCCTGGGACTTGGTACAAGGAGATGGAGGGGCTAATTGGGACTACATGAGAGAGTAAAGGGCGAAAACGTTGGAAAATTTAACCAGTGTTTTCACACAAGTGAATTGTTTTTTTTAATGCCTGTGTAAAGATTGGATGCCTTTTTTATTCCTATTTTTTAATGAATGTTACTTAGCTGTTTAAGAAGTATTAACTTCTTTCTTTTTCATTTATTTTAGATATGTGAATGGCCATGCAAAAAAGCATTATGAAGATGCACAGATTCCTATGACCAATCATAAGAAAACAGAAAAACAGGAGAAAGTTCAGCATACTGTGTGTATGGATTGCAGTAGTTACAGTACATACTGGTAAGGGTTGAAACACTGTAATTTGACAACTTTTTATATACTAGAAGGTGAAAACATCAGACTCTTGTGCAGCATTATATTACACACATTTTTGAGCATTTCCTCTTTTGATTTCCAGACCTGTCTTTTTAGAACACTCTGCTTTTGCACGTGCATTGTAGCACTGGCTGTAGCTAAACTCTCACATGTCAAATGACTTAAACAGAAGAAACTTTTTGAAATAAGTGCTATGGGGTTTGGAGTTGCTTCAGTTTGCTTTGGGGTATGCGGAGATCCAAACCTCTTATTTGTGAAAGCTGTTTGGTTGTAGTTACTTGTTCCATCAAGCTGGTGAGCCTTTCACATATCCTCTGTTTGTCAGGATTCAGAAAGTAAAGTGTTACACTGTAGTTCCTGCCCAAGAGATCTGAACTCGAGTTGTGTTTGTGTGTGTACCTTCTGTGAGTCTGGGAAACTGATGGATCCTGTTGGGAAGCAGCATCAAGTCTCTGGCAAGAGTATGGAGAAGAGTCAGAAATGTTTCTTTAAACAGCACAGTGGCCTGGGCTGATTCGTTCTGTGGGGTTCTTGGAGTGTGATAAGCACTATTTAGGGAAACTTAATATTGATGCTGCTAATGCTGGATTCCCCACTGGCCTTGTTCCCCAGAGGACACAGACTGGGAGTCAGTGGAGAGCACTGCTTTTTGCCTCAGCATCCTCCGTCCTCTTCCCCCTTAAGCAAACCTGCTGACAGGTGCTTCCCCGTTTGTAGGTGCTCCATGGTTTCCTGTGTGTTGTTACTTGTGCAGTGTGGGTTTGAGCAGTGTAAATCTCGGGGAAATCCCTGTTATGGTCTTGCAAAATTACTGGGTATTTAGCTCCTCTAATGGGTATTTTGTTCAAATAGTTGGGTGTCTTTTGGATACTTAGTTAGGGAAAAATCTGTTTGTTGAAGTTTGGGTATCCAGTTTTATGAGGAATGCTTCTGTAACACATTCTTTTATCCCCTGCAAGTAAAACCCCAGTTAAGTGATTTCACCTGAAGAAATGTTGTTTGGAGCAACTCAAAAGCTGCTCAGATGGTGCAAGCAGCTGTAGGCATTTAAACATAGAATAAAGGTTGGAGTAGCTTTGTGATGTAGGGGAATTTTGCTTTTATTTGCATTTTATTTTAATGACCAGCATTTTTATCTATTCCTATGTGGATACATGAGAAGATTGACCACTTGTCTAAGGGATACATATGCACAGGTTACCAGCATTGCAACAGCTGTGGGAAGCTAGTTTCACTTTCCCAATTAATACTGGTAGCAGCTGAGTTCTATGTTGTGGCTTTTTGTTTTGTTTGAATTATGCCCTGTCTTCTAGTCGCTCTGAAGGTAATAATCTGTGGAGGAATTTTAGCAGGGTATTTGAAGTTGTGATCGTATCTCCATTATGACAAATAGTGTTCCCAACTTGCTGAGGCTTGATGAGTTACAGCAGCATCCTGCTGACCTTATGAGCAGGATAAGCCTGAGCACCCTGCTGACCTTATCCCAAACCCCTTGTGGGCATTGCAAAATACCAGCAGCCAGACCGGGGGCTGTGGGATCTGTCAGTGACCCCAGCTGTGCTGGTGAGGGGCAGGCAGAGCTGCACCTGGGGAGGCACAGGTTTGTGGTAGCACACAAGGGAAGCAGTTTAGCACGTGATGTCTTTTCTGCTGTAGTTGAGACTGAGTCATCTATGGATGAACTGGAACTAATTGTAGCCAGCTTTGCCTTGGGGAGTTCCTGTTGTGGGTAATTCACCAGCAAATTATAACTCCTGTGCTAATGTGAAGCTGAACAAGTTTCAAGAGCAGTTTAGCTTTGCTTTCATTTAGGATATTTCAGATTTTTCCCACATGATAATCAGAAAAAGATACTTGAATTTGTTACTGCACCCAGTTGAAATGAACACGGAAGTTTAAAGATGAAACAGAAGGCATTCAGATCAACTTTTCCCCCTTTATTTTGGACAGTACTGTGGAGGCTGCTGTCAAATAGTGGTGCCAGTTAAAGCAAATAGTTGGGTAGATTAGAGACATAATTAGCTATTGTGGAGACTGAGTTTGAAAAGGCTGTTTGTTAGCTTTAGTGTGGACATGAATCTGGTAGACAGGGCTAAGTTTGTGCCATGGTGGTTCTTTTAAGTGAACTTTTATGTAAAGATGGATATTTCATGCTACCGGTGTGGGCTGCCTCAATAATTTGAAGGTCGATAAAATACTATCGTAAGACTTAATTGAATTTTACTTGTACTGTAAAAATAAAGGAGATATTTTGATGCAGTGCTGGCTTTTATATTTTTATGTGCCATTCTGTTTACTGCACAAAGTTGAGTAGAATACTCTTACTGCATTTTTATCCTGTGGATCCTGATTTACTGTGTTCCTTGGCTTGCATGATAATAGCAGTGAACAGGCCTGCATGGGCTTTCTGAGAAGGCAGCATTTGATCCTTTGCCTTCCTTTGGCCGTGTCATAACCTGTCATGCACTCTTTCCAGAGGGTTTTGTTGTTTGTTTACTCTGTCCTCCTATTCAACTGCTCAGTCTTAACAGTGGAAAAGTTGAGAGAATGTGTTAATATTTTATTTGTTATGAGAGTACAAGTCTCTTCTTGATTCTTTGGTAACTTTTGAGACAATAGATGCAATACTAAACCCTCAGACTAAATTATGTTTGAGACCTTAACTGCTGAGAAAAAGAGAGTCATGAATTCCAGTTTTTGGAGGTAATCAGCCTTTCAGTTAGTTCTGAAGTACTACCCACAGAGTTTTGCAAGAAGTAAAGATCTTTTTTGTCTTCAGGCTATCACAGGATGCTTTCTCCTGCTGTGTTAGTTGGTTTTTTGTGCGCGAGAAGTAAAATGATACGTGTAAGAACCCTGCTTTCCTGAAAGAGGACTCTTGTAAATTGGTTTTCTCTGTGCTAGTGCGCAGACAGTTGGCACAGAAGAAGAAAGGCTGCCCTGTTTATATATTTGCATAATATGTTTCCTGTGTTCATTTAATCCCAGACACAGTTTGCAGGTCAGATTTCTCACCCATTACCCTCCTTGTTATCCCTTAAACGGACACAGTTGTGTCAGGGGCGTGTGTGTGTTCCTGGCTGGTGTAAAAATAACCATCTGTCAAGGACTTAGGAAAATTCTTTTTTAGTCTTTGTGAGGATGATTCTCTTAAAAAAACAAACCAGAGTTACTGTGCTGGTGCCATGAGCGTTGGAAAATAAGATTGCTTAGTACTATTGTTTTGCATTCTACAATCAGCAAAAATAAGAAGAGTAAAAAAAGCCTTTTATCCAGACAGTAGAACTTGAGCTCTTTGTTTACTCATATAAAGTGTTGGTATAACTAAGGAAACCTGGGTTTTCTTAATTTTTCCTGTCCTTCAAATTCTCCAAATCCAGTCAGAGCTTTTAAACACAGCATGAAGTTCTGTCCCTCCTGAGCACTGTACCAGCACTAAGCACTCGTGTTCCCAGAGCAGTGCATACATTCACTGGCTCGCTGCCATTTTAGAAGCAAATGAGGCCAGCAGAGACCAGGCCTTGGAGGTAGCAGAGGCACTAAAAATAGAGTGTATAGAGGAAAGTACTGTGCTAAGCCATATAAGGGACCCTCTGCAAGGTACAGAATTTGTTCCATGCCGTTGGTGTTAAAGCATATTGTAGAGCTGCTGTGTGCAAAAAGGTGTTGGTTAATTTGCGATAATCCTGAGGATCACAAATTAAGCATCTGTTTTGAATGCCAGCTTCACATGTAGGATGTAATTTCTCAGCAGTTTACCCTTAAGGTGTGTGGGTTTAGCAGATTTAAGTTACTACATAAACTACTTCTCACTCTGTTTCCTTGGTTTATCCAAAATAGATTGGAGGTAATGCTGTAATTTCTAATAGTAATGCTGAATCCTCAGTGTTGCAAGAGAGGTGGTTTAAAAAACCTGCTCGTTAAAAAGAGAAACAGAAGAAGTTTGTCTTGGTTCTAAGTGAAACTTACAAGTACTTTTCCAGTGTTGGAAGGACCCTGACATTTACTGATGTATTTGGTTTTATTCTTCCATCTTGGGGCAAATGCTAAACTGGTATGTGAAAACAAGGTTAATGTGATCTTCAGGGCACGGGAGCAATTAAATCATCTTTCAGCAATAAGTTCTCATAGAGGCTTTCAGTGAGTTTGTATCTGCTTCCATTCCCTGCTTTATCAACAGGAGCTACTCCAGCATTAGTAGCAGTGTGACTGTGCTGGTGTAGCCGGGGTGCCCCTGCTCAGGAGGGTCCCACTCAGGGAATTCAGCTGGCTGGACTGGGCTGGTGTGCTCTGAGGGTTGGCCTGGGAGCCTGGTGTCCTGTGGGAGTGGCAAATGCAGGAGCATCTCATTAGGTCATTGTAGGTGGCTGAAAAAGCTGACACATGGCTGAAAAATAAGCACATTAACGGACAGTTACTCCCTCCCAAACTAACTTGGTCTGTGGCCATCTTTAAAAATGTGAAAAAAAAAAAAAAAAGAAAAATCCCATTACTGGTAATCTTACTAATTTCTAGATCTTGCGTAAGTACCCATAACTGCTGCGTGCATTGCTTGGATGTCTTGAGAGTCATATTAATTTCTCTTCTTGGAGGCAAAAATCAGAGGTCCTGAACAGACTGTTCTTAGGGACTCTGTTCAGTGGCAAGGACCTTTCCTTTCTCAACTTTGTAACCTTTTCAAGAATGTAGCGTTCGAAGTAACATGGGCAGTACTGCAGATTTATGCAACAAAGAGTGTTGTGAGTTGCAGTTGTGCCTGAAGTCAGCAGCTTCATTAAATTAGGAAGCAAGTGTGGATCTGCTCCAGGAGAGGCGTAGCCTGAGGTGATGATGATGTATTTTGCATTTGAGTTGCTCTTGTGCCAAAGGGAAAGGAGAGACATAGCTACAGTTCTGGTATTAAACGTATCCAAAGTTAGTTTTCCTCACAGGACATGTTCACTTGCCTGCCAAAATTTGAAGCTGTAATTTGACACTTCACAGTACATACAGAAACTGATGAGTGATGGAGTGATATTTGTGGTTAAGCACGAGGTGCAAGCTGCCACAGACTTCTGGCCTGACTTTGGAAAACTCAAGTGGTCTCTCTTAGTCCATCTTCCCTGGTGTTTTTTCAGTAGCACAAACTTTTATGTTTTGTGTGTATCTGTTCAGCACTTCAGGTTTCAGTGATAACTTTACAATGTTAAAATAGTACAAAAATTAATAAAAGCTTTGTATTCTGTTTACCAGGTGTCAGTTGGTGTTTTCTGATGAATCTGTGGATAGACACCTGAGTCTGCTTTTGGTTACACTGTTTGAGTTTTTGCTGAGCTGGAATTCTGCCTTGGGACAGGCAGTATATCATGCTTTTAATTTCTAATAAAGAGCTAAACTAGAAGAAAAAACATGTAATAAGATGTACTTACTGTACTTGCCTGTACTCTTTTGGTGGACGGGGGTTCTTGGAGGGAACCAAGCTCAATGTGAGGTGTTGTGCTCCCCAGTTCTCCTCACAATCTTTCACTGGATCCCTTTGGTGCTTCCCACACGTAGGCTCGTGTGGTTTGATCTGCTTCACTGAGGTGCTTTGCATGTTCTGAGAAATGTTTTTCTTGCAGTTATCGCTGTGATGATTTTGTAGTCAATGATACCAAGCTGGGCCTGGTACAGAAGGTCAGAGAGCACCTACAGAACTTGGAAAAGTAAGTAGTTTGTTTGCATCCAGACTGCCTTGGGCAGACTTGTAATACTGCATCATTATGTGGTATTTGTTTCGTATGTGTATATGTATGTAATTAAGTGTGTCTTAATCCTTCTATGTCTATTTAAACTGTATGTTTAAAAACCTTTTCATCACTGAGAAGCAGAGGTGCAGAACAAATGGATTTGATTGATCTCATATGTCTTGTTTCTTATACAGTGAATCTTGCAGAAGCAGCATATGATGCAGGAATTTAGATATCAATTAACTTTCTTTCTACCTAAATAATAATGCCTGTCTTTTTCTGTATAAATGAGAGAGATTTTTCAGAATGAAATAAATAGTGCTGTCATAGCTTTGTAAAAAAAACAGAATAAGCTTTTTTTTTTACCAGAGAAATTGAAGTAAAAGTGCAGGTGGAAGTAGTCTTCATATTAATTGTATAGTTTGATTTGCTAGCAAAAAGATTAAGAAGGCTTATGAACTTGGAACTGTACAGAAGAGACATTTTTTTCCTTTGCCTCTATCTGGTGCTGTTCCACTGGAAAGCAGATAATCTGATCTGGGTGATGTATGTGCTGTGGCCAGTCCTAGGGAGCAAAGAGTGCTTGCACAGTTTGCCTGAAAATCTTACATAATGCCAGGCGGAAATACGTGTGCATTCAGTGCTTCCAAATATATCAGGGTGCCCCTGAGTTCAACCAGGACTCCTGCTGAGAAATTGCTGTGATTTGGGGAAGTGTCTGGATCCTCCCTGATTTAAGTGTTTCAATTACTTGGTAGGTTATATTAATATTTTAATTATTGTCCATCCTCTGTTGATGGCCTTGTCAGGTACATAATGAGATGTAAAGATGTTTAAGCATAATGAGAAGTGCACATCAGTATTTTGGAAACGTCCAGGAGATCTAACTTTTTGGGAGGTAAATGTTGCTGTGCAGGCTTCCATTCTGTCTAATGGTGGTTTTTGAATGTTTGGAGGGCTTTTTAATTAAAAAAAAAAAAAAGGAAAGAAAAAGAAAAAACCTACCAACCAAAACCCCAAACCCTGAAACAAACTATGATTTCACTATCAAATTAGAGAGAAACCATCAACTTGTTTACTTGAGAGGCCATTAATTTCTATTGATGTGCAAAAGAATAAGTGATTATTTTTGTCATATAGTATTACACAAATGTTACAATTTCTTGTATTTTTATTTAAGTAAGAGAAGTCAGCCATAATACACAGGTGCTAACATTCCACAGATTCTTGACTTTTGATAACTTAACTTTGTCCTGATTTTTTTGAAGTTCTATTCTTAAAGGCTTAGACAATTCTCCTGACAGAAGTATTTTATTTCTTGGACCTAGGAAAAAGATGAATATTTTAGATGACAAGTGGCTGCTAATAAGGCCACTCTTGAGGACATCCCTGGGCAGAACATCCTGCATTAGCTCTCTGGTGGGCCGTGGGGCTGTGCCCCGAGGGAGGTGCAGCCCATTTCCAGCCTCTGCAGCAGTGGGGAGCCTGTGTGCTGTCAGTGACACCTGGTGACAGATGGAATCACCGTGTTAAACATGAGTTGATTATATCTGCTCCATTCCACACAATACTTTGTTTTTGTGGTAAATAACCTCTTCTCATTGCTTTCCAACAGTTCAGCCTTTACATCAGACAGACATAGGAAAAGAAAACTATTGGAAAACTCATCTCTGAACAGCAAGTTATTGAAAGTAAATGTAAGTACAACAGATCTGGTACAGTGAGTTTAAAGGGTTTTTGTAAACCTGCTGAGGTTTATACTTGGCCTAGACCCAAATTCTGCTTGGTGCCCTTCAGCATCTTGTGGCCACACACCTAGAAAAGCCCCTGCACACGCAAACGTGGCTGATACTCTGCTGCGTTTCTGTTGATGTACACTGGGAGCTTCCCTGCACTTTAGAAGGGTTTCATGTCAAGATGGAGCTTTTCTTTTCTGAGCAGGCAAGGAGCTTTTGCATTTTTTGTTTATTTTTTTATTCCACCAGGTGCAGAAGGAAAAGGAGGTGCACTCTTTTGAGGGGAGGCTAAGAATAATTGTTAGGAAAAAGTAAAAAATGTTACCAGTTTTTTAAAAGAGCTTAGTAAAACTTGCTTTCAAGAGAAACTATGGACTATTTTTAAGCTTTTCTTCTCCTCATTTCATCTTCCTGCTATTTGAACTTCAGATCTGCAGAATAGCACCCAGGAGAGGAGGAGAAAAAGAAAACTAGATGGCTGGATCCTCCTGCTGAAGGGCAGCATAGTTTCTTCCAGACAAAGATTGTCCCAAATCAAATGTCTCTGTTTTGCACAGATTGGATTAAGGGAGTTTCTAATTTTCATAATTTCTCCCAGATTTTGAGGGTGGAGAGGGGAGATACTGACCCAGCTGTATTCAACTGCTTCATTTTCACCCTTGGGAAAATGAGGGAGAGATGGAGCAGAGCTCTTGGGCTGTGGGACAGCAGTGTCACCAAAGGGAGCAGGAGCAGCAGCTCCTTCGGCCATAGGAACAACTGCCCTAGAGGATGTGAATGGGAGTAAGAGCCTGGGGTGCAGCACAGCAGTCTCTTGCTGTTTGGCAGGGTCTGGAGGGGTTTAGTTGCTTTTGAAAATGCACTGCTACGATCAGTTTAGGGTTGTCTGAGTGTGCTGTTCATGCTTCCTGTACTGTCGCAGTCTTGCAGAGATTGAGGAAGCCTGGGAGAAATAGGGGGGCTTTCTTGCCATGGCAGTACACAGCATCATTGTCTGGAAAACTCAAAGCCAGTAAAAACCAGAGGAAAAATTCCAGGCAACATTTAGATAAGAGAAGACAGAAGAAGACAGAATTAGAAAGCATGAACCAAATACTGCTTTTATTCTTCTTACTCTCTGCTTTTTTGTCAGTTTTATTAATACTTCAATATTGCCTCTAACAACAGATTATCTTCTTATCATTGGAACGTTGAATCCTTATCTAGAGCTGCAGGGGCACTGCTGTGTGCATTAGTGCTGTGCTGTGGCATTGGGGCAAGAGTGAGAAAAGAATATGCTCACGACATTGTGGTGTTTGCACTTTGAGATACTAAAAGATAGCTCAGCTTTTGCATTCTGTTAGAACAATGAAGAATGCCCAGAAATTTGATGAACTTCCAGTGTGGTATTTTGTAGACAGTGGAATGTGTCCAAGTGTTGCAAATTCTAGAATCATAAATGCAACATTGTCCACATTTCTCTTCCCTTTCCTCCCCACCCACCCTGGAGATAATTTGACAAAAAGCAAGCTCATCTGTGGGTTCATTGTTCTAGCCTGTAAATGGTGTATATTTTGCTTCTCTTTTTTCCACACTTTGCCTTTTCTTTACACAGTCTAACTTGACTGTTTATTTCCCAAATATATGCTGTTGTCTTGTCTTTCAAAAACCCCTCCAGCCACCACAAAACCCCACTGAGACTCAGACTAGTGCTGGTGACTTAAAAACAACCTGGAGGTGGCCGCACTGTGCATATTAGACATGGGAAAAGATGGATGAGGATTGGTACTTCCATTTTTCAAAGGCGCTGTAGGGAAATTGCTGTCCAGTTCTCACTGAACACTATTGGTGTGAGATTATTTAACGTATATACACACAAATCCTTGGCAATAAGAGCCTGTGATTAACTCTGTGTTGTCCTATTCTAGATTTATTTGCACAGGAAAAGATGTAGTATAGTTTTCTGTTGACAGGAATGAGTAAGAAACAGTTTTCATGTCAAGATGGAGCTTCAAGGCAGTTTGGGCTGCTGAGGTGATTGCTTTGGCTTTGCAGCTGCACTCAGTGTAGTTGGTTATTGTTTAAATCTCTGCTGATCCAACAGTGATGACTCTGGAGGAAGGGAAGTGGTGGAGCAATGATAAATCTTTCTGTAACTTAACTGTTCTCATTCCAGGGGAGCACCACTGCCCTTTGTGCCACAGGCCTTCGGAACCTGGGGAACACTTGTTTCATGAACGCAATCCTTCAGTCGCTCAGGTACCTTCCTCTGCTCTCCCACCCCTCTCAGGGGGCTTGTGTGCTCTAGCATTGGGCAGGTGAATTTGGCAAGTTCCCACTGGACAGAAGCGTGCCTGGCTTTGCAGGAGTGGGTGTGTGTGGGTTGGTGAAGTTGTGTTTCATGGTGTAAGGCAGATCCTGTGGTGCAGCATTCCAGAGGAAAGCTGCCATGTCCTGGGCAGAACAGGAGACTGCCCCTTCACTGCCAGGGCCGGTGAAATGCATTAACTTCCTCAGCAGATGCAGTCTGGGTTGTTAGGAAATGATAGCTCAGTCTGGCAGGGTATCTCTTAGTCAAAGCAGAGTCAAAATGTAATTATTTTAGGAAGTTGGGATGACAATGATATTTTCAGATCTGCTCAGTTAGTTACAGAAGATGTCTATTTGTTACAGTATTTCTTGTCTCTTGAACTGTTTGTGATTGCCATCCTCTATCACTGCATGAAGTGGTATTTAGGCGTTTAAAAGAAAAAGCTCCAGAATACATAATAGTCTCCTTTTTCTCTGCCCTTTAAGGATTTCATTCTTATTTCCTTTATCCTAGTAACATTCAGCAGTTTTGCTGTTACTTCAAAGAGTTGCCTGCGGTGGAGCTGAGGAATGGGAAGACGGCAGGGCGGCGAACTTACCACACCAGGAGCCAGGGGGATAACAATGTGTAAGCTGTGTGTGCCTTGTGAGCTCTGAGCTGCGCAGGAAACAGCAAATGTGGGCTGCAGGGGCCACTGTACACTTCTGATATTGCACAATTAGCGGGGGACAGAGTCACCCAAGAATAGTTGTCTACAAAGAAAGAAGCTTGTATCACTTGCAGCTTCCTGTTGCAGGTCTGGTGCTGCAGAGAGAGGCAGTCAGATACATCAGGTGCTGCTGGTGGAGTGTAACGTTAAATCACATTAAGAAGTCCTATTTATATCTGCTGCAGACGTTATGCTACTGAATTCCAGCTAAAATAGGGCCATGGGGATGTGACAAGCAAGCCAACACTGCTACTACTACAGAAAAATTCAGGAGTGATTCATGATCTGTAGGTTGTTTGAGCGAGTGTTAAAGGGATGATGTTAGCAGAGTCTGAACTAAAATGGCAAATGGTGCACAGGTGTTCACGTGAGTCCTGAACATCTGAAATATAATTTTCCTCAGCTGTGTGTCTTCAACGTTATGGGTAGGATTTCGGACGTAAAAATCTTTGAAGGTACTGGAAAGGGTATTTACCCAGTCATTATAGTCTTAACCCAGCTAATTTCTGATACTTGTACCATTGAACAAGTAAACCTCTAAGGGTTGTAACACAAACCCACATTAAACACCAGCCTTTACTTTCTTTACAGTTCACTTGTGGAAGAATTCAGAAAGACACTCTGTGCTTTGTGGCAAGGAAGCCAAACTGCATTTAGTCCAGAGTCTTTATTTTACGTTGTTTGGAAAATAATGCCAAATTTTAGGTAAGTTTTTTTAAAAAATAACAATATTCTTGATTGCAACCACATATTGCTGGTGTCCTGCTCTAAAATGGGCTGCATCCACAGGATGCACTCTATGCAGCTTTCCATATGCCTGCTTTGTGCTTTGAAAAGGATCTTTGCTTTGATCAACAGTTTTGTGTTCGTCAGTCTCCTTCGCTTTTTCCTTCTGCCCTTCTACCACATGTAGCAGTGTCAGAGAGGACAGAGATCTCAAATGAGAAGCAGTGGTAGTTTTACCTTTGAGCCAGTGCTCTGAAAGAATCAAGCTATTGACTGGTAGGTAAGTGCCAAGTGCAGGGTGTTGACAGAACCCAGGCTTGGCTGCAATAAGAAAGCGATGTAGTCAGATTAAAAAAGATACAGCACCTACAGGCCGTAAATGCAAACATACTGGGTGAAACTTCCTTGATTCTCTCAAAATACTGTAGCCACCAGCTGGACATGAAATGAGGGCTATAAGAGAAAAATGGGCATTTTGTGCCCATACTGACAAAACAGACGATAAAGTGAAAGGGAAAAAGAAGGTTACCCAAGTAAACCCAAGTATCGTTCCTCTCCAAGGTCTCCCTGTCCTGGCCCCCGAACTTCTTTCAAAGGAGCACTGAAACCTGTTAGGATATATTGTGATTAAGGTAAGTTGCTCCATGTTCTCAGATAGTAAAGATGTTCTCTTATCTGTTATATCTCCAGCAGTGCTGAAAAGATGCTGTGAACACATCTGCTCAATGAGTAACCCAAAACCACACAAATCTGTTTATTCTGTTCTTCACGCTGCCAGTTATGTTTCGCTTGGCTTATGAGAATCAAGGAAGTTTAACACCAGTAGTTGCAAGCAGTGACCAAAACATTATAGGCAAACAAGCATCATCCCTAATGCCTGTGACCAGTTTCCCTGTTACAGTCTTCTCTATAATTCTTGTTAGACCAAGTGAGGAACCTGTTCATTGAAGTTCCTCGAGCAAATTTTCAGCACTGTGGATTCTATCACAGCTTTTAAAAGAAAAAGTGCTGTTTGTTGGGCTTCTCCCTCTTCCCTTTTTATTCCCAGTTTTCTGGGAGCATGTCCACAAATAATGGATAAGGGAACTCATAAAATCAAATGGAGAATAGTGTCAGCTGCTTTTAACAAGTCCCCACTCCCACATGATCCAGGGAGAAAATTTGAATTTGTTCACTGCTTAATTGAACCTTGTACGAGGTAATGATGCTGAAATTCCAGTTCTGGCTTGTGTGCTCCCTGGGAGATGGGGAGGAGGAGGCGGATGGATGGACGTGTGGAAGAAAGCACAGCAGCCACCTTGGTGTGTGCTTATGGAGCCTGAAGTGGTGGGGCAGGGGAGGAGCAGCTGGAAATGGGTCCAGTTGTTTCAGTCCAATGAGATTTTGGTTGTTCAAGTGAAGGACTGTGAGTGCTGCTCTCCCTGAGGAGGGTTATAGAAAAAGCTGCTGCTGCCCTCCATGCCCCTGTGCCTCACACTGCAGCAGGGAGTGGAGAATGCCATTTGTAGTTACTACAGGAACAACCGCAGGGCCTCTGGGCTCTCCTGCTGCTGTGCAGGTCCTGCTCCCTGGCTGCTGTTGTGCTGCATGGCAGGGCACTTCTGCAGCCTCATGCCGAGTCGCAAGGTGTGTGTTTTGCTGATTTACTGCTGTGTCAACAGTGTGCTCTATTTTCCTGGTAACTGGTCCTGTTTATTTCCTATCTTCTTCCCACTGGGAAAGAGAGTGTTGGGGGTGGGCTTGAATTGAATTGCTTCAGGTAGATGGACATCAGTTTTGTTACACAAGGAGACTATCAAGAGCTTTAACTTCGTAATTTATTTTAAACAGTGCATGGTCCATATCATCGTGTCCTTTTCAAGATCTGTATCTATAATTATGCTTTTTAACAAATCCAAAGAATTTTCCATCTATAATTAGCATACTTATATGCAAGTATAAATACATGCACCAGGAGCACAGCCAGCAATGTGGAATGATTCCAAAGGTTTATTTGTTGCAGAGCAAGTGTGCCAAGCTCTTTTATGAGGAATTTCATGTCAAAAAGGTGTCTGAAGCAAAGACTTTCCATAAACTTAATCTTCAGCTGTTTAATGTGGTTGCTTATGTGGTTATTGAAGAAATCTGTATTCAGTAAACTAAGCAAATCCTGTGTTACCTCAGCAACTTCAAAGTTGTGCACAATTAACATCCAGCTTTGAAGCAGAGTTCAGTTTTACTACTTTGTTTTAACAAATGTATAATTATTTTGCAACTTTGGGACAATAAGTCCTATTTTTGGCTGTACAGGACTGTGACCTGTTGAAGCACAGCAGTGTTTCTGTGTGCTGGGTTTTCTGTTGTAAAAGGTAGGCAGTGCTGCCCATGTGTCTATATACAGACTCCTTGATTTATTTTAAAGCTGTTGGTGTGAAAGAAAGCATTACTGTAATCCTACAAGGTGAAAATATTTATTTTTATTCTGTTATGTCCTAGCAATACTTTTCTAGGCTATATCTGTGTTCCTCACTAAGTACATCAGCCTCATATTGCGTATTTCTGTTGCACCGAGTCCCTTCTCGTTTCTCTCCACCTCTGGGTACTCTGCCATGAGTCTTACAGGATTTTCCCTCCCCTGAGCACTTGCATTAAAAACACATTTGTTTTTCTTTCCCAGACATTCCTACCTGACAGTTATTGCCAGCACTTAGGTGGGGTAGTGAGGTGGAAAAGAGGAGGCCTGATAAAACAGCTTGAAAGAATGGATAGGAGGGAGAAGGGAGGCCAGCTGTTGCTGTGTAGGGATTTCTGTAGCTTGGCCTACAACGACCTGCATCAGTGTTGCACAAAGCTTTCAGTGTTTCACTATGTATCCTTTCCTGCTTTGTCTCAGCGTGCAGCTTAATGGCAAGTGAACAGCAGTTGTTTGTTGAATTTGATGCATGATTTAGCTTAAATAACTTAAAAGGCACATTTGATTCTGATGGCTTCTCTGTTCTTTTCGGTAAGGTTTGTTAGTGGTGAAGTAATAGTGGTGATTGAGCAGCGTTGCTGCTGATGGCACAGCACATGTGAGACTGGAGCCCTGTCCTACCAAATCCAAGTGCTCAAGAGATGCTCTGAATTACTCCACCATTACCTCCCTCTCCCAGAAAATGGTGTGTGAGTTATGCAGTGGAGGTGTGCAACTCTGAGCATGGCTGCAGATCTCATCCTAGAAGAAATGGTCCTCTCATCCTAATGATTTCAGACTTCATATTGGTGCTGAAAGATACATGTGGAAGACAAACCTAGAGACTAAATTCCTGCCTTTGTTCCCCTCCTCACCAAACAGACAAGCAAACACTTGTACCTGCCAAAGTGAGTGGGATCAGTGACTGAATGAGAACCACTCAGAAATACTGACTCTGCATCCCACATGAACAATACATTTTGTGGTGTCTTTCTTTTGAATCTTACCAGGTTTGAGATTACAATATATTGACCCTAATCTGTGGCGGATTCAAAGTAGGGACAAACAGTGTCCTGTCTGAGTGAGATTCAAAGCAGTTCTGCCGAGGTCCAAATCAAACACAGTCAGTACCAAAGGAGGCAGGGGAGAAGCCACTGCTGCCATCCATTGTGTATTTCAGTTAACAGGGGCACAGTCCCGGGGTGCCCCTGGCAGAGGTGGGGCTGGTGAGGCCAGTTCACAATGTGGCAGCTCTGTTAGCTCAGTGTGTGAGCACGTGGCAGGGGTCTGCTGCTCCCTGGTGTTTTCTTTTCCTATCCAAATTGTAAATTCTTAAAGGTTTCTCCATTCTCAGAAAGAGGCGTGCAGGGAGTGCAAGCTGCAAAGGACCAAAATCACTTAATTTGTCAGGACATGGCTGTGCTTTTCCAGAGGCTACTTGGAAAACTTTCTTGGTACCAAGCACATACGGAAAGTCTGCTCAGTATGATTAAACAAGCAAAGGTTTTTTCCTGTGACCCTGGTGCTTGCTGTGTGTTGCCTCTAAAGCAATTTTGTTGTTGTTGTTTCCTTTTCTCTTAAGGGGGTACCAGCAGCAGGATGCCCACGAGTTCATGCGTTACCTTTTGGACCATCTACACCTGGAACTCCAGGGTGGCTTCAACGGTGTTTCACGTTCAGTAATCTTGCAAGAAAATTCCAATCTGTCTGCAAGCAACAAATGTTGCATGTAAGAAATGGCTTTTAATTTCTTCAAATTTTGTGCCTTTGTAGGGGCCTGCCTGTGGTGGCTCTGAAATTTCAGATTCAGTGTTCCTTGTTTTAAGTTTTCTTTAGTGCCTCTAACTTTAGGCAGTGCAAAGCTGCAGGTTATAATGAGCATTCTCTAGGATCTGTGTCCTTTCAAAAGGAAGTGTCTTAGATCAGCAGTTCTCATAGGTGTGAGTGAGCACACAGGCTAAGTTGTAAAGATGTTTTAATTCATTAGTCTTTCAGAAATAAAAAACTGTATTTTCTATACCCCATAGAATTCTTTCTTCTCCGCAGACAATATCATTGTGTTAGGGTGATAGAAACCCTGATTGCTGCAGGAGCAAAAACAATGGCCAAGGATTTTGCTATTTAAATTGTCAGCAGACCTCCTGGATTAATGACTGAGCAGTGCAGTTAGAGCTTGAAGTCAGTTTTCCTGCAGATGATCTTGTTATATTTGTGTATCACTTGACAGTTACTGTTGGTGCTTTTTTTTCTGCATAATTCTGATTTTCATGCTACTGTGTACCTTGAAACAGGTGTAATTTCTGTGTTTCACCCCTCTTTCTGTACTTCTCAAAATACTGTTGTTTCTGCACTCTGTCCCAGCTGTGTTTTCTCTCATACTGAAACTCTCTGAGAGAGAAAACCTTTTATTTGCTTCAGGAAGGAAAGCTGTCAGATCAGCCTGCACATTTAGTCCCTAAGTCCTTAATTACCTACAGAAAACTTGAGTTTGAGTTTTCCCTTCTATACTGATAAGGACAGAGTAAGCAGGCCTGAGATGCAGGGTTTTATAGATGATTCGTTAGGGAAAGCTGAGTTCAGACTGTGCTCTTTACTGCATTTATGTTGTGTTGCTGATGCTTAAAAATCCCCCAGAAGAATCTTAAAATGTTTGTAGAATTGACATGTATTTGAAATCTAAACCGTTTTTGTTTTGTCAGCATTTTGAATGTCAAAATCCAAGGAGAATTTAACCTTTGTTCACCTATCTACTGTAACTTTGTCTTGAGAAGGGCTGTTCAAATGCACAGTGAGGTGGGGTAAGCTGCCCTTCTGGTGAGGTCACGTGCATTTTAATGCCTCCAGTAAAGTAATAAATAGGCTGTGAGTGCTCTCTTCTTGTGCACCAGTCTATTTGAGGAGGTATTTCCTCCTGCTCAGGAAGTGTTCAGATGTAGGTAGAGTGCAGGTAAGAAACACAGGTTTCTGCAAGCCTTAGTGTCAGGTCTGTGAGCACAAAGTAGCAACATCAGGAGTTGTGTAATAACGCAACTTAAAATTTGTTTTGTGTGTTTTTTACATTGGACTATGAGAAGCAGGCCCATTACATAATCTGCTAAAAAAATTAAGTAGGAGAGTAATGAAAGCTTAGAGAACAACGCTGATATTGCACATTGTTTATCATGTCTTAATGCAACTTAAGCTGTCGTTGGCAGTGAAGTGCAGAAATGTGCTCAAAGAAGTCAAAAGCACATGTAAGAAAGGGTGTGGAGTTAAAACAGAAATATGCTTGACCTACCTAAAAAGAAAGAACTTTTGTTTCAGATAAAGCCTTAATTACAGGGTTAAAATCCTGGATCTGTGTGAGCGTCAGATACAGCTCCACTATAGAAATGCACCCAACTGCCCCACAACACTGGCAGTGTGAGCATCTGCTTAGAGCACCCCAGTTCGCCCTTTCCTTAGGTCCAAGATAAGCAGTGTAGGCACCCCACACGTGTGCTGTGCCCTGGGCAGCTGCAGTGGGCAGCTGTGCCTGGAGCACCCAGTCCCTGGTCCATTGGCTCTGCCCGGCAGCGGGAGGTGTGAGCACCAAACCTGGGACAGGTGTTGGGATTGAGCTCGGGCTTTCTGGCTGACTGTACTTCTCTGATGTGGTTTGTCTAGAAATGGAGCGTCTACTGTTGTCACTGCCATTTTTGGAGGCATTCTTCAAAATGAAGTCAACTGCCTAATATGCGGGACTGAATCTAGAAAGTTTGACCCATTCCTAGGTAAGGTGCCTCTAGTGTTCCAAATACCGTGTGACTTAGAGCGGAAAAATAAATCTGAAGCTTGAGATATTTAGATGTCACATGACAGACCCAGAGTTTCAACCTGAAAAGACCAGGCATTGTTGTATTCAGCCCTAATTTTGTTTTTGAAATCTTTGCTCTTCTAGACCTTTCGCTAGATATTCCAAGTCAGTTCAGAAATAAACGTACTAAAAACCAAGAGAGTGGACCAATGTGCACGCTACGAGGTAAGAGACCTTGGCTAATGAAATCATCCCAGGCCTAAGAGGATTTTCTTTCTAGTCAGAATATTTCTAATGTATTTCACTCTTCCCAACCACTGATCTGCAGTGTTGCTGTGGCTGTTTGCTAGGGCTCTGTCCTTGGAAGCATGTGCCCGTGCCCACAGTGAGGGTGGCTCTTGGGGTTCTGCATTTAAACCACATCAGTGCAGTCCAACAGGTTGGGCAGTAGTGCTGTTACTGACCTTGTTTTTTAAAGGATGTTAATTTTTACAGATTTGTGAATATACTTGCTGAAAATCATGAAATATTCAACAAAACCCTCTTGTTGTGTCTGTTCGCTTTGTATCTAAAGCCAAACAAGCTTTAAAAGTTGAATATTCTATGTTAGAAAGTAATTTATCTTTGTTTGAAAGCAGTTGTGCTGAATGTTGGATGGAATCTTGTTTCAAAGATGGAGGTTTTGTGAACGCCTGCTTTATTCTTTCAAACTATTTCTAGCTGCTTTCAGGAACAGGGAAGGTTGCATGTTACAATATGTTGTTGCATTAAAACGTTATTACACAACTTTTTTGCTGCTCAGATGGAACTAACTCAAATGACTGAAGCAGATGAGCACACCTGTATTGCTGTATTTGTTGTATTTCATGTTACAAAACTCACTTGATATATCTGGTTTTTTTAGATTGTCTTCGCAGTTTTACAGACCTGGAAGAACTTGATGAGACAGAGCTGTATATGTGTCACAAATGCAAAAAGAAACAGAAGTCCACCAAAAAATTCTGGATTCAGAAACTACCAAAGGTATGTATAAGCCTGAGAAGTAAGTGTGACAAAATGTTAAAGGAAATAATAGCTCAACCAAGACCTCCCCTTCCCCGTGGCTATCGCAGTGTCCAGCACTGAGTTCAGCCCCTCCCCTAACACACCTTTTGTAACTGTCCCCCTGTAGGTGCTATGCTTACACTTGAAACGCTTTCACTGGACAGCATATCTGAGAAACAAGGTTGATACCTATGTTGAGTTTCCCTTGCGAGGCCTAGACATGAAATGCTACTTGTTAGAGGTAAGATTTACTGACACTTCCTGCAGGAATCTGCTCCATGACACGTCTTTATTGCAAATTACTGTGGGTGCTGTAGAGATTTGAAGAGTTTTCTGTTTTTTCTTACCACAGCCTGAAAACAGTGGCCCAGACAGCTGCCTGTATGACCTCGTGGCTGTGGTTGTGCATCACGGCTCAGGGTGAGTACAGGGAGCCAGCCTGCCCTGGCACACACCTTCTCCCACGGAGGGACATGCAGAGTTAATGAAGGGCTTTCTGTCCCAAGGGAATGTATTTTGACTGGGGGAAATAAGCTGTAGTTTATAAACTAGCAGGGAGCTAAGCTGAATTAATTTAGATAGATCCAATAGAGTCAGTCTGTGAATGCCCCCTGGGTGCCTTTGGGGTTAATGACTACATGTGTGAGATGAAATAAAAAAAGTCTAGTGCCTCTACAAATGAAAAACCCTAAACCAAGAGGAGGAGTCAGGGGGGCTTCCAGAAATTATTGCCTCATTTTGAAATGCTTACTACAACACAGGCATATTTTTTTGTCTTTTATTCATGTTGGAAGGTATATTTGCATTTATGCTAAAGAAGTGCATGTGCATACTTGGAACAACTGCAGCCCAAAGATGGGTATGGTGAAAGAGATGATCATCATGACTTTTCCTGCTGTTTCCTAGCACTGCTAGGCTGGGCTGCAGGGCTGGCTACTGGGCGTATTTTGAAGTTACGTTACTGGGAGTCTTTTAACTTTTCCCAGCCCTGGACAGATGTGTTGAGAGTGACAGTAGTAGGGACAGGACAATGTGTTCTTGTAAAACTTTAATTTGGAGAACTTTGAGCCCCACAGCTCAAAAAGGGAAGCATCTGCTGTGGAGGGCTGTGAGTACCTTCAGGCCTCAGGCTGCTGGCAGTCCCCGAGCCCCAAGAGCAGGTGCCTGAGTGAGGGGTGCGTGTCCCTGACTGCTGTCCCTCTCTGTGCCCCGCAGCGTTGGCTCAGGCCATTACACGGCGTACGCGGCGCACGAGGGCCGCTGGTTCCACTTCAACGACAGTACTGTAACCCTGACCGACGAGGAGACCGTGGGCAAGGCCAAGGCCTACATCCTCTTCTACGTGGAGCGGCAAGCCAAGCCTGGAGCAGAGAAACTTTAATACCTCCTTTGCATTCTTACTTATCAAGTCCACCGGACAAACATTTCCATTTTTCCATAAATACTTGATCCAAGACTTATTAATTTCATTGTGCACTTTTCAATTTCCTCTTGTGGGTTTTAGTTTTGTTGTGTCAATGGTAGCATTTGACTTACTGAACTTGGACACAAACTAACTTTTTTTTTAGTTATACCAGAAAACCTCAGCAGATTTTGATTTGCTGCTTTAGTTGTGATAACTCAATTTTTATATGTATAGTTTCATGAAATAGTTATTTGACTTTTTTATATTAATGTTTTCAGTTCTCACTTTCTAAAGGCACATTTACATCAAAGAAACTTTCTGTCCTCCTTACAAGCAAGATAAATGTGCTTCTGATCATGAAGAGCAATACAACTTTGTTCTGTTCTCAGTGCTGTTCTGTAGATATGATTTAATCTCTTTAAATCAAGGAATTGTTTGCACGTGCTATTTTCCCTCGTGCAAGAAACTTAAACAGTGACCTCTGACCAATCATTCTTTGTCTTCAGAAGAGAGGCGATGTGGCATCATTAACTAGACCAGGTAATTGCTGCTATATTGGTGTGTATTCAGGCTGCTGACTTTCAGGAATCACTGTAAATAAACAGTTGGTTCAACTGTATCAATACTGCAATTTAATTCAAGTATTGCTCAGATATGCTCTGCCCTCCACCCCCTTCAAATTTAAAACAATTATCTTAAAATCACCTGCCTAAATTATGTTGAGATACTTTTTTTTTTTTTAACAGAACCTGAATTGCATTAGCCATCTCTTGGTTTAGACTGTCATCCTGAAATTTGATTGTGAACACTTACTGGGTGAAAATATGGGAGACTTCCTGGCAGTAGAATCCCAAGTAGAACCCCTTCATTCCTGGTGGGAATTGGAAGTACAGCCCCAAGGGCTGGGGTTTCTGAGAACAGGCTTAGGTCAAAATGAAGCTCTGCTCCATGCCTGCAGTTCACTTGGAAGCAGGAGGAGGCAGATGGTGTTCCAGGTGCTTTGCATGGAATTATTCTATCAGTTCAAATCCAGCTCAAGGGAGGATGCTCAGTCTCACACAGCAGAGCCCTCAGAGGAGAGGAGCTGAGCCAAGTGTGCTTGTGGCTGGAGCAGGCTCAGGGAGCCTGAGCTCAGGGAGCTCCTGTGGCATTTACACACTGGCCCCGGGTGGCACTTCTCTTTTGTCTCTAGGTGAACACTGCAGGCATGGTGCAGCTTCTAAAACCTGGCTCTGTAACAGAGAAAGACCATGCTAAAAAAAACCCCCAACTGATTTTAGCTGTACTGCTGCAGAGTGGAAGTCAGCTAATATGATGGAAAAGGCAGTCAGAAAAACTGCTAGTGCAAAAGTGAGGAATCTGACAGAAAATTTGAAATTTGACCAATGTTGCATTTCGGATCTGTTCCCCCAGTCCATCCTTTCTAGCTTGTGCCAAGTAAGGAGCTGGACACTCCTGAAAGCTCAGTAAGAGGAGAATACAGTTCATGGCGCCTCCCACCACCAAACAGTGGCTTTTAGTTGTGTTAACAGAAAAATGCAGTTGTCTGCAAACACACAAGAACTCCAGATGTGAGTCCCACTTTAGTTAATGCCTCTGAAGGACACAGAGGGGAGCTGGAGTGGAGCCCAGAGCAGCCTGGGGCACAGGGAGTGAACAGCAGTGCCTTGCCCTGGGGTCCTGCTGCCTGTACAGGGTAAGGACAAATCAGTCATGGGTTTGGTACAGTGTTGTTCTTGAGAGCTTTGTCACAGCATCTTAAACCAGGAAAGGGAGAAACTGGCTTAATCTAAAACTGCAGAAATCATTCAGCATAGCTAATGGGGTATGAATGTGTACACAGGTTAAGACTATAGAGTTGTTACTATTTGATACAGTGACATATATAAGGATGTTTTTTATTTAAGTTGAACAACAAATAGAACTTGTCACCGCTTTAAACTGTAGGTAGATTGTCACCTTCCATTCCTTACAGGCAGAGCCTTTCTTCTAATCAATGAGAACAGGTTGCTGATATTTACGCAGGCAGAAAATGGGGCAGGTAAAGCATTGTACCACATTCCTGCCCTTCCTGCTGCTCACAGGGAGTTGCATATAGCTGCCTTTTCTCTGCATGCTGCTTGGACTGGATTCCTTTAGAATTTACCTATGAGAACGCCAAGCTTAAAATACACAACTTGCTCTGGGCCAGCAGCAGTTTAACTTGAAATAGTCAGGTGTATGCAGTGTTCTTGCAAAACAGTGATGTAAATGTGCCTTTCTGTATTTTAAGAAATTTAAATTTGTAATCTTCAGCAACATTCACTTATTTTAATCAGCTTCTACTTGTCAGTAATTGTTTGGGTCAGAGTTACGTTCTCACTTGAGCATTTTCTTTGTGCTGTCTGCTCTGTCCCACGCAGCTCCTGGGCAGTGGTGGCTCCAGCACGGCTGTGTGGGGCCAGCCTGGGAACACGATGCAATCACAGCAGGCTGTCCTTGCAGCAGGTGCTGATCAGGACTCAGCCATATGCTTTGCTGGAACAAGTACATTGTAAATCCTTTCCTAATTTAACTTTCTCCCACTGCAAACCCAGATGGACAGTATGAACAGTTTGTTGTGGCAACACAAGTATTTCTCTTCCTGGTGGAGAACTTTGCTTATCCACTGTATTCTATTCAGTGTGGTGTCAAAAGAAAAAAGTAACTGAGCACTGAACCAGTAACATATACTGCACCTGGCCTAGTGTTACATTTTTAACCTAGCTTGTATATCCTATATTTATCTACTAGCTTGTGGGGGGGGGGATATCTCTTTCATTTAAGCCAAATGTTTCTTTTCTACTTACTGCTGATCATAGTACACACTAGCTGGCAAGAATTTTTTTTCTTGCTTGGGACTGCTCTGCAAGCAGCAACTGCTCTCTACAGTTCAAAGACTTGCATATTTTTCACCAAAATGTGTCCAATCAAAGGTTGTCCTTTTGTTAGTAATTGTTTAGCCACGTATACAACTGGAGCCAAGATTTATGTTAATCAAAACTGCAAAATGTCCAGTTCCCAAATGTCAGCAAGAGAGGAGAGTTTAACAACTCTGAGACAGGCAGGGACAGTGGACTTGTATCAAAAGCAGGAGGCCATTTATGAAGATTTTCCTAAATCTGTGGGAAGTGTAACACGTGGTGTTCAGAAGTTCCCCCAGCAATGTTTCATTACTGATGTGTCTGTGTCTTACTGATGAGGTAATGGGCACCTTGACAACCAATTCCAACGTGCTTTAGGATATTCTCAAGTACTGTAGTGCCATAGTTGTAATTGTTTACCATTAAAATCTTGTGTGTAATTTTCAGTGAGGATTACTGACTGTGCTCATCTTGTGTGTTTCTGGAGCATTTCCAGGATGAATGTGAATTATATCTCATCACACAGTGTGTTTATGGAAAATGTGCCATTAAAGTGTCTCCTTTCCTTAGAAAATGAAACTTCTCTTGTCCTTCTACAGGCTTGCAGAACAACATTGGTGTAAGTCCTCTGAACACAAATGGCAGAGTATTGTACCTTGTTCTGGGAAAAACAAAATAAAGCAATTGCAGTGTTCCTAACTCTGTAACACCTTACCACACTTAGCATCTAACCCCCAAGAGGAGCTGCCATTCCATTTTCAAGGGCCTTGTCATCCAACTGCTGTTAATTTTTATGTCAGACCGTGGTGTGTCCCCTTTGTCTGGCAAGAGTCCATCCTAACATCCTTTTCATTCAACTTTGCTGGATTGTTGATATGTTCTTTATTTGGATTTTTTAAAAAATAATATTTTTAAAAATAGTATTCCTGTATGTATAACTCGGAGAAGTCTCAGCTGTTTAAACCACAAACGAAGGTAAGTTCTTGAGAGCTGAAATGCTAATATGAGAATGAAGACCACCTCAGGCACGCCGTTTAAGCTGCTGTTTTCCTGTGACTGCCTTACCTGGTATGTGAAATCTTGTCCCTTTCGTGGCTTCATGAAGTACTCGTGGCACTGTCCAGAGCCTGTTTCTGAGGGGGGAGGGGGAACAGCAATCTCCTTGTCATTTCAAGGAAAAGATTAAATGACAAAGGATATGAAACCAAAAAGACCGGCAGTTGTTAACCACAGCTCACTGTGTACAGTAGACAGTTCCTAACTAAAGAATGAAGCAGAAAGAATTGCCATTTCTTTGTGGATGCCAGCTGTGTTCAGATACTACATTAGTCAAGCACTTCCTCAAAGTATGAAGCTCCAATTGTTGCAGCCTACAGACAAATTTCAGATCTTGTTTTTCAGAGTTGAATTTTAAACTGCATTCTCAGGGTAAGAAGGGAAAGGTAAAATTGGGTCCCACTCAACCTTGTCCTGTATTAGAACACTCCTAATTAAAATGCCATAGGTACATAAAAGTCTCCCAGCTACTATCTGTGTGCAGGCCACTTGAAAAACTCCCCCAGTGCTGTTTGCTGTTACTTTCTATGGATTTGTTCAATGTGTTTATTCTCTTGTAGGCAGAAGTAGGCACCAGGCAGAAGGTGACCATAAAATACCTTCATCTCAAGCATTTTTGATTCACAAGCAGGAAAGTTAAAGGAGTGCTTATTGCTTTTAATTCCAACCTCCCCCTGCTGTAGCTTTATTTTTCTTCTAGGAGCAGCTTTCTGCTACACTTTCTCTCATTACTGTACAACAAACAGTTTTACCCAGAAAACCACTTTCATATCTTCTTTTTCCACCAACGGGTGGAAAAAATGTTTCTATGGTAACAGAACTAAACCTACAAAACCAGAACAGCCCAACTTGTAAAATTCAAGCCAATAGAAGACATCTATTAAAAGCACAAGCCCACAAGGAACTAAACATAGCCTTGCAGTTTCCATGCGTGGCTGCCTCTGTGTCACTGCTTCCCTCCTGCAGGAGGTGGGGACACAGCCAGCTTTGTTTATAGAATCACAGCTCAGCCTCAACTAACAGCAGGCAGGAAACTGCCCCTACCTCTGAGCCTTGTAAACTGAACTGTGGACTGTGTGTGTGCTTCAAGGCACCCACACAATGCTTCAGCTCCTTTTAAAAAGCTGTCTGTGGAAGCTCCATTATTCATGTAACAATCCCTGAACATGAACCAAATGTGCAACCTTAGAAAAAAATCAATGAACAAATAGAGACTAGAAGTGCTGTACTCTGCAAAACCAAACTGCTGCTCAGAAAGCCACATCTGAATGGGAAACACTGACAAAGATACGCCTGGCAGCTGTAGCTACAGCCCCACTCCACTCACTCAGCACAAGAACTTCACTAAACTTCAGGAGAGTCTACAAGGGAAAACAAAATCCCTTTTAAGGAAGCGTTTCATGACAGTCAAGTTGTGCATGCCCATTCCATTCCCCTGGACAAAGGGAGCACGAGCTGCATACATGGTTCTTTTCCTTTCCCTCTTCTGAGCTTCTGCACCAGTTGTTAGCCAAAAATAAACCCCATTCCACAACCATATATGTGCAACAGCCTCCTGCTGAGCGCAAGCCCCCTCCAGCACTGCTGTTACTCCACGAGGCCGAGAGACTCTGCCACTGCTGCCGGGCTATGCACATAACCCAGCTCAACCGGGAATGCCTTCTACATCTCTTTTCCTTTCTGGACAAAAACAGTAGGAAAAATTTAGCAAAAACATGTCACAAGTTGCTAGAAGTGTTTCAGGATCCTTTACTGTGGTCGTTGTTGAACTTTCATTCTCCAGTGGAACTAAAGAAGGATAATTTTCTCCTGGGACCTGCTTTAAAATACTTATCCATCTGCTGGTATTCAGAGAGAGTCAAGGTGTGTAACATTGAGGACTGGATGAAAAACAGTTTCCAGAAAGACTTCTGTAACAGGCATGAGAACACTGTCAGTGATTTTTTACTAGACGTTTGCAACAGGTACGTTCTGTGGGTGTGAGTGTGCAGTAACTGCCTTGAGTGAAGTGAGAGTTATTTCAAATGCTCCATAACACCTGCCTGAAATGGAGCATGAAGTACACGAGTGCTTTGCCTTACCAATTTTAGTGTAACGTTAAGTTCGTTTTACAATGCCAATAGTGTATACTTCATATAGATTTTCCTTAAGCCTACTTTTTCCTTCTTTTTTTCTAAGAATTGGTAATTAATATGGGAAAGTGCACTCCTGCCTCCCACACTGCTGCTCAGCTCAACTGCACCATTCTGGCAGTGTCTGGGGGGTGCCTGGAGCAAAGCCCTGATTTCAAACAGTGAACACACCTCATAACAACAAAAGTCATTACACGTTACTAAATGTCAGCTTTAGTTCAGTCTAAGAAATAAATATTGCTATTATACTAATGTTTAAACTCTTAGTTGCTTCTAAACTACAGTAAGGGACGAGAAATGGCACCATGGAAAAGCAGCTCTGGGTGCAGAGCTTTTCTTGTAACAGCTCTGCTGCTGCAAGGCAGCTCTGAGAAAGAACAGAGCAGTCACAGGAGGGGGGCAGAGCCAGTCCCGCTCTGTGTGGGGGTAACACCAGGGCTGGCCCTGCTCCCAGAGCAGAGCCCAGGGGCCAGGGCAGTGCCTCCCCTGACACGGGGCACCTGGGCCACAGCCAGCCCTCAGCTTTGCAACAACTGAAAAAAGCCAGCAAATTATGGGATACTGACAGGAGAGAGTGTCTTGGTGAGAGCCAGCAGCAGTGCAATCTCAAAACAAGGACTGAAAGGCAGCTTCAAAACAGGGATTCATTTGCAAGTACCAAATTTCTGAACTGTTCTAGAACAATTGATAAAAATCTGATTAAGGAGGGATCAGCACACATGTGGCTACAAATGATAATACAAGATAATACAAGGTCCTGCCCCTTTTTGCTGCAACCCATTGAAAGCATTCCCAGTCAAACAAAATTCCTAGCATTGTATACAAAGAAAGATGCAAATTAAATATCCAGCTTTTCTCCCTGAGTTTGAAGTAGTTTTATTCTGTTAAGAGCCTTTCTTGACCCTGCCAGCTTTCTACTCCAACTGCTCATAACAGAGAAGAGTCAAAAGAAAAAAAAATCTGTCTAGAGTCTCACAAGAGCGATGTTACCACAGATGCTCTATTTAGCTGAACAGGTGGATGCTGAACTGCCACTGCCTGGAGAAGGGGCTGAGCCAGGAGCCAAACACAGCACAGGTTTGCAGGCTGCTGCACAGGGCCCTGCTCAGCATCATCAACACCCCACTGGGGACAGGCCTTTCCTGTACTTCCCCAGGGCTACCCAAGCAGCAAGAAAAAGCTCTTTTCATTTGCTGCATCACTATTTATAACAATAGAGTTACCAGTTTCAGTGACTCGAAGAGCTTTGTGGGGTTCAAACATCAATACTCTTTAGGAAGCAGCTGGCACCTATTCAGCAAATCCAAGGAGAGAAAATATATCCTTAATTCCTGAAAATGAAGAGTGGGAGTGCCTTACTTGCTCATGCTCAGCATGTCGGCATAGCAGTCTCTTCTCTCAGCTGTCCTCCACTTCATCCTGAAATCAATCTCCTCTCTACTGGGTCTCACTGGCTGTGCCTGGAGAAGCACAGCACCATCCAACTCCTTAAGAAAAAACACTGCAGCCACAGCTTAAATAGGCCTCCACATCCCCCTGTGCACTCCGCCAGCTGAGCTGGAGATGTTGCTACCAACAGAAAAAGCAAAGGAAGTAAGCTTTGCCTTTAGTAAAGCTAAACATTAAGATCTATGTATGCCCTCACCTAACTGTGCCTTGTTGCCCCTCCTGATGAAGAGGAGGCATTTTTCCAGCCTTCATATTTATTCTTGATGCTGTTTGGTTCTCCAAGCTCTGTGATTTATTTCTCCCACCTCACCTGTCACCATCCTGCTTTCAGATGTCCAAATCTGCTGTCTCTGACCCTCTCTGGATGTGGCCACGTTACAGATGACTGCATTTTGCAGGTTCTCAAGAACTGCCCAAAACTGAAGAGCCTCAAACTGGAGAACTGTGTGCGGATCACTGACCACACGCTGGAGGCAGTGACCCTCCACGGGGGATCGCTGCGAACGCTCCACGTGGATTTCTGCCGCAACGTAACACAAGCCGGGCTAGAGAGAGTCAGGCAAAAGTGTCCTTCAGTAATGCTGAGAGCAGAGAGGAGTGCTAACATGATCCCAGACAGTAAGCCAGAAAAAAAGCTGATGCTTGAAAAAGCATCAAGAAAATTGGTTCAGCTTTAAGTGCAGTAAAATAATCAGCGTGGGTATTTTACCTCACTCTGGCAGCAATGAACTGTGGCTGCTTCCCTGGGTTCTGGTCAAGTCCAAACAAATGGTGGTTTCGTAAAGGCTGTACTGGGAAAAGGCATGCATCTCCTCCTGGACAGGCTTAAGGAAAAAAAAGTTTGCTCTCTGTTATTCCTTGAAACTGGAAAACCCTGTATTGCTGTCACAAAATGCCAGACCTGCCGAAAACTGCAGTTCTGGTACCCTCCTGTTGCAGATGCACCTCACTCAGAAGAGGGAAGCAGCACTGTGTTTATTGAGGCCAAATAGTTTGACAAGTTCAGTAAATTTTATGGACTTTTTAAAAAAGTTTACCAGTAGTTTGACAAGGTGCAGTAAGTTTGATGGCAAGGTGCACCTGCCTGCATGGAAGAAACACACAGACAGAGTGAACTGAGGCAGAGTGAGTCACACAGGGACCTGAGAACACAAACATTAAGGAAGAGCCTCCCACTGAGTCACGAGGTTCAGACTGGACCTTGCACTTTCGAGACTCCTTATCTAACGGGCAGGGGCATAAAGCCACAGCAGAGAGAGCCTGAGCCACTGCAGGATTTCCACAAATTTCAGGGCAAGAGCAATTAACAAACTTCTGTTAAAGGGTATATCCAGACAGTTGTTCCATGAACCCAGGGGGATAACCACTCCCTGAGAGGTCTTTCTAGCACAAGCAGAGCACTGACCACCAGCACTTCCTCAGTGATTAACAGCAGTAGCTAATTTACCAGGCTTTTTTACTAGATGAGGGAAGCATGGATTCAAGGCACACAAAACAGTTTGACCCTCTGCATCCAGTACTTACATAATGTAAGATACACCAAGTTATTTTGTAAAGCTGACATTAAAGGAAGTGCAATATGAACAAATGCTAGTTCAGAGAGCTAACCCACAAGTGAGGACAGTGACTAACAGCCTGTAGCTTTAAATGCTAAATTAGGAACACACTACAGGCCAGCTCTATATAAACACCCATTTCTCACTTCAAAGTACAAAACCAGCAGCTATTTTCATCCCAAAGCACAAGGCTGTCCCCTTCCTGCACACTGCTCTTCTACCTGGAAGTGAAACTTTTTTTTACCCCACCACCTACAAAATTTGACACCAAAGAGGACTTTACAGCTCTCAAGATAACTGAATATACTTACTTCTCCTTCCCATCCTGGTTAATTGATCCACAGATATCCTTGGTACTCTCAAATTTGGCTGAGCTAAGAAATAAATCACAGCATTATAGCAACTTAGTCAAACAATGCTGCAATTCTAGAGAAATACTTGATCAGTATGAGCATCCATAAGAAACACTCACCCAGAAAACCAATGAGGAAAATAAATTATTGCATCTTCATTACTTAGAGATATTTAACTGCAAGACACTGTAAAACTGGTATTTCATTAACTCATTCCTAAAGTTTAAGCAGGGCCCTTATGCACCACAAAGTAAGGAAGAAAACTGGAAGTGTGGACAAGGACAAACAGCAATCCTCAGCCAGCACTGACAGCTTGGAAAGGACATTGCTGAGCTGAACAAACTTACTGTGATGTGGAAATTGGGAAGCTGACACAACTCGTACCTTGGATACACAACACCAGTTCCACACACTGCTGACAAGCCAAAACAAGGCAGGAATTTATACAGTCACAGCAGTAAGCAAAGAGCTCCTCGTGCCACCAGCTCTCCCAGCACTCTGGTGAAAGACACGTCTCTGTAGGTGTAACAGGAACAGATTTGCAAGTAGCTAGGTAATATGAAAGCACATTTGCCTCTGTCTACATATTACTTAAGCCTTTTTGCCAGTTTTCTACAAGGACTGTGGGGGGCAGGGTATTTTGTGGGGTTTGTGGTTTGTTTTGGTTTTTAATTTTCTTTTGAAACACTCCCTGCTTGGTTTCTTTGCCTATTTGTATACAAATGCTCTAATGCATTACTTTGCTCTTCCCCTCCTTGAATGGGGATATTTGTTCATGACATGGTAACGTCTCAACATGATTGTGTTGATATATTTTCTCAGCACCAATAATGAATTTTCTTACTTCGCAATCCATTTTGAAGTTTGAGTATAGTAAATTATTACATTTTACTTAGGTATTATACTAATAATAATACCATACTAATAATTACACCATATTATGGAGGGATGGAAACATGTCTATGGTTTTAGTTCCAAGCCATTGAAGTTCCATCAAGCACAATCCTTTAATCAACATCCTCTCTCATTTTACTGTAAACTGCCTCTAAAAAGATCTTCATTATCCAGGAAGCCAACTGCACAGTCCATATAAAACTGCCATTTTTAGGCACAGTTCTATTACTTTCTGTGCTGATTGAAACAGGCTGACAAATCAGGGCCACTAAGTCAGACACACCAATGAGGTGCAGAAGGCAGTAACACAGGACTGAATACAGCAGTTTCCTCATTTATTTACATACTGTATTTTTTACCTATTATACCTATAAATTTATGCCAAGATGTGAATATACATCCCTACAAGACAGTGATGAGACACTGAAATCTCAGTCCAATTTGGAACCTAATACACAACGAGGCAGGAAACCAAGTCTGCACGATTTCAGAGCCCTGAGACCCTCCTTCCCCCCAAATTGCTGATCCCCCTCAAATGTTTCACATTGCAGTGTGGTCTTTGATCATAGCTAAAAATCCTTAGCCTTCTTTGGGAGGCAACAACTAGTCCTAACAGAGAGAACTTCACCAGATAAACCCCAGATTTGCACATTTTTACAGCTTCTCAAGCCCTCCCTTTGAGCACTGTCAGCTGGCAGCAATACAGCAGCTCAGGCCTGGACAACCAGAAAATTTCCCAATCAATCCTTGCTAACATACAACACATGAGAGCAAACAACAGGAATGCCTACCCTACACTCCAGGCTCAGATGGACCAGTCTTGTCCCACATGAGATGACACTAACAAACATTTTCACCAGCCCTCAGTCCCCACAGCGTCTTCCCAAGGAGTTCAGGGAGGAAGAGGCTGGGGGACAATGGGGGCAGAGCAGCTCTGACTCTCTGGGGACAGACTCCCCCTTTTCCTGCACCCAGGTCAGTCCTGCTCTGAACACCCAGCAGCATTTGGAGCTTGACATCAGTGATGTCTTTTATAGAGACAACGGGCAATTATCTATTGCCCGGCACTTTCTTAAGGCACAGAGCAGGGATTTCTTTGTGCAGTACATTGCTGTCCTGACCAAAGAGGAACATCAATCACAGTGTAAGCCAAACCATGCTACTGCAACAAAATGAGACCAAAGGCAGAACTAAAAATGTGAATAAAATCCACAGCCTCGACTACTACCCTGTCACTTCCATTTTAATTTTTTCGTACTCTGAGCAGGAACCAACTACATCAATGTATCTATTAAAAATTATTTTGCTCAAAAGATTTAAAGTTTTCTGAATCAAGGCATGTTGTTATTGCCAACAACTACTCTGGAGGAGCAAAATGTTTAAACAAAAAGCAAGAAGGAACCAAGCACAACACGAACTTGTATTGCAGCACGAGGAATGAACAGCAGTACATCTGAACAGGGCAGGGCCTCAGGCCAGGAGAATGCAGAGCACGGGGCCACACAGCAGAGTCCAGCAGGATAAACATTTTAAGATGCTTCAAATGTCACACCCTGTCTAAACACTGTAAGACTGTAATTTCCTGAGACAAAATATAAAAGTATGAAGACCGAGTAAACCAACCACAGTTCACAAATGCATACAAGCAACCGATTCTTGAATTTGCTTTATTTTTCTCTGCATAAGGAACCCTGCACAGGCAATTCAAATTAAAACAAAATAAATATGTGAATATTCATGTAAAACTGTCCTGGCTAATGAACAATTATACACAATGTACAACTCTTCATGTTCACTGGGAGGGCTTACAAATGTACTATTCCCAACAAAAATGCACCAAAATGTCTCCATGCAAACTTATCAAAAGTGACCAAAAAAGGAGAAAAAACTTACCGATCATATTTTTTGTTTTGTTTTTCCTTTTTTCTTTTTTACAATCACAAAAAAATAAAAACATCTAATTTTTTGTTACATTTAGAGTAACTAAAATGTGGCCACCATCTATTAACATCTGGTTTTATGCTCCTAAAACATCTATGGTTACTGTAAAATTATGTCAACGATGAATTGGACTTAGGGCACTATTTGTAGTAAAAGGAAGATGATTTTGTTCACAGAATGTTAATAATCTGTGTCTGAGCCCTCTGCATTGTCCACATTCCGGGAGAGCATGTAATTGTCCATGTCTATAGACCTGCAATTATTGATTGCATAGCGCAAACGCTCTGCCATGATTAGTTGACTGGAGTAAGGTGGGAGCCTCAGTTGAAAGAAACAAGTCTGTGAGGTAGGCAAGCTGTCGTAAGGCTGTGGAAATGGATAAAAGGTGGGACACTGGTAAGTTGTGAATGAAGTTAAAAATGCAACATATCCACATTTCATTGCTCCTTCCCTCCCTTGCCTTTAGCATTTGCATACTCCGTCTCAAATTCCTTTTAAGAAGCAGACTGACCTCCCTTGTTTACAGCATTTGTTTCATCCTTAAGTATGTCCAAAACTACTGTATCACCTACTCTGTAAATAACTCAACCCGCTACTGAAATTCAGCCTGTTGCAAAGTTGATCACACTGCTGGTTAGCAGCCCACTGCAAGATACCAAACAAATGTTCAAATTACATACCACAGTGTGCCTTAACATAAGGCAATCTGAGAGACACCTAACCAAAGATGACAGACAAACCACTGTTAGCTGAGATTTTGTCAAGTTTTGGGTTCGTGTTGTTCACAGAGAATGTGCTTTCACTGCACAAAACCCCAAATTAATTCCAAATGAATGCACCCTGTATGTAAAATAATATACTGTAAACTCATTGCAGTGGCTTTAAAACATGAAGAGTTCACCAGTGGTCATATGTTGCCACTTACATGAAATTAAAACTTAAAAACAGAATGAAAATTACTAAATGAAAAGAGATTGGAACAGTTACAGTAGACGAAGGTTTGTTTCTTGACTTCATCTCTAATCACCAATTGCATCAATGAAATTAAGATGCAATTCATGCAGCCTGTGTCCTTCTACACAACCAAAATGAGTTTATTAATTCAGAGCATATCCCATCCCATACTTTTTCTGTAAATTTACAATTATGGAAATTGTCTCCTAGTGTCAAAGCACAGACTATACTAGAGAGAAAATAATAACAACACCAACAATAATAATAATAATAAAAACAGTGTCTTACCCTATCAACCTTCATTATTTGGAATCGCTGAGAGATATCAGCTGTGTTGGCTGGCAATCGAGATCTTCCTGACACAAACCTCATGAAAAGGACTCTCTCCTCATTTGAAAATTCTTCCAGGGTGTGCCAGAACCACTGCACCAGCTGATGCTGCTCATCAACTTCTCTGTATCGCACAACCTTCTTCAGAACCTCAACTGATATCTCTGGCATTCCACAGACCATTTGCTCCAACTGCTTGGCAGTCAGGAGGGACAGCAAAGGAACGGGAACAATCCAAGACATTCCTTCCCTGACAGCAGCCACCTATTGGCCAAAAACAGGAGAGATGTTTGAAGTACAATTATCTGGTCTCTGCCAGTTCCTGGATCCATCCAAACACAAAAGTAACCTCTCAGCTGAGAAATGGCATCGAGAGACAGAATTATCAATATCTACCAAATACAGCTTCCCACACACAGAGCCCCTGCAAGGGGATTGTTTCTCAAAATCCTGGAGAATATTACAGATATTTTTAGTTGTAATTGAACATTAAAGAACATGTTCTGATCCAAAACAGAACTACTTAAAAAAATTACAAGTTGGTAGCACAAATAATGATGGCTAAACCAAGAAACCGTGTAAATACAAAAAAGGCTTTGTTCCAGCTCAGATGTACGGTGAGAATGCTGTACTTGTGCTGCAAGACCTCGGATTTAGCACCTCTGATGAGGAAGCTGTTTCCTAATGCAGATAATACCACACAGGCATCTTTACCTTGTAGTTAGAATACTGCTTTCACAAGGGTCACTATTCAAATGACAAAATACACAGAACCATGCAAACAGGTAACGAGCACTTCCCACAGCATACCATAAAGTATTTGCAGGATTTGTGTTATAATAAAAGAGAAACAGTTTCAAGTTAAACAAATGTTTGTCAATAATATTTACTTTAGCCAGTCTCTGTGTTGTTCACATGTCCAGTTACAGCACCCAGCATGCAAAATGGCAGGTTTTTTTCTCAAGTGGGGCTACTCAAATGAAGACCAGCTCTGATTTCTAATGCTCTTTTGCCAACTGAGCAATTACTGAGAAAAAACAGCACTAAACTTTAAAAAAGAGCCTAAACAGTTTGTGAGGGAAGAAAAGAAATGGAGATCCAGAAAGATGCAGAAAGCCAAGCTTTTCTTAGCACTGAACAAACTGTAATGGGAAATGGCACAAATAATAATGTTCCCAATAACAACGGGGCTGGGTCACAATGAGATTCTTACCTGCCGGTCCATTTCATGGAGTCTGTACTCAATTGCCCTCTCCACATACTCTTTCCTGTTTGAAAAGGTAAGTGGGATACTGTTCCCTCCAGGGATTATGGGAACCATTTTACCATCAGCACTTTGGCCAACAAAAGAATCTAAAGGAATCATCTGTTATGCAAAACAGGAAAAGCACAAGTCACTCCAGTGATCCAAGTACAGCATTTTACTATAAGTCACCTAGAACTATATACAGTAAGATCACAAACTATTCTAAATGCACACAAAGTGCTTGTTATCCCAAGAATGGAGATTGAAATTATATAAATACTGATGTGAAGGTCAATCTGATAAAGTAACAGCTTTCAGAATAAACCTAAAAGTGCAGAGTTTCTTATCTTACCTCATGGAAATTTTCTTCAGTAATCCCACTGTCTTCAATGTGAAGAATGCTGTTGAGGGTCTGCACATAGAGCAGATCTACCTCCTCCAAATCCTCCAAGATGAGTGGGATACAACAAAGTTGCTTCCAGACCATTGGAGCCAAGTGAAGATCTAATGGCTTTTTCGTACGAATAGCTACACCCATGAGAATGCCCAAGAACTTAAACTGCATCAGATGTTCATCTAAACACGCTGAAGGGTTAAAGAGAAACCTGAAAGGATAAAGAAGCAGTGAAAAGAGTATTATTTCTATGCTACTTCATTAGAAGTAAAAGAGCAAACACTTCTAAGCACAGCACAGTAATTGCCAGCACACTTAGCAGCAAGGGCTGTCCAAGTAAGATTATTGTTATCTTTAGCTGTTAAAACACTGGAAGCTGAGGGAGGCAGAACTCCTGAGCACAAAGCCTGGCATCTTGATGTTACTCTGAATTCTGCCATCACCAACGCAGCAAGCCCATGTTAAAACCAGGCCCTCCCTCCACAATAAAATAACATCACAACCTGAAGGAAAAAATGTACTAGAGACAATCATGAAGTCTCATTATTTGGTATAAAACAGTCAATAGAAGATTTTGATTTTCACCCAATACCATCTGCAATAAAAGCAAGTCCTGGACAACTTACCTATCCCTATTGTAGCCTACTTCAGCTGTAGCATTTGGGGAAGGAATAAGCAGGTCTACTATTCCAGTTTCCAGTTCCTTAAAAATCAACAACAAAAACGCCTTATTAGAAAGAGGGAAAGCAAACCTATGACAGCACTATAAAGACATCACAGCATTACAAGACAGAACATTTCACTACAGCAATGATTACTCCTTACAAATTAATATGAAACACTGAGAAAAAGGAAACATGGCAGGAAGATTTTAAGTAATAAAGACATGTTTATTTCAAGGCCTGACTTTATGTCAGACTATAATGTTTTTTTCCTGCGACTGGACTGTGATACATTCCTGTTACACGTTTCCAAAACACTCACAGACGTACCTGACACATTTCTGTAATGGTGTCATCAAACACTCCCCCTGCATCATCAGCTCCTTCTCCAACCAGTTTCACTTTCCAGGCACGGGAGGGTAAGCGAAGGTCTGATGCATTCAGCTTTACCACTTGCCTTGCTATCTGTACAAAAATGGGCTTGCACTTGCGACCCCTTTGGGGGAAAGAGACACAGCCATAAATGTAACTCACAATCATGCAAAGGCTACTGATTGTTGTTAACTTGATTAACAAAGCTGTACAGAGAGAGCTCAGAATGCCAAAACACAAGGAAATGCATGAATATCAGTATTCACATGAGGTGTAAGCCAAGGCCTGTGAAAGCAGCACTGACCTGGTGGATATCCTTTTCACAGTGATCTGGGGCCCGTAGTTCTTGCCCTGCACCATGGTTTTGCCGATGGAGCGCACCATGGGCAGGGTGTACACCCGTGGTGCCAGCAAGGGCCTCAGCTGTCCCTGCACTATTCCCCACGTTCCAGCATTGTAATGAGATGTACTGTTCTGCAATAAAGCAAGAATGAGAATAAACATATCAATGAAGGATATTAATTGCATTCTTTACAGAATAAAACCCTTCATAGCAATGACTGGCACTCCAATGTTTCAGGAAACAGGTCAGCACTTTCTAGTTTCAGTTTTGAGGCTAGTAAGCTTTTGGAAACCAGAACATTGACATGTCAGTGACAGCATAAGTGAAACTGTAAAGCAGTACCTCCACGAAGTTTGCGTTATTCCGGAATTATTTATTTTAAATTTTTTTAAACCAGAAGACTTACAGAGCCTGTTACTAAGGTCCATCTAGATCTGGTCAGAAACTCTCCAGTAGTACTGAACAACACAGTCAATTCTTTCAAATGGAATTTTACCTGGTTATTGGGACTGAGGTTAAGTAATCTCCATGAAGAGTACATGAGGTCAGAAAAATGGTACAGCAGTCTCAGCCTCGCTCTCACTGTATGAATGCTCACTTCTTTCAGTGCCCCATACTGGGGTGGAATGGCATCAGGTAAACCAAGCTGCAAAGGCACCGAAACACCTGCCACAGAAAGCGAAACAAAGCACTGTTTGAGAAAGGGGATCTGTAGTGCTTTGGCTGGGATGAAGCTGATCTTCCTCGCAGTAGCTTCCACAGTGCTCAGCTGCCTACTGGGGTTAAATCACGACAGAAGCCAAGCTGAGAGTAAGATAATTTGGATATCAAACAAAACAAGGTATGGATATAAAACAAAACCAATTTAGTCCCAAATGTTCAGAAATTCTTGTCACACTCACACCCCAGGAGACACCAAGACTGAAGGAAAGGCCACACAAGATCTCAGCTGCTCACCTGGAGCTCGAGGTGGGACAGGGGGAGCTGTCCAGGCAGCGCTGTGGCAGCGGCCGGCGGAGATCTGCCGCACGTTCTTCCCCTGCAGCACCGTCACCAGCGTGGGCTCTCTGACGTGGTTGGTGTGGCCCAGCCCCAGCTGACAAAAGGGAACAATCAACAACTGATGATATTTCTAGAACTCCCCAAGCAAAAATTGAGAGCAGATGGTAAAAAATTGTATTTGTTTACAGCATTTATTGTGATAAAGAATAGTTACCATATATATAAATATATATATATATATACGCACATATTTTCACCTTTTATTTTTGACAAAATACTGCGCCTTCACCCAACTGGAGTCACAGATCCAGGTGTCAAAAGAGACCTGAAAACAGCTGGAGACTTCTGGAAAAATCTCTCCCAGACTGAGGAACTGATCCATGCTGCCAGGTCCTGTACAGCAGTCTTTCATGCACAGACATCAAAGCTCCTGCATCTCCTCTGTGCTATTTAACCACTATTTTTTTTCTAGCAAGTACTGACTTTAAAAAAACCACTCCTTTCAAAACGTTCATTTATATTTTTGTTACGAAAAGCATCTAAAGAGCTCACAGATCTAATTGACACCAACCATAAATTTTTTTATGTTGAAAAAATTAAAGACAGCTCAAGAATTAGGAGAAAATCTGCAATTAGTCTGCGACGTTTTTAAAAAGCTTGGATTAGAGTAATCTGGGTAGCATGTTTCGAGCGCTTTCCCAATCTGCTACCATATAAGAGCACAGAGAGCAAACAAGAAAATAATGGAAACTGCCTAAAACACGATCACGCTGAAGGGGGAAGGAAGAGCATGAAAATCAAAGCTTTCTTTTCCCCCAAAATGAAGCTGTGCCAGGCACGTGTGTGAAGCACAGCGAGAGGCTCCTGGAGGTCAGGAGCAGAGGGAACAGGACGTACCTGGCCTTCAGAGTTGCTGCCCCAGGCATACACGTCCCCCGTGGAGGACAGGGCCAGCGTGTGCTCGGCTCCCACGGCGATGTCCTCGATGAAGACCCCGGCCAGCAGCGGCACCTGCTGCGGCCGGTTGTGGTTGCGGGCGCGGCCCTCGGGCAGCCCGATCAGGCGATCTGCAAGGGCAAGCACGAGGCTCCAGGGGCGAGCAACACTCGGGGGGAATTGCACTACAGGCACAGCAGGGGAGGGGCAGAAAGCAATTCTGTACAGTCCTGGGACTGGGAGTCTCCTTTAGGGAGAAAGGGCGTGAGTGTTTCCTGCAAAGCGGTGCTGCCTACAGCGCTCATTTATAGTGCTACAGCTGTCGTGTCCATGTTCAGTCTGAAACAAGACCAAATTCCACTAAACCACGACCTCCAGATCTAAAGGCACGGGTTTGTAACAAATGTGAATTAACTGACTTGAGAAGTTTCCTCATGTTTCATTCAGTGCACATGAAAATCCTCCCACCCAGATTGTTAAACGTGTGTAGGTATGTGCTTAATTAGACAATGTAAACTTTGAAGTTTTCGGATGTTTTCGGATTTGTGAAATTCAATGAAGTTTTAGGAAAATGCTCTTCAAAAAGTAAAGCAGTAAAATGAAAGGTTGTTCTGAGATCAAACTAGACAGAGCTACAAATCTGGATTTTAGGTCTATGTTAAAATTACGTTGTTGAAGTTTCAAAATTTAGATTAGATCAGCATGTGTCCAAAAAGTAGCATTAGGTGAGTCTTACAAATATATCTTAATATTCTTCCTTTTCACTAGCAATATACACAAGCCTATGGATGGAAATGTCCAAAAAGCAGATTGCCTTACCTTGGCCAAAAGTATACACATGACCATCTTTTGTCAGTGCAACAGAGAATTGAGTTCCACAGGCAACTTTTTTTATTCCAATTCCACAAAGAATATCCACTTTCTATGGGGTAAAGTGAAAGGAAAACCAGCTATAGTATTACATGGACATAAACAGATAGCAAACATGAATTTAATCTGTAACTCCTGCTTCCAAAAAAGAAATTTTTTTATTCCCACTGTGCAGTGCACACATTGTAGGATTATTTTAATTAACACCTGGAAATTAATACAAGGAACAGAAACACATGTTTTTTTCAATGGAATTAACACCTTATTCTATGTCCAGTGATTCAAAATAGCTTTTTTTTTCTGGGAGTGAGGGGGAATGGCACGGGAAGAAGCAGATGGGTGTGTAAACAACCTTCTCCCCCATTTCCAAAAGAAGAAATCTCTCTTCTCTAAGATAAAACTCAGATTTTCACTATTTGTACTGGTGACTGAGATACAGTCACCATGATTTACATGAAATTCTTTAGTACCAGGCTCAGCATAATGTCATCAGAATGATTTGTGCCAGGTCATACAACAACAGCATGGAATGAATAACTTCACTTGTGGAAATCACACTCTCACCACTGTGCAGCAGCACTGAAAGTCTATGCAAAGAGTCATTTCCCCAGGAATCTAACCTGTGGTGAGGACTTCGCAGTGGAATTTCCCAAGCCAAGTTTCCCATAATCTCCATCTCCAAAAGCCCAAACCATTGAGCCATCTGTTGACACAGCCACAGTGTGATTGAGGCCACAGGCCACCTGGGGGAGAGAAATAATGTTACAGCACTGCTGCTGCTGACTTACTAACTCAAACATACCAACTACCTTTAAGAAGAAATATTGTGTTTTAAAAAAAACTATCCCTGTAAAGCCACCAAAACTTCCACTGCTTATTACAGTGTTCTAAAGACACTTAGGACCATAGTAGCATTTTTTCAACACTTGCTTCCTCTCAGCTCACAGAACCAAAGGATAGTATTATGCCACACATGTTCCCTGCTTAAAAACACACAGACAATCTAATGAATTTGTGCTTAAAAATGCCTAAATCTTGAAATGTTAAGATCATGGCCAATTTTGCAGAAAGAAAATCAAGAGAGTCAGGAAAGTAATTATTTTTAAAATTATGCATAGTCAAATTCTGCCATCATAATCAAAATAAACGCCAAGGTTAAAAACCACAACGGAACACTTAAACAGTTAAAAGCATGTGCTTTAAACTAAGGTACCTTGCTAATTTGAGATAAACCAACCTGGCCAATCTGGTAACCTTCCAGTGCTGTCACTCTTTCTGGAAGTTTCTTATTGGAAGTATTTCCAAGCCCCAGTCGACCATAATCACCATTTCCAAATGTAAAAAGTTTGCCATCTGCTGTCACCACAGCTGAGTGCTTGAAGCCACATGACATCTGGAAGCAAAGAAAGCACTATTTTTACACACATTTCAGATCTGGGTGGAAGTTTATATTGACTATTACATGTAAATATGTAATCCCTTTTTCGACCCTGAAGTATATTCCTTTTTAAAGAGCTAAAAAATACAGACATTTTAGTATTAATGATTTCTCCAGCAACTCATCTTTTATCCTTTTCAATGGTAATGTTATGCAGGGGGGCCAGAGGATATTTGCATGAGGACTTTGATGTATGATTATCTAATTTTTTAATAAAGAAACCTCCAGTCAAAACCAAATATGGTTTTGTGCATTGTTAGTACTTAGGAGGAGGTCTTGGTTTTGTAGGTCAAAGTCACCTGACAAGGACCAAGGGAAGCTTATAAATCATGTCTGCATTTTGATCGTCTTTAAATCACCCCTTCCTTGCATGCTCTTTCTATTTTTAGTCCTTTCCAGTATCAACTGTCAATTAATATCTCTGTGGCATTAATATCCTTTAACTGGAAATTGCCACCTTGGTTCATAAAGCCCACAGAAGGAAGAAGTTGCCTGTTTTCATGCAGTTATACAGCACTGGGTTCCCAGGCCTGCAGCTTCAAGGAGACAAAAACATTTTGCAACCTGCACGACTTCTTCTCCTTGCAGCGCCTCGATCTGCCGCGGCCTGCGCTGTCTGTCGCTGTTGCCGTGGCCCAGCTTGCCATAGTCCCCATCTCCCCAGCTGAACACTTCCCCACTTTCTGTTAAAGCCATGGAATGGCCATCAGACCCGCAGGAGGTCACCAGCTGGGTTACAACAAAGCCTGTCAAAGACAAGTGAGAAAACAAAGCTTAGCATAACTTATAACAGACTCTTACATACATTTATCCAAGTGTGCCTTGTGGCAGCCAGTTACGTCTGGGGAAAGGAACAAACCACAATAAGGCTTCTTTTTATAGCAATTAGTTTACTTTTCTTTTGAACAAAACCTTTGTTTTCTCATGGAGAACTCAGGCTTCTGTCCTGCCACTGGTTTTGGAATTAAATGTTCCTAATTTGAGCCAACACTTTTCCCCGAAGCTTTCTGAACATTAAGGAATTTTAACATATTACTACTGAAATCTTAAGGAAATATGAAGATCTTGTTTGTTTGTTCAAATTTTTAACTAAAAACTACAATATTTTCATGTGTAAATCTGCAAGAAGAGCATCAGCACAAATAATTATACTACCACAATGGTTATTTGTGCTCCTTCTCTGGACTCCTTTCAAACCCAGCAGTCTTACCTTGCAGTGCTGAAATGACAGTTAAGACATGAAGATCATCGGAATTTCCTTGTCCCAGTCGCCCATAGCTCCCTTCACCACAAGCCAAAACTGTGCCATTGGCTTGAATGACAAAAGTACAATTCTGACCACAAACCACCTAGGTTAGAAAGACATGAAGGAATTTTAATAAACTCTACGCTAAATGTAGCAATGCTGTAATACCTGCATTATAGTGCACCATTTCCTTTTAATTTGTTTTCTTTGTAATTATATCAAGACAATATTCTCTAAAGTCAGTGATATTTCAGAAAGCAAAACTGCCACATGTATTATGTGAAAGCTGGGCAATTATTTTCAAATCATGCTCATATAAAATAATTCTGTGTTGTCAGATTTCAGTGACTTCTTGGTTTGAATTTGTCAAATAATTTCAGATTTCCTTTCTAGTGAAACCTTTGTTTTTGGATACTTGCAGTAAATTCAAACAACAAGTTGAAAAGACATTCAGAGAGGGATTTTGACAAGCTGTACAAATAATAGATGACAAATGAGGAAACGATGACTGGTTTGAAGTGATCACCTGCTGCGCCTGGGAGAACGAAGGTGCTGCCACTGGGATCATGACATTCCTGCCAGCCTCTGCCAGCTGCCCGTGCCGCCCTGCTCCCCACAGGTACACGTCACATTTGCCTCCCAAGTGCCAGTCCTAGGGAACAGCGTGAGAGGAGGCTTTACAACAAGAGTACTTTCAACAGCTTGCCATGTTTCAAAAGAATAAAACACCCTCCAAAACACCCCAAACCCTCCAAAATCATCAATTCTACTGACCTCTGGCCTTGATGTTGCCCAAGACATGATCTGTTCATCCATGCCATTGATCCATTTACTGTTATCCTACACAGAAAAAGCCATGGTTACCACATTCAGCTCAAGAGATGCACATTATTTTTCTGTTATATAATACATATTTTTCCTTTCTAAGAACAATATTTAAATTATTCTAAACAATTTAGCAGTAAGAACAAATGCGTGCAGACTAGCAATGACATTGTTATCCATGACTTGAAGAAAAATGTAATTCATGATGAAGAAACCTTTTTCTACTTACTGATGCTTAGGGCTTTTTGAAGTTTCAATTGCAAACACTGGCTTAAAATGTTACAAGCTTGCTTATAAAAAAATTCTTACTAAAAAATTTCTGTTTTGGTTTACATAACAAGTCATGAAGAAAACTGACACTAGCAAAATAATTTGGTGTAGGAACATGACAAAATGCTACTCTTAAAATAGCACTACAAAGCTCTACATTCCTTGCTTCTATCACATATGAAAATTAACTGTCACAGTTTTGGGTTGTTTTGTATTTTAATATGCAACTGACTTGCACTCAGTACACACACACAGAGCAATCTTAACAGTGTATTCTAACCTGTTAATTAAAAAACAATCTTACACTTACTGCTGGTGCTTATGTCACTAAATAGAAATCTTCACAGTTCAGAGATGTGAACTGCATCATACCACGTGCTCAGTAACAACACACTTGGCTGTTGAGACAATACATCAACTCTTACCATCAGGAGAGTAAGCTCATCCTCTGGAACAGGCTCCAGGTCTGGAACGGTGAAGGACTCTGGGAACTGAGCTCCCTTGGCCAGGGCTTCAGCAGCTTTTATGGTAGTGGAGAAGCACTCGAGCCAGGCCCATTCCGTGGGGTTCCAGGCAGAGGGGTCGGGGAGGCAGCTCTGGTGGTGAGGGGGCACGGGGGGGTTGCAGAGCAGCTGGTCCAGGTGCAGCCCCACGGCCAGGGATGCCAAGCACTGCATGTAAGGGCTGTGAACCAGCTGGTCCCCACACACCACGTGAGGCTGGAGGGCAGCAGGAAGAGAAAGCAAAGAGTTAGAAACACACATCAACCAATTTAAAATACAAGCCCTTCAAAGCTAGTCCTGTAGAACAATACCTTCCTCCCTGCTTCATCAAAGTTTTTCTAATATTTTAAGTATTTTCAAATTAGGAGACTACTACTTTTGAGAATAATGAAAGATATTTGCAAACAGAATGCAGGAATGTCTTCTGGGTTCTCTCGTGAAAGACCGAAACCAGCCGAGATGTAAGCAGTGACCTCATGTCAGCCATGAATGTTAAACATTTGCACTACTCCTACCTTTTCATAAGCATACTGCTCCTGCAGCATGATGGGCAGGCGCTCCAGGAACGCCCGCATGCACGGAGCCATGTTCAAGCCCAGCACTCCCTGCTGCTTCAGCGCAGTCCGACACGTCGCCAGCACGTGGTTGGAAGAGATCCACTCTGAGGTGCAGTTCACCACCAACACGTCCTGTTTAACAGTCACATGACACATTGGAAATTAAAAATTCACAAAGCAGGATCATTCAGCTCAACTGATTTATCACCAAGCATCTTGGTTTCCAGAGGGGCGAGAAAACCCTCAGGTTCAAACATTTCTGTCTCACCTTTGATCTGTTAGAGCAGGCAGCTACTCCAACCTCAGGGATCCACACTGCAGTCTGGATAGCTCCAGACCCTATCACAACACTCTGCAACACCGACCCATCCTAAGGAGAGAAGGGGTTTCAGTCAGGTGCAGACACAGCTCCAGTTCTGTTCACGTGCGCACAAACACATTCCTAAGGGATGATATTCTCACAAGCTTTCAATAACTGTTTAAAAACTGAACTGCTTAAAGTAAAAGCAGAAAACCCCATTTTTATCATATTACGGAGATAATAAAACTAAGGATTTAGAAGTGTTTAAGAATCCATGCTATGTGACTCTTTAAAGAGTCCTCAACATAATATTGTTCCCAGCTATAAAGTGGCTGGCTCTGCAAGGCCTAACTAACATGACCAAAGCTACAGAATCAATCAATACTGAACCATAACTATGAAGTACTTCAATGTTAAGTACAATTTCAATTTATATTTTAATATTTACAATGTTACAACATTATTTTACACCTGCTTTCTCTAATGTATCTAACAGTGGTGGGGTGGAAGCTGGTCTGATACCATGACCATTTCAGATACTTACTAAGAATGAGAATCAAGGCACACCAAAGATGATCTTACCCGTAAAGACCAGATATTCATGAGGCCACCAAGTCCCCCAGACACCAAGGCCAGCCCATCGGGGCTGAAAGCAACAGTGCGGACAGGGGTGATGTGTCCCCTCAGCTGGAACACACACTTCACTTCCTCTGCTTTCCTGTATCCATCCTGCAAACAAGGGCACACTTAGGGAACACTGCACTGCTTTCAGGACATGGAGTAGCATGACAGCATCTGTGTTCTGCAATAAATACTGATCATCCACAGAGATGGGGAAGTTCCACTAATAATTTAAAAACCCCAGTACTATGACAGTATTCTACAGATATTCTGATCACATTATCAGCTTTGCTCCCCTTACAAAAGGCCACCAACATCGAAGACTACATTACAATTTATGTAGGTGAAATGAATCTTGACTCTATCTACAAAAAACGTTGAACTCTTACTAAATTTTAGGATAAACTGATCAACTTTTTTGAAAGGAAGAAAACAGATCAAAATAGAACCTTTAGCAAAATAAAATTTTCAATTTCCTATTCTGAAAATGCCTACACATACACAAATGCAATGTAAACTTCTTAAAGCAAATTTCTTCTCTCGGGAAATGTTGAAAATCAAGTAATTCGCTCACATTTTTCTCCTCTCTCAACTTCACAATGAGCAAAGAGAATTTCTTACACACCAGGTTTCCTCCTTTTACCTTGGCACTTGTTTCTTGCTCCCACCATCCTTCTGAGCAAGCTGAGCTGGACTGCAGTGTGATTACTATGTCCTGGGGAACAGTCCAGACACACACCAAACCATTGTGGCATCCTCTACAGCAAGTCAGGAGAAATTAGAAAAACAAAATAAAGATATTAACTAACAAAATATCAGTGGTCTGGTATTAACTTCTAATATCAGTAGTGCTCAGCACCTTTCTATAAAACTATATTGCATCAATTGATCTAAAGTAGAAAGGCCTATTCCCAATGGGTAAATGCATTTGTTTCCTGTTCCTCACAATCTGTAGCTTCTCCATTTCTACTAACAACATATTCTCAGAAAAAATATTTGGATGAAGCAAAAAAACCTCAAGCAGGATCAGCACCCACAGGTCATGGAGGAAACAGCTGGTAACACAACCAGGCTCATTCTTTTTATTTGAATTCTGGAACTTCCCAAATCTCATGGCAACTGATTTACTGAAGGGATGTTATTTAAAAAAACCAAACCCTTTTCTTTGCTCTGGACACTACGGACTGGTAGAAAAGACCTGCAAAAGAACTACAGAAATAACAACAAAAAATGACTCACGTGGCTAACAGAAGCTGGGCCTTGGGTCCCTTCCCTGGCAGAGCACACCAGGCAATGCCATTCACCAGAGCTGGGTGTGCCAGCGAGTGCAGGCGCCTCCAGCATCCTCCCAGACAGCCCCAGAGCTTCACTGTTTCCTCTTTGGCACACGTCAGGAGAATCTTACCAGTTGGATCCCACTTCATACTAACAACCATATCCTATGGGATTTAGAACAATGAAAAGTTGGTATGAAGTAACACAGTAAGGAGGAAGAAAGTTAAGTCTCAGAGTTAATGTAACTTTCAATTACTAAAACCAAAAGTACTTTATTCTCATATAAATTGCAGATAGTGAGTTGCAATAATAAAATCACAGTGATACATTCCAGAACCATCATAGTAAAAACACTTTAAAAACTTTGCTGAAAGAAACTAAACGGAAAGCACAGAAAAAGATGTTTTCTTTTCACTGCAAATCTTTCTTGATTATTTTTCCCCAGATGTAGCTTTGAGTCTGAGGTAGGAAAGGAGATCAGCCCATAGTAAGAAGGCAGGTACAGATTTATTGCCACAGTGTGCTCCCTTCTGGGATTTCATTGCTTCGCACACCCAGAGCGGCTCTTGGAAGCACTCAAGATGCTCTTACTACACCTACATTTGAGGAATTCTCCTCTCAGCCTAACAAATAATTCATGAACTATGAATAACTCATTAGTACATAACGGCCAAGCAGAGATTCTAAACCTTTGCAACTGCATATTTAGAAAAACACCTTTTGCTTTGCACAGAAAGTTAAACAAACAAGTAACACGATCAAAAATAAAATTTATTATGAGTACTTTTACCAAGTAAAATGATTAGTCTTTTAAATGCAGTCAATGCACAGCTGTGTGCTTCATTCACTTCTGTCACTGTATGTGCACACATTTCACAGTTTCTGACAGCAAATAGGGTATCAGGTTTATCTTTCCTTTTTTTATATTTGGTAGACTGTTCCTTTAAAATACATTGTGTTAATACGTGTATCAGCAATAGGTGTGAGTTTTTAAAATAATCTGCACTTGTCTTTACAAATAGCTTTCAAACGGAGAGAACAACTTAAACAGATTTTACCTACAGAAATTCTAGATTAGTTTTACAAAGACCAGCTCTACCTTATGTGCATCGATGAGAACAACTCCTCCTTTCTCAGCTGGTTCCTTTGTTCCTATGAGCAATTTTCCATCTGAATAGCCAACAGCAAATGGCCTGTCTTCACTGAACCAGGCCAGGCATGTGACAGACACTGTGTGAACAGACAACACAAACATTCATTAAACTAAACTCAACTTCACTCCTGCCAGAGGTTTTTGCAGTGCAGTTGTCTAAACTATGAAGTGCATAACAACGTTTCCCACCACCAAGGTCACTTAACATACTTTTGGTCTGAAAATTTTCTTGAATTTATATGGTAGAGATAAAATCGAGTGTCACCGTAATGACAGCTGTTGAGATTGTTTTGTACTCGTTTTCTCATTCTTCTTTTTATCAAAATAATTGAATTTTTATTCCTGGTACAGTGAAAAGAACTATACCAGAGCAAAGAAAAAAGGTAGACTGAATTCTCTACACGTATCCGAGACAGGCTTCTAGAAAATGCTCTGAAAACAACTTGCCTTCCTTAGCAAGTAGATACTGCTTCACTTGATTCTGCCAAAAAAAAATCTGCAGGCTTCCTGAAGAAGCAATATGCAAAACCACACAATACCATCAAAGATGTGCTACTTGATGTCCTCTAAGACTGGAACTATAAAGGAAAAATGGCAATCATTCAGGAATTCAAATGACACTGACTACATGCTATCTCCAGACAGAGCAGACCCTGCAGGGGATCTCTCCTGATTGCCCACAATGGCAAGGAATGGCAGGATTTTACCAGGTTACTACAAACTGTTTGCCTCTGCTGTGAGGGAATCAGGGTGCAGATAGAGATCCCACAGACTTTTCTCCTCACATGAACCAGAAATCATATCCCATGAACAATAACCAAAAATGATTATCTACTTCCTTAGTGAAGAGTGCAAGTGTGTTCACGATTTTAATTTCAAATACCGATCCAGTCTCTTACCATCCTTTCTGTAGCAGTGTTCCAGTTCCAGCCGGTGCATGGCTGAAATATCCACAACTTCAATGAGAGCCAGAGATCCATCCATGCGCCCAATTAACAATAATTCTGGAGCATCTCCTGTCCATGCTGCAGCTGGCCCTTCTTCTGGCCAGGCTAGAGCAGATACCCAGTGAGGCTGAAGATCTAATAAGCCTTTTCCTCCTAGGAGATCAAAAAGTCTTTTAAAACTACTTCATCTTCATAAAGAAAATAAAACAATAATACTTTCCGTGGGGAAAAAAAAAATCAAGAGATCTTATTTAGACCTAGGACATACTACAGATTCACCTAAGTTACAAGAATACAAATCAATGGCTCACTAACCTATGCAGATACAAAATCTAGGTAACAAATCTCAATTATCGTTCAAGTTAGACAGCTTTGTTATGGAAAGAAGCTGAATTCTTCAGTACCCAGTAAATTTATACTTTTCTTGGGGACTGCCTATTACCATAGGCAGGGTAACTGGTGACTTTCATAAGTACAAAGCAACACAATGAAGCTTCCAAGATGACAAATTACAGGGATTAAAAATCTTCCTCTCAAAGATGTATTGTATATCACACATCCACTTGGGGTTAGTGCCTTTCTCTACCTAAAGAGGTTCACAAGACACTGTGGGAGATGGTAGGCATTTAAACTGGACAGTTAACCACTGGGGTAAACAAACACGCAGTGACCTGGCAGCTCCCCCAGAAATGCTCTGTACCAGGGAGGGCCCACAAGCACTGCAGAACCTACCATTGACTTGCCAGATGTTCACCATCTTCTCTGTAGCTCCAGCCAGGTACTTGCCACTGATGCTCCAACAGACAAGAGATAAACTAAGGTCACTGGGTGACCCCAGACTTTCTTCAGAATCACCTTCTCTGTAATAGAATAAAATAATGAAACTGAGAGGGCATTTCCTTTAAGCAGACAGGAAAACCTAGAACTGATAAAATATCTGAGCTAGAACCTGAAGTCCTGCCAGTGCAGCAGATTTACATTATACATTTTTCTGCTCATAGAACTACATTCCCTCTAAAACCACTTCAAATTAGAGACAGAGATACCACTTAATTCCAAGAAATTTCAAATTAGGTTCCAAATAGAAACTCTTTACCTTTACCTACCTATTTCTCAAATTTAACATCTTAAGCGAAGGCAAACTTTTCTGGGAAGTCATGAAATAAAACAATAGCTTGGACAAGAAATAAAAGAGTCACATCTTGCTATCAATTCTACTTTAAACTCTTACTCCTGTTACACAGTGTTGTTACACGGTTCCAACATTCCATTTTTAAGTCTGCTTGGCTAACTGTAACAGGGCCACAGATACCTTTAATTGCCCGTAAGATCATACACAACAGCCACATCTTTTACTGCTTTTAGTACCAGAACAATGAAGGCTATAATACTGTTATATCATTCTGGTTATTCCTTTTAAGGCCACATCTAACAGCAGCAAGCAAACAAGAACTAAGCCAACCACTAAGAAATTGTCACGAAACAACCTTGTAGTTCACTATTGCTTCTTCATTCTTCCAAGTTCAACTCATCTATGCTACACTAAAGCATTAGATTTTAATCTTTCCTATTGCTTTCTTCTTTTTTGGACACACCCAAATGACAAAAAACTACTTCCAAGACACTCATGAATAATTACATTTCGTTCCTGTATCTCAGAAGCCAAAATTCTTTTTTCACACTTGACTCAAATGACTGCACTTGCAATGACCATGCTGTATGTTGGAGCTGTTCACTGGGACCCACTGAAGGGATATTCCCTTTTCAGCTATATGACAGTCCCATACTGTTTTATTTTACCCATGTCTTACAACAATTAATTAAGGATGTTTTTAAGCAGCACTGACATGATCTCTTTATAGAGACTCTTACCAGGTTGATATTTAAGTTCTGTTTTCAGTTTTAAGCTATTTAATTTATTTTGCATGCCATAAACACAGCAACAGAAAATCAATGAGAGATTTTAAGTGCAGGAGATAATGAGAACAGCCAATCCTGCAATATCTCGCACAATTCCAGCTTAAACTAAATATCTGGCTGTTGTAAAGAATCAACTCACAGCTTGTTGAGCACACAGGTCTGTTGCAATGAATATTGCTTCTTTGTCACATTCCACACTCTGATGGTGCCATCATTTCCACTCGTTGCCAAAAGTCCCTTTTTATTGCACCAAACACACGTCATGACCTACAAATACCAAAATAATCATGGAAAAACTGGAATTTAAAACTTGGGTATGTTTGCTCACTAATATTAAGCAAACGCTGACCAATGAGACAGGTATTGAAATACACTGTAACAACCAAACTAGATTTATTTTTCTACTTTTACAGCATTATTTACTGTAATTCAGCAGGCTTGATAACGATGCCACACTTCATACAGCCCTATGCTCCACAGGCTGTTGTTGCACAGAATACTGCACAAGGATGTTAACTACTATGACAGAAAAATTAATGCAAATTCAGATCTAAGGAATTATTCAGTGATTCTGCTGACTTTATATACCATAAGAACACTTTCCTGACCCCTTTAACTGAAGCCTCAAAGAACCTAAACATTTTTGTGCATCAGAGGTGCAATAACTTAACCTCCAAAAAAACGACTTCCTGCGGGCAATCACTTCAGTCAGCGTATTTTTAAAACAATCCTATTTTCCTCTGCCGAGGAGAGCACGGCAGCGGATGCAGCCCCCAGGGGAGCTCGTGCTTACCCTGTTCTGGTGAGCCTCGAGCTTGATGAAGGAGCACTTGCGCAGGTCTCCGCCCATGTCGGCGAGGGTCTGCGGCACGCTCTGGTTGTCGCGGTCGTGCGCGGCCAGCGTGCGCACGAGCTGCTGCGCCGCCCACTGCCGGTGCTGCGACGACAGGCGCGACGACAGGCAGCACGCGGCCAGCGCGTTAGCCAGCTCCAGAGGGCCTACAGCAGAGGGATCATAGGAAGGATGGGCATACAAATGGGCAATTAAACCTGCTTAGACAAAACAGTGAGATGATGCCTAGATGAGTACCACACAGAGTTACACACAGGAACACAGCAATAGCCAGCATTTCCACAAAGAGACTAATGAGCATCTTAGCAGAACGTTGCAATCATGCGAACTATAGTAAAAACGCTCTTCTGATACTAAGAGCAAAATAACCCCAGTTCAGTTTTCACAAAAAGAACCTTAAGAATACAATTATAAATAGCCTTATTCCCACCACATGGAAAATGGCTGGTCAAAGAGCGAGTGCTTTCTGAACAGGAAAAGCCTCCTCTGACAGAGACCTGCCACTGTCACTGCCCTGTCCTTCCCTCTCCATCACAGCAATAGCCTGGGGGGAGGCACAGCTGTTGCTTTGCGGCTCCCTGACCTCTGGAAGCAGAGGCAGCACAAATTTCTGCCTCAGACACAGGACAGCACTTGGGTAGCAGCAATCAGCTGTTAACCTCCTTAATTTCATCAGGAGGCACAACCAGGCTCAATGTCTTAGCTCTGTGGCTTTGAATGCACACACATTCACACTATATTTTAAAGTAGTAAAAGACGCAATTATGAAATAAGACCGTATTTTTATGTAAAATGTGTGTCATAAACTGTAATATTCCTTTGATCAATATAGGTTTTGTACATTTTTAGGAGTGTATCTATTTGCACATTATTCTAGCAAGTCTCTCCCTTACACATAAATGAGGAACTGAAGATCTAATGATTCATATTTAAAAGCAAAGCTGTATCGTACCTTTCTTTTCAATTTCAGCTTTATCATAGTTTGGCCTCAGTTTGGCCCCTTTGTCTGCCAACAATGCTACAAGTGCTTGAGTAACCACAAAATTTGGAGATGTAACAAGTTTGTTTTCTTCTGCAATCCCTCTTAAAAAACTTGGCAAAAATTTTCTCTGAATTGGATCATCAACTGTTGTCAAGTTCACACCAGTTGCTGCAGAAATCAAATTCTAAAAAGAAATAATTGATGATAAACGATCAGAACAAACAGAACTATCAAATTTAGAAACATTTTCAGTCGCATAAATTGTGCATAGTGTTACAGATTTTCCTTATTTTTTTCCTGTGCTCTACATATAATTAACTCAATTAAAAAACTAAAACCGTAACAGAAAAACCCTATGAACACAAAAAGCACATCCATTTTCCCCACTTGAAAAGAGTACTCAGCAAAGACACATACAATTACCTGAGTTTTACCAACAATCAAACATACCCCTGGTGCAAAGCCATAAACAAGGACTCTAAGGAGATCCTCAAACTGAGGGCAGTCTCACCCCAGTTGAGAAGGTAAAAGCACAAATAACCAAAGCAGTCTCAAGTAAATACCAAAATCCTACCTGTGTACATAACTGCACCAGCAGCTTTGCAGCACTGGGAGTGTTTGATGCCAAGCAGCCAACTGCAGTGCTCAGGTAGGCAAGGCAAGAGATGGGCTTGCTGGTTTTGCTGTGGATGCCCCTGGATCTCTCTGTGGAGCTGGACACGCTGGATGGGCTGGTGGACAGGCCTGCCCTGCCCGCCGCCGCCAGGCACATCAACCGGACCAACGTGCGGATGTCTGTCAGCCCCAGCGACTCAAGGCCAGCTGCCAGGCTACAGCTGGAACCACTGGGGAAATGGATAGAAAAGCTCTTGGTTCAAGAGAACAAAACTGATGTAAGTTTTTCTCTTAGCAGTATTATGTAAGTACAGAAATGAGAATTGCTTTGATGCCTACAGAGGCCAACCTAGAAACAGAGACCAGACAGGAGTAAGGGAATAAAGGTGGATATTTATTTGAAAGGCCTTCAGAGGCACACCCTGGGCAGGCCAAAGGCTGCATCCAAGATGGACCCCGAGTCACAAGTTCTTCACACTTTTATAGCTTTGGTCCATTTGCATCTCAACCCAATTTCACCAATTAAACTTCAGCTAATGATGGAATTTCCCCTCAGCTTGCCCCCCTTCTCAGGATTCTGGGTTACACATTTTGGGCCTAGGCCGGGCTGGGTGTCCTTGGAGAGCAGCCTGGAGAGGCTTTGTTCTGTCTGTCTCAGCATGAGAGAGCAGCTGCTCCCAGGCTACAGAACATTTCAGAGTTACACACTAGGAATACAAATAATCAAATTTGAAATTTGAAATTGAAATTTGAAAAATATAGAAGTTAAAACCTAAGGCATCAGCTTCCCCAATGAGTTTAAAATTGCATCCTTATCAAGGAAAGGTGGAAGTGTTGCCAAGGATGCCACAAACCTGACAGACAGAAGTGAGAGCGCTCTCATAACCATTGTTCTTGCCAGGAGCACTTGGGCAGCAGCTGTCACTCTTCTGAGTGCCATGACACGGTCGTGTGGATTTACCAGGGCAGCTGCTTGTTCTCCTAAGGTTATCCTGCCAGAAGAACTTTTTTCTATTGAGCCGTGACAGCCTTGGAAATAATGATGATTTGCATTAGTGTTTAAAGAAAAACAAAACATTGTCATATAGTAAGTAATAAGCACAGAAGTGAAGTTGGCCTAAGTTACTCACTCATTTTTCAGTATTTCATACATACAGAACTACAATGATAATGACTGACGAGAAAATACACACCATAATTTAATTATTCCTTATTTTCAAAGAGACATGAACATAACCTGACACACTCAAGTTCATCTTAATTCCTCTGATTCCCTTTTCCATCAGAGGGGACTACTTATAAGCCCCAACTTAAAAAATCCATTCATTGAGTTCTGCAAAATAGTTACTGGCATCTATAGTTTGACTATGGTCACAAGTTTTATTGGCAAAATTCAAGCCTTCTGTCAATTCACAATGCTTCACATTCCTCTCTCTGATTTTCCTATAACAAAAGGACAATCTAGAGCCAGTCTTCACTTCCTCATGGGGGCAGGCAGGAAATACTGTCAGAATGTTCCTGCCTTGCCCCTAGAAAAACCACACCAAAGGAGAGGAGGTGGTGATAGTTGTATCATTATTGTTGCTCCTGCTGCTGTTGTTATTATCATTATTTCTTTAAATGAAATGCATTTTAAATGTACCTATTTGCATCAATGTTTCTTCCATACTGTTGGTGGCTGTCACCATTGCAACTGAAGCACCCAGAGGGTCACTGTCAGGGAACTGAACGGGTTCGGGTACAATGCGTCGATCATTTAACCCAAGAGGCCCAGCCAGCAATTCAAACTCCTCTTCTCCTGTCAGCTTTTCATCTTCGTCCACATCTAACATGTCCCAGTCTTCTAGAATTGGAGAAATATAATTAGACCTGGTTACAAAAGTTCAAATGTTGAATAATTTCAATTAATTAAGAAAGCAGTACAAGGTATGAAAGGTGTACTGTAATCTGCAGCACATTGGCATTAAAAACTCATCCTCTGCTGCTGGCAGAGACACAACAAAGTAAATCAGAAAAACAAAATCCTGTTCTTGCCCCTCTCTATTCAACTTGATCTTTACACTGCATGAAAGTTTTATGGAAGATTCTCTGAAGTATCAAACTAGCTGTTCTTTAAAAACACAGACATTAGAGCTCATCACCTTACAGCACAAGACAGCTTGAAACCGTGGAATACAGTGAAAAGTGCAGACATACAGTTGTGCTTTAAATCATGGTAACAAGTGTGTATTCCAAAGGACTGAATAGTAAAGACAGGAGTTAGAAATTTCTGGTCTTCATATTTATTTAAAAAGCATGCATTAGTTCATGGGTTATAACTGAACACCCAGGCTTTTGCTTTTCCTTCCCAGGGAATAAAAAAAAAACCCAAACAACAAAGAAAAAAACACTTTAACTGCAATTCAGTGAGGCACTTCCTTCACTCGCCAACCATTTACACACAAGTCAGTTTAGATTTACTGATCTCTCCTGCTCTGTCTCCCTCCACACACAGTAGAATCAGAACACCTTTGATCTATGGCAGACAGACTTGCCCTAAGTACTGGAGCACTCATTTAGTCTCAAATAGACAAATGTGGTAAATCACACAATTGTGATCACAGGAGCTACAGAAAGGACCAGAATCAAAGGACCACCCAGGAAAGGTTTTCTACAGACACCAGAAATAATCTGTTTAAAGTGAAAGCCACCCTCAGGACACTCTCAGCTCGGACAACGGGAGAAAAATTAAGAACAAGACTAATGGCAGACTTTTGGGACACTGACTTACACTAATTAATTTCTCCAACAAATGCAGCTAAAGAAAGATATTTGAACATAAGATTTTGTATGTGCAGTTCTGGATGTAACATCTCCTCACAAAACCTTATCACCCCAAGTCAGGTATTTGCCATTTCAGCTGCTTACATGAAACATGGGGGAAAGAAGTCACTGATTTTTTTTTTTCTGATTTGAACTACAAAAATCCCCAAAACTAAAATACTGTATCTAACTGGAAGATATTTTAAAATACACCTTCAGGTTTATTTGCATCAAAGTACCTTTTAGAAAAAACAAAATGCCATGCAACTTAAAAACATACCTTCATAGACACTGTCTTGTTTACCTATTAGATCAGGAGCCTGGCCTTTGTATCTGTGTGGAAAAATAACAAAGAAAATTACTAAGTGGCTCTAATATTTTATAAATATATGTAATTTTGAATTAGGTTCCTGATTTAGTCTAACTTTACTGCTAGGTCTACATGTATTTATGAACAATTCCAGAACTGCCTAGTAACAGAGAAACAGGTAAGATGGCTTCTGAAAGTGTGTGTGGAGGGGCAAGCACTTCGCAGTACTGAAGTGTAAAAGGTCCAGAAGAAAATACTGGAACTGTCAGACAAAACTGATGAAGAGTTTTCCAAAGTCACTAAGAAGTAGGAAACATCCCAAGAAATTATTCCTTGTTCTTAACTTAAAAACCAGAAATACCAAGTCAACCTTTTTTTTTTTTTTTTCTAAATACGCATTTGTTGAATACAGAGAATGATTTTAAGTAGCAGAAAATCCTGCTAGGAATTCTTCTCTCTCAAATCAAATTCTTAAAACGCTGACGGCTCGTAAACACGTTTAGTTTCATTTCTTTATCCACCGTCTGGTATTTCAGTACCTTTCAGAGGCTGATGTTTTAGATTTACTCTTGAGGGCTAGGTATTTCTCTCTGCAGATGCCACACAGCAGGTAGTAGGGGTTCCCACTGCCGCACTCGCCCCCGAACCAGCCGTCCACGTAGGAGCCGTTGCTGCGGTAGCCCTGGCGATTGGCGCTGCGCCCGCAGCCGGGGTGGTTCCTCTTCATGTGCTGGTTGAAGCTGACCACGCTGGACTCACACAGCTCACAAACCACTACTTCTTCTCTGTCCTCAGATTCACAGACGTGCTGCCCAGTAAGATTTTCACATGTTATTTGTACAGAATAAGTGTCTGCGCCTTAGATATAAAACAATATTCTTACGGGGGTGTCCCTGCACATTTCTGTCACTGAGTGGTATTTATATGGTTGACTTGCACAAAAGCAAGCAGAACCATACAATTTAGGACATAATGAAGACCATCTCAGAACAGGAAAAACATTTGGAAGTAAAGTGTCAGAGGAGGTAATTTCCTATTTAATTTCAGATTGACTCAAAATTCTTGACAGTGTAACTTTTCATTTGTAACCCTGTCACATTCAACACTGTCTTTATCTGGTTCTCCTCAGAACTTGTCTGAAACCAGATCTAATAAAGGAAAAGAATCCTTTTTTGGTTTCAGACAATTGGATTTTACATTTACTGAGCAATAACAATCACCATTTGTGTCAATAAACACGAAGGTTTCATCTCAATACAAAGTTCATTTTTCAGAATCACATTTCTGTCCTAAGCCAGTAATTTCATTGAGATGTTTAAGTGAAACAAGTGCTCTGAAAAATTCAATATGCATCCTGAAACTTGCTTCCATATCAAAGCTAGGTGTCATCATAATTAGGAGATGAAAAGCTGAGTCTTATGGATTGATTGTCTAATTTGACATGGATAATCCAAAGATTAACAAACCACTGTTACTATATTTGTTTTCCACCTAAATACATTTTTAGTGCTCTATACAACAATTCAGTGAGGACTGTCACCACATCCTTCCCAGAGAATGAAATACATCACACACTTAAATTATGGAAAACTGATTTAAGTGCAAGTTATGTTGCTACAGATCAGATACTATTAGTAGTAGCAGTAGAAGAAACATTTACAACTGTGTTTGTTATCTCACACAGCTAAGCCATCTGGGACACCTACTTGATGTCTAATTGGTATCATCAGAACAATTATGTAAGTTCTGTTCTCGTCTTTCAGGGGAGGGAGAAGAATAACTACATACACATGGAAATGCAAGAGCAAGAAACACAAGAAATCACTACTCAATCTAAAAGTGATGCTACAGAATACAAGATGATTTTAAGCATTGCTGGCACTTAGTAAGATATTTTCAAACAGGCTATAAGCATACACACGTTACTTTAAATTTAAAAATATAAGCATGCAAAAAGCAGTAAGTTAAAGCAGCCCCCGCTGCAGTCACACACACCCAGGTAGGCCAATCCAGTACCTCTGGGATCCACATTCCCAGAATATCATTATCACTAGCCAGGTCTTGCCCAAACATAGCTTCCATCGCTTCATCATCGAGGTCAATCTCCAGCTCCTCATCCAAGTTGAAGTCATAGAGTGCCCCTGGATCTTGCTGCAGGGAGATCCCTTCCCTGCGGCTCTGGTTCCTGTGGGCCTGCACTGAGCGGTACAATCCCGCTCAAGGAAGGAAAAGAGAGAAACAGGAAAGCAGGACTTTTATTTTCCACGGCAGAAAGATGGCTGTACTTTCAATTTCCTTTTTGTTTTCAACTCTTCTGCTAAACAATCTACTTAACACCACATAAAACTCTTAAATATACATTGGCACATATATGAGAAGGAGTTTTCTAAATGTCATGCTAAGTCCCAGCCCCCCTCCCATTATTTCCTGGATAAGCAAAGCCCTTGGAATTCTTTCAGTCCCTTACCAGCACGTGCCAGCAACGTTCGGGCAGCTAAATCAAATTTGTGCCTCCGTGTGACAGCCGACCGACTTCGAGAGGGAGGTCCACTGGCTGCAGCTGCATTATCCACATGATCCATATTATCAGGGCTACAGGAATTTGTAATTTACAGGTAAATCAAACCAAGGTTTAAACAACCAAATGGAGTTACTAAGTCATATTTATTAGCATTTTTTCCTTTCTTTAATGGAAGAAAAAAAAAGGAATTTGAAATTCAAGAATTTTCAGTTTCAGTGAGCACATATTTACTGTCTTTTTGACTGTGAGATTTACCTCAAACAAATTAGATGCAGCCATGTCAACACCTATTTGATCTTCCAGAGTGCCTAAGCATGGCAGAAATTTTGGGAGAGCATGCATTTTATACTAGATTAACTCAGCTTGAATTAGTTTTTTCTCCTCTTTCAAAGAAATAAAATCAACATCTCTGTTGTTTCTGGCTGAGTCAATTCACCTTTGGCCTTACACATAAATTTGGCAAAATATGAATTTAATAGAATTTTGCTTTATTACTACATCTTTTAGTTAAAATGCAACTATAAGCCCTCAATTTTTTCATTCTTTTCTTTTTTTGTTATGAAGAAAACATGCTCAGTTACATTCTTCCCCAGTTCTGCACACAAACAGTACTGGAAAATAAATGCACCATGTGCAGCCAATTTAATTACATCTTTCCTTCTACTCATGCTGTAACAAAATTCCAAAGCTGCACTACAAAGTAGCACTCTGTCAGCAACAATGAATTTGTGAGATTTCCAGTTCCACGAACAGATTACAAGCAATTACAAGAAAACTGTTTTACCTCTCACTAAAGCCTTCCTCCATTTCAGTGGCATCAGCAGAAGGGATATCACCAGGAGACTGCAAATAGCAATGATCACCAGATTTGCCACCACTTCCAGAGACGATTGTCCCATGCCGTGATTCCGCAGTGCCCTCTGACTGGGGCTCTTCATCATCTTCATTTCCAGGGTGCTCGATCATCCACATGGCCAGCACTGTGATATTCTGTGCATCTGCTTCTCCTCTGGCACCTGAAAGCAGGAAAACCACACTTTGCAACCGTATTTTAGCACTTACGGTTACAAAAAAAGCAATCTGTTTTTCCACAGAAATGGTTATAGAACTTAAAAATTAAGTATTCTATTGGAAAACAAGCGTTTCACGTGTATCCAGTTTTTCAGGTAAACTGATATTATAGCTATAGATTACCTGTAGCTTCCATAGCTTTTGCAATTTGCCTGAGGGAGAACCCCATCTCTAGCAAGGGAACAGCAATGGCAGGAGGAGGAGGGGATGTTGAAAGTCGGCTGCTTGGATCAGACAAAGCTTAAAAGACAATGATAAACATAAAGCACATGAATCTTTCTCTGGTTTTACTTCATTACACCTTACTTTCATATATCAGCTTCAACTAAGGGAATAATTGCTCTCAACTTTTCTCGTAATTACTTTCCATAAGGTAAGATACTTTCTGTAACAAAACCAGAGGGTGTTCATTCTTTGTAACACAGATTATGTTGACTGACTCTGATCAAGTAGGACACTGATGATATGCAAAGAACTACTTAAGCAATTTCTACCGTTTTCATTTTGAACTGTACTCAATTATCTATTTGATCTATATTTATATAGCCTAGATAAAGTTATCCCTGTCCAAAAATCATTGAGATTCCCAAATGGTGAGATCACTATATATTCCTCTTAAGGTACAGAAAGAGACCTCAGCTAAACTGGGAACGTATCTGAAAAATCTCTTTGTGGATGATGGCTGGATTTCTGTGCAGAGTCATTCAAGGGACTCTAAAGAGGTCAGTTACTGCCCCAAACCCACAGCTTCTTTATGACTTGCCATAAAAGTCATGTCTGATCAGTGAAGGCAAAAACGTACTATCAAACAAACACTGTTGTAAAGACACTATCATGACTAGAAGTAAGTAATCTTGTAATTAAATCAAAAGGAAAAAAAAAGAGACGTGAAACTCAGCAGCCCAGTTGCTATGCAACACATGAACCACTAAACTCCCCAACTAATAGCACAGATGGAAGGTGCATGTACCATAAAATACTTCAATTCTTGTTTTCTGTGCGATATGTGATCTAACAAAAGCTAGAAATTTAGTGCACTTATTAGTAGCACACAACCAAAGAAACAAGCCCAAATCAGATGAACATTTTGAAGCAATTACAAATTATACTTCATTATTGTTTTATACATGCACTTTGTAATCCAATCCACAGCTTCTAAAAACTCGTTTCGTTTGCTTGATAAAGCCTGTAGCTATATAATCCATATTATTTTGCCCTAAGATAGTCACTAAAAGGTTTTCAACAATGCTTTGCATCTTAGTCTGCCTTAAAAAGAAATTGTGTTGGGTTTCCATCCCTTAAAACACAGGCCCATAACTCCCATGCCTTTCCTAACTTGTGGCCATTTCTACGACACTGACGAGTTTACCTGTGCGATTGGCAGGCCTTGCAGACTGGGAGTCTGGAGAGGTCAAACTTTGTCTCCTTCCAACTTCATCTGAAGGAGATGTTGGTAAAGAAGATATTGGAGGAGTCTGAGCACGTCGTGCTGGAAGTACAGTTGTAGTAGGGTAACTGGAGAACATTTGCCTTGAAAAAAGAATATATATTAATATTCAACAGAACTATGCTGAAAAGGTCTGACACAAGAAATACATCAAGTTAGAGTGCACTTGGAAAACCCTACTTTATGCAGTTGAGTTTAAGGGTAAGACACAACACATACATTGAGGCAACAGCTCATTCCTACCAACTTTATCTGTACAGTTAAGTTCTAAGCATGTACATAAAAAAACCCCTCACAGACCAGAAGCTGTCCTAGGAGATAAAAGCTAAATAAACACTTTTCCCATTTCCATGGTTTGTTCAGAACTCAGTCTGACTAACAAATCAGGCGAGTATTTGATTTTCACTATCCTAGTACAAGGACATCGTTTTGGCTTTTATCAAATCATATCTGCAAAACCTCTAAGAATTAATAAAATTAGAAAAGGATTCTGTGCAAAGTAAAGCAGATTTCCTTTGACAACACAAATTGCCTCTGCAAATTCAGTAGTTTATCTTCCATTTCAGTACATAAGGGTAAGCTGAAACCACATCTTAGCTTACAGGATGTTACCTACCAATTAAGATCTACTGTAGTTTGAGAATCAAACAAACATTCATTAAAAATCTAGAATTTCAGAGATTTATAATTTAAACTCATGTACCAAATAAACATGAGAACTGAAGGACAACATAAGGAGAGAATTTTCTCCTTAAAGAATTCAGGTATTACATTTATATACAGTGTACAGCAAAAACTTAACAGCTTTCTAATAAAAACCACAAAACCTGCAAGGCAAAGTATCGTTAAACTGTGTCCTCTGCAGAGGCAGTTCTTGACAGCATTTTCAAAGGTTTAAGAGCTAAAGACATATATTCTATATAAACCACACAACTGGCTCCCTACACCCACAGAATCATATATGCTAATAGAGTATTTTACCTCAGGAGACTGAGAGGCATAACACCAGGTGATTCTGAAGCTGGAACTGTTTCTGTATCAGTTACTGGAGTTGTTGCAGTGGTGGTATCCTCCAGAGAGCTGCTCATGAAAGATGTTGTGCTAGAAGCAGAAGGGCTGGTTGTAACTGGTGTTTGGGCTTGCTGAGACTGATCACCTTCTTCTACTTGTTGCTCCACTTCTGCAAGAGAAAAAAAGGACATTACAGCAACATTCATGTAGTTGTGTAGATTGCAATAGTAGCCATGGCTAAACTTTTAACTTTCAAAAATAGTTATCATTATTTAGAATTCACCCCAGAGAAAGAAAGGGGTCTGCAAATTCTGCCACTAACTCATGGATTTGTGTACAGAAATCACACCAGGAGCTCTTGCTGTTCTCACAGCAATTAAAGGTAAATAGCAAACAAACCATTTACTTATGCCAGACTTTATGATATTCAGATTTATGGTTGTAACAGCTAGGATTACTCTCAAAACAGGCAAAAGGGGAAGAGGTCTTAGATATAGAAAGAGAGCTGATTAACTATAAAGCTATTTTTAACTCAGCTGTGTGAGTAGCATTTCTAAGGCTTTTGTTTGTTGGTTAAGAAGAAGTGCAAATCCTCCTGAGAAGTATATAGAGTATTGCTCATTCTTAAAAGTATTAGATACATATTAAAAACTTTTCTTTCCGATTGAAATGGATTGATTCTGATTGCATTTGCTTTTTATTAAAATAAGGAATTAGGAAAAAGGCAAAATGTCAGTATAAGATCTATAAAACAGTAAACAGAGTTTTGCAAGATTTCTCTGTCCGATAAAGATTCCCCTGAAGTACAACCACTACAAAATGACAAGACTTACGTTAATTGTATCATCATTGTTACGAATAATTTTATACTAATTTTGAAAACGTACCTTGTTTAAGTCTGCCACCGAACTGGTCCTCCAGCAGCCCATGAACCACTAGTTTGTAGATCATGGCTTGTGCCCGCTCCAGGTCTGCCAGCCCCAGCGCTCTCTTGATGGGCGAGCGCATGACGGCCCGCTTGACCATGTGCCGCATGAGGAACTGCAGCGCCGCCCGCATCTCCACGTCCTCGTGCACCACCGGGGAGCTGGCGCAGTCAGAGTTGTGACCATTTTCTGCCAGCACTTTGGGGATTAACAGCAGCTCAGCGTACTTACTACAACTAAGAAGAACACTAAGTGACTTCATAGCACCAAGATAAAGGTAAGACAGCTGTACAGCTCGAATTTCTGACTGCACTATATCGTGACTTCTTGGGGTGTGTTCGTGATTCTTTTTTCTTCCTTCGGCAGGCTGGTGTTGGGATTCCATACCTAGTGTTGATGGTTCTAAAGAAAAGGAAACAATTTCATTTTCCGACTTAGAGGTTGTAGCACCGTGTCCTTTGTTATCATCAGCACTCTGGCCTAATCGTGTGTCTGATCCAACATCACCCTCCATTTTCTGGTCCATTTCCCCTTTATCTTCAGATTCATGTCTGTGTTTTTTCTCGTGTCTCTTGGTGCTTTGCTTTCCGGTATCTTCATGAATGCCAGTCAGATAGGTAAGGTCCAGCAACACAGTAGCTGTCAGCCCACGAAATCTTGCAACATCAAAAGGCAGTGGTTCACAGGGCTCCAGATTATACAATGGAGTATCACTAGGCGACCAAAAAGTTGGGAAGCTTTAATAAAGATCAGAATGACACAGGAAAAAGCAAGTGAGGGAGAGACAGGAGGAAAGTACAGGAAATAATGTAGGCAAATAAGATGTAAAATCTATTTAATAAAACAAACCAATTCTAAAAATTAAATGCAAACAGGGGAAAATGAGGTTATGATCAGAAAATAGGGAGATATGGTTTCAAAGCAAATGCAACAAAGCATACACAGGTTTTCAACAACAAGCACTGAAACCCAGAAGCCCCACAGAAGCTATCCATTCTGTGCAGACACAGGCTCTGGATAGATTATTTATTAGAAATATGTAACAAACTTTTATTAAGAAAAACTACCTTACGGTAAATGTTATCATCATACCTGAAATCTCAACAGGTATAGAAGCTTATGAAGAAAACTTTCTAAACATTAAGGAAAAGCTTTGATTGACCTCAGCTACTCATCACCAGGAGCACACTACTGATATCTCAGGACAATTCTGTCTCTGGTGTGTCAGGACAGATCACTTGGTGAGGACAGTGACCTTTGAAAAACACAGGTCAGAAAACCTAATAGACACATTTATCTATCTGTCCATCTATATTCAGTGATATTTTCTGGTACTATTTAGGACTGTTACACTTGACTAATTTTCACTTGAAGCTAGACAAAACTTCACCAGCCTGTATTTCCATACACCTTGTATTTTCCATACATCCAGCAGATAAATGACTTCTAAATCTTCCTTTTATTATCCCAAAAAGTTTTCACATCCTACAATGTAAACTATTACCTAAAAATGAAAACAAGCTTTAGGCTGGTTTTAATTAAGGAGGTATAAAATGAACCTAATTAAATGCTTTACCAAAGCTTGCCTACGTTCAAGTGCTGTTCCACTTCTCTCAAATAAAGCTTCAAATTGTTTTAAGGGCACCCTTACTTTAAGGCTGTACTGTAACATGGGTATACTTGAAAGAATTTATATCTGGAACTAAATCAATTGCACTTCAGTATATTTAGTGACAACAGCCTTTGCAAAGAAACAACAGACATAATGCTGCAAGGGCTGTAAGAGTAAAATGACCTCTGCTATTTCAGAATGTAACTGTAACTGGTAGGGGAAAAAAAAGAAAAAAATCACTGCTCAACTTCTTCAAAAGACTTCTTCAGCTATAGGCAGAAGGAGTTCAAGAAATTAAGTTAATCAAATCTTTTCCACACAAAAACACAGGCAATTCCTATGAGAGCACCAAGAAGCTCAGAGAAGCTTCATTCCAGTTTCCTTCCAGGTGCTGTCCCTTTGAATGCATGTCTGCAAGGCAGGTGGAAAAAGGAGCATCTCCTTCCAGCCTTGAGCTCTGTAAGGTGGGAGAATGAATGAACACTACCTCAAGGCAGCATTAATTTCAATACCACTGAAGTCTAAACTTAAAGTAATTGATCAGCGTGACTAATACAAAAGCATATGTTACTTCTGAAGATTTCCAGCCACAAACCACTACTACTAGACTGTGAAAAGCACAGGAAATGGGCATACCTGATTGTAATCTCTGCTTCATCCCACTGGACCTTGGCAGAGGTACTGCCCTCCTTCACCACTCCCAGCAGGGTGGCATGACGGCCCGTTTGCTTGTGGACACATCGACCTCCAACTCTGAGCCCAGCATCCACTCCACCAATGACTGCCAGAACAGGCCACACCTCCACACAGAGCATCTTCAGCTGCAGCTCCGAAAGCTCTGCCAGGCCATGCCGGCCGTGCTTGCTTTTCTCCTCCTCTTTATTTTCTTTCTCCTCTCTCACCTCGTTCTCTTCTCGGCTTTGAACAGAGCGACTTTTCTTCAGTTTTTGACCTGCTTCCTTAAGACATGTTTTGATTTTATTCAGTCTTTCCATCATTTTTTTATTGATGCAGTGTGTCCAGCGGTCTGCACGATGCAGGATTCGAATGAGCTGGATCGTTGCTTCTGCCAGCACTGCAGCAACAGGACTGCAGATGGGGTCACCAGGCAGCAAATCTCTCGGTGTCCCCCGCATCTGCATATCACAGATCTTCACCTAAGTGTTTGAAGAGAACAGTTTACAGTTATCTTCTCAACATACCTGAATAACCTCTTCTTATAAATACAGGGGTCTCCTGCTGAATAGAAATAGTAACTAGCATTGTCTTTTTTTTCCCCTTTGGAGTCCCTAGGAAATTCACCTTAACACTGAGCAAAACCTCCATCCTTCAGATTCAAGGATGCTGAAATTATGTATTTCATGGTTTCTCACATGAGACTATCTAGAAATCCTAGTCCTAAACCACCCTTGGTTTCTGGGGAATAGAATTTTTTGTGTAGAACATGAAGCCTTTAAATTTATTCTAAACAATAAAATACATTTAAAATTTACAATAGATTACAGTAGTTATAACACTGTGTATTATCAACACCGTTTGGGTCAGTAATTCAAAGCAGCACCATACAGGCTGCTATGATGAATACTGACTTTATCCCAGCCAAAACCAGTATGCCTACACAGATGAACATTTAAGTTACCTTCTCTCCTGGGTTACTGCTATAGAACATAACACAAGGGTATAACTCAGCTGCATCCACATCTTCAAAAGCTAGTTTTGGCTCCTAGGGAAGAAACAAAACAAAAGCCCCTCACGCTTAGAACACCTTAACAAGCAAAAATAAGAAACGTGAAAAAGATATGTCTGTATTATAAATCTTCTAAGTACTGAAACTGCCACGTGTTTTAACTATAATGCTTATCAATGCCATCCATATTACCATTGCAAAAAAAACCCACCAAAAAACCAATTGATGTTAAATACCTCTCCGTTTTTACCAAAGGAAATAGTTCTTGCTTCCATATCTAACACACATGTGATGAAATCTCCTTGGGTAAAGCTTGACAGAGTCAAAGTCTGCTCTCCATTGTGATAGAGGTTGCCACTGTAGGCTCTGTAGAGCCACATGTCTGAGGTAGTGCGATGGTTGAAGTCATGCACTGGCCAGCGAGACACTCCCACACAAGTGCCTTCATTGCCTCGGTTCTCCTTCACGATGTAGAACTAGCAGGCAAAACACACACATAGGGAAAAACGTCAGGAATATACACTTTCACACAACAAAGCAATGAAAATCTTCCTTACACATATGTATGTCTACTTTTAACTGTTTTTCACAGAAGCTTTTAATAAGAAAAACACTAAGTTTATATGGTAAAACCATAAAAAAGAAATCACTCCAAATGATGTATTAAACACTGTTCTTGTCAGTCAGGCTGATATGTCTGTGAAAAGTTTTTCTACAAAAAATCTACATAATTCAGTAGGTAGGTTTTGCAAAACTGCACATACATGCTGACTATGGACCTTAGGGACAAGTACCATTACCTCTAGAAACACCTAACACAAATTCAGTCTCCAATCCCTGTGTTGAAATACTCAAATCCCAGCACTCAAAAGCAGCCACAAACTCCTCCCTTTGGATTGAAAATCACAGAATGATTTAAATTGGAGAAGATCCTTAAGATCATGGAGCCCAACCATAAATGTAACCAATTCATTTACTCAAGAATCTTGTCTTAAGTGAAAAGCACAGGCAGCTGCTGTTAATAAACCATAGCACATTTCCAAAACAATGTGAGAGAAGGTAAGGAATACTCATTTATGCAACTTACCTTCCACTGGTAACATCCAGAAGTAACTCCAGTGGATGCTAAACCATATCCTTTACCTCCACTTCCATGAGTTAGAATCTGCCCATTCTCCACTATGCAGCACTGAGCTTTCTCAGGATCAAAGGACACTTCCTGGATGGGAAGATTCTCATCTTCATCCTCAGACTCTCCTTGCTTCTACCAGAAATAGGACAAAACATTTGTGGTAAATGTAATTCAGCTGCATTCAGTCACGAGACAAAGTACAAGCATTGTTACCTGGAGCTTCATTTCTTGTTCTTTCTCCTTTATTTGAATTGCATGTTTGGCCTGGGCTATGGGAGTCTCCCACATGCAGTCAGACAGAAGTGAGAACAATCGTTCAACAACCTGGGGCATTGGGAGAGAATTCAGATAATTTTAACTGCAACATGAGGACAACAGTAACATTATATTGTTTTACTTTGCTTTGTAGGTATAAACATCAAGATATTTAGTGGTCTTAGATTAAAAAATAACTACACTGAGCCTCACTTGATTTGGATTTTGAACAAACCTATGAAACAGTTGTAAGTTTAAGAGACTTTCTGAAGAGACAGGTGTAAAAGCTTATAAAGACCTGAGCCATTTGATCATCTTCAACGCCAGCTTCACAAGCAGGTAACACAGCTTCTAGAACATGAAGTGCGAGCAGTCTAGTCCTCAGATTGCCAACCAAAGGAACTCCTGAAGATGGAACAATGTGTCAATAATCTTAAAATTACTTCCGCTTCAGGCCTGCCCCTGGCTCCATGCCCCCAGTGCCCCAGAGAGCAACCCCTGCACACTTGTGCTAACTTGTGATAAGTTAGTTTGAACTGTTCACTATGAACATTCACTATGTAATACACGTTCTAACAGGGCTTGGTTTTTGGAACTGCATTACAGAAATGCAAAGTAACCATGGAGCACATTTTGACACGATCATACCTGAGCAACACTTCTGGGAAGCAATGTTAAGAAGGACTTCTGTCCACTTTGGAGATGCCATCTTGGACTGAATTGCTTTTGAAGACACAACTCTACGCAGGAAAACAAGAAAGTCTCCCAGGTGCAATTCTGCTGCATGTTGCTTTCGGAGGGCAGCTAGGAAGTTAAACCAAAAGCTTTCATTTACAACCTTAATATTACAACTTGACTAGCAGTCCTGGTTACTGGCAACAGCCTGTTCTGCAGGTAAAAGCACAATGATCAGTTATTACATAGTGGCTGGCTGTTAGCCTTGGCTGGCTGGCAGGTGCCCACCAAGCTGGGCTCTCACTCCTGGCTCCTCAGCAAGACAGAGACAGAAAATAACATTAAACTTTTGTGGGTCAAGGTAAGGGAGGGAGACCTCTGTGGGAAGAGCTCATACTCTAATTCCTGATTGTTTTACTAGTTCACTAGCTATTGCATTATTTATAAGTGAAGACAGTTAAAAGCACAAACAAAAATATATGTACACTTAAAACGAAGCTACAATTAAAAATTCTTCAAACTCAATTTCCACAGAAATTCGAAATCCTCATTAAGGGACCGCAAGCTATGTGAGGATACCAGTATTTCAGAAAACCTTTTGTTGCAGATTTTTTCGTAAGACACAGTAGTGTCACTTTCCTGCCATCCACTCAGACTGCAAAACTGCATAATACAAAGCAAATACAACAATTTCCTGAACAAAGCTATATTTATTTGTGGTTTGAAATTTAGATATTTAAATTCCTATAACCACATTTATGAGGAACACTACAACCAGCAATTCATTTTTCAAGGAAAACTGTATTCTCTTCAGAATTCAAAACCCAATGAAGTAATTCTTATTCTCAGACTGCTCCTATCCTTGCAGCCTTGTGCATTGATTCTATATAATTCTAAACTGAGCACAAAATCATTTGATGACTTTTATCTAATTCACAGAGTTAAAAATGACCCAACAAAAATCAATACACAATAGAGTGGATGAGGACCTCAGCATTCAGTGGTTTCTTCTATTCTGTTTTGTGGTATTTTAGAACTGTAACAGAAATTACATAGATAATTACCTCTGAAGTCTCTCTTCTCATTATCCCCATTCGAATCCGCCTTTTTTGATTCCACTTCACCTTCCTCCCCTTCCCCTTCTCCAAAGGAAGCCATCAGCATCACACCAGCTTGTGATAACAAGTTCTTCAGCTGGCTGCATAATAAATCCAGCAAAGACTGCACCACCTTTGGGCTCAGTTTATCAGCATAGGTTCTGTACACACACACAGAGAAGAAGCAAGAGTACTTGAGAGCTGATCCAAGGAATAATAATTGCAGCAGGTTACTCTTCACTATCCTCCACCTTAGGCTTAGATTCTTATTATTTTAACCCTATTTTTAAAACACATTAAAACTGTCTAATCTTTGGAGTTAAAAGATACATTTTCAGTACTTGCTAAGGAAAAAAGAACAACTTCATTAATTAATCATAATTCCAATGCAATTTCTAAAGACGGGGTGCTGTTTCTATGGGTTTGGGGTTTTTTTTTTTGGTGTAGGATTATTGGGCTTTTTCACATAATAGATTTGGAGGTAAATGCAACGTGTTGTACGAACACTGAAAGGAAGATGCATGTACTGTGTATCAAACTTCAACTAGAAAATACTTTCTCCACTGGTGTTTTCTTTACTGAGTAATATGTAAGTATTGCTAGGACTTTGCATGCTGTCCCACAGTCTAGCAGAGACCACTACTCCTCACAAAATAATTTCATATTCTGGAAAGAAGCACAATGTCCTGCTCTGAGGAACTCCCACATTATTAGTATTGCTTTTACACAAATGATGTTTACACAGCAACAGAAAGTCTCATCACAGCACCTGAGCACACTTACATACAAAACTGAAGTAGCAAAGTGGGGATTATGAGAGTACAGTGGTTACAGGCCACAAAGTTGTGACTATTCAGGTCCAAACACTCACAACTGAAAAATACTTGTTAGTCTCATGTGCATCTTTCCTATGAATAACGTGACTACTCTTTCCCCCACCCCCTTTCACTTATGTACTTCTGAGCAACATTTATTGTCCTAATGAAAGCTCACACAAAATTTTTCAAGGGTGCTGATAAGCTCAGTGATGAAGTTTCTCGAAAGCAAGGGACACTCACCCTGTGGTGATAGCCAGGATCTGCAGCAGTCTCGTGCTGGCTACTTTCAAAGCTGTGCTGAGCTGAGAAATGCCAGTTTTGGGCAGCAGCTGCAGGGGCTGTCCTAGCATGGTGTCTGTGCCACACAGCTGGGACAGCACGTTCAGCAGCCCAGTGGAAATGGCCAAGGAGACATCAACGGGCTGATAGTGCACACTGAGAGCAAAGACTGTCACCAAGAGAAGACGCTGCTGTGCTTCTAAGATTAAAACAAAGTTGTTTTTAATTAATAAGATGTTCAGAGTAAGAATACTAAGACAGAAGAGCAGCAGATTATTTTAAAAATACAATTTAATTAATTAAATTATCAAATAAAGAGTCAGTCTTGTCAGACACTTCAAGGTAGTCTTTCTGATGAACCACTGCACTCCTCTTTAACTCAATGTAACTGTGTCAAAATTGTCCAAGGAAGAGTAGCACACAGATGTAGTTTGTGATATAAATGTTCTGAGGCTAAATCTCAAACCGGAATCTTCTCTCTAAGGTAAGAATAACTGGGCAAAATATTTCATTTTTTACTTGTATGTCACATAGCTTCTCAAAGTGAAACAACAAAACAACCCAGGTAAGAATGGCCACTGGGTTCTACCAACAAATGCAGATTTCTCTCTTTCAGGAAAACAAGTCAGAGAGGTAATTCAGTGAATTCTGGTCACTAATATCGAAGTCTGCCTTGGTAAACACAAGAGCTGTTGTACTGTATATTAGAGAACATCTGGTTTGCAAATCTGCTTTTCACTTACCTATGTGATGCTTATTAGCTTGCAGAGCTCTTTCTAATGTAGCAGATAATTGCTGGTAAATTTTGTGCACAGCCACCTGGATTTCAATTTGAATACTCCTCTTGGCTGCTCTGATACCATCCTGGGCCAGACAAACAAATAGATATTATAAGAACTGAGACACTTTTATCACTGGGTTACTGAAACAGCAGAAACTGCTGAAGTACACACCTGGTAGTGATGCAATCTTACACTCTCTCCTTTGGCCCCTGCATGTCCTACAGTGCCCAGACCAAAGCAGCCAGCAAGAAACTGGAGTCTAACAGAAGTAAGCAGTGAAGAAGACTGAAATCCTGGTACTTGGCGACTTCCCATTAACGGTACACAGCCTTTTTCCTCCATCCCTGATAGAAGCACTAAAATCTGATGAAGTGCTTCCAGACGAAGCTAAAAATAAAGGCAGGAAAAGACAATATGAAGTAAGTACCCAATACCCTTAGAAATCGAAACTGGATCATACTGAACTGTAAGCAAGGATGAATGGGGTCACTGTTTGCACCTTGACACATTCTTTTAAAAAGGGAATACTTTTGGTTTTGTTTTAGAGTTTATTTACATAAAGTTCCCATTCCAGTTAAGATATTCAACAGAAAAGAAAGAAAAACGTCTTCAATAGATAGAATTTAAAAAAATAGATAGACTTAAAAAAACCCAATCCTATAACGAGCATAATGTATGAAGAATAAGAAGAGTTGTTAAACTGAAATTTACCTCAGCCCTCAACTGTTGCTGCTCCATTGCAATTATTGATGCTTGTGGACTGGTGGACATACTTTCCTCTGGTTCCTTAAATCCTGGGGAGTTTCCCACATCTCCACTTACAAAACTGACAGCATTTTCAATCAAAGTATGAACTCCAAGGGATCTTGAGAGATCAAAATCAGACTCAACAAATGAGTAGGAGGATGTGTATAACCAGTCTCTGCTGTGCTTCAGTCGAACCCACGAGTCACTCAGAGATTCCATTTGACTGTGTATTGCTCCTAAAGATACACACAAGGAAGTCTCATCAGTTCCAAGTCAGGTAACACATTTTGGTTGTAGGTAAAGACTGAGCTGCTGCTACTGATACAGGTGGAAAATGAATTTTCATATTAATTATACCATGCATTAAGCAACTTAGAGCAAAACATTTGATTTAAATTTACAGCAATTTCTCTAAAGAAAAGGCTGTATTTCTTTTAAATGTTAGGCACTATTGCAACACGCTGCCACATGAAAAAACAAAAAGAAGCCACTCAAACTGCTCAGCTTAAAGCTAGAACACTGAATAAAAAATGCTTTGCAGCTCAATGGCAAAATAGTAAAGAAAAGATTTTCTACCAACACATATTATGCACTTGGATATTTACTTTGAGCTTTAAACATAAAGCAAGAGTGGGTTTGGTTTTAATCAAGCCACTATATTTCATAGCTTTGAAAATGCACAATGTTATTTTGAATGAAATATTTACGGAATTCATGATTGCAGAAGAGAACAGAAAATTTTTTAGGCTAACAGAGAACATTTACTTTGACTCAAGACAGATACCTGTGTATTAAACACTATCTAGAGTAAGTGTTAGATCTCTCATCTGGCAGTTTCACAAGTCTGTTTTCAAGTGTTTCCTATGACATCAGCACCTGAAACTTTACTGCCACTAATAAATGGACTTCTTCAAATATGCATCAGTCATCAGTCTGCAGCACTGGAATTTATCACCATAGGTTTGATCTCATTTCCAAGAGAGTTTTGCTAGAACTCTCTCCCTGGCACAAATAAGTGCCATGCCACTCAAGTAATAACTTCATTAGCAGTTAATTGATAGGCATCAATATGTATTTTCCTCCTTTTCTAAGTCCTGTTCGCCCACTTGGAGCCATGCAAAATATTAACAGAGGGCACATCCTGCTTAGAAGAACTTCCCATCTGTACAGAGAAGCAGTATCTCGAAACCTTTGTGGAAATCTAAACTACGTTTAAATTCACTTTGAAATTTCAGTCTGGATTATTTACATAATGTAAAAAAAATGTTTAAATATTTATCTACCTTTGGAGAATCACAACCTGCTTACAGTACTCGTACAAATGTGTATTATTTCAGTTTTAAACATCTTTCTGCAGGGTATCAGCCTCAAACATTATTAAAGATAGCCATTTTCAGGGAAAAGTCACACAAATTCATAGGAATTCATCTGCTCAAAGCTTGCTTTCATCAGTAAGGCTGAGTTCCAATGGTAATAGTCAGATCCAAATTTCAGGGTCTCCTTTCAACACTGCTTACCTAGAGCAGCTGCTCACAGGAACAAGCAAAGGCAGACACAGAGGTTTTGAACCTGGGCCAGCTTTCCTAGCAACCTACACAACTTTCTTCCTGAAGTAAAGGCGAAATGCTGTTACTCTGCCTACGACCTGCAGGTCACAATTTGCACCTTCATGCAATTTACAAACTCAATTTTGCTTCTCTTTTGTAAACTTCGTTGCCAAAAATTTAATTGTCAGGGCTAAGAATTATGAAAACCTATTCACATCCCATTTTGTTTTCAGCGAATAGTGTTAATGTGCATTTGCACAGTATTCCTTACACTTGCTACTAAGCAGACTGCTATGGCTTCAGAAGGAACCACCACAGTACTTAGTTTATACAGACTCAAGTTTACTTTGGATAATGCAAAGATTAAGTTCAACCACTACTTTTCAAAGTGCAATCTAATTTTCTAATCTCTTCTGCTTTATGTAACACAGTAAGACTACATGGTTTACAGAGAACAACCTCTTTTGTCATGTTTACTATGAAAATATTTAAAGAAATTCTGTTACTCAATTTTACAGTTTATACCTGGCAATAATATTTAAAACAACAGTAAAGACAGATCACCTTGCTCTCATTTTAACATTTATTCTTAGAATAGTTACTTTAAAGCTTTCCTTTAAAACTGAAGTTACATGGGGAAGTGGCAGGTGAAAAATGTAAGATAAATAAGACAGAACAGAATAAATAGGTGCTAAAATACTCAGTTTCATGTAGGAAGCAGTTTCCTGGCAAGTGCAAGGTGAACAGAGCCCAGGGGAGAGGATAAATGAAGCCTCAGATTACCCACAGGAAGCACAGCTAAATCATTTCCAAGTCCACAAAATGCTGCCTACACAGCAACAGCTCTTTCAGAAAGCCCCGTGAGCCCTCCAGCCTTTGTACAGCAGGAGAGCTCACAGCACCCCACAGCGACCTCAGCCTCCTCCCCTCCACCTGCCCCACTCTGCACTGTGCCACAGCACAGAATCAAAGCATTTGTAAAGAAACAAAGACCAGTTCCAGTGCCTTACATCGTAAGCTAAAGGAGACCTTTCACTGATTTACAGAACATCAGAAGAAAATTTAGTTTTGATAGGCTACAAATGTTATAAGAAAGAAACCCAACCAAGTATTAATAAAACCCTAAATTATTTCGTATTTGAAGAAATGCTGAGGTCTTAGCTAATTGTTTTAGTACAAAATGCAAGAATGTTCAAATGTAAGACCAATGTAAAATTGTTTCTAATTTGGAGAAAAGTGCAACGATTATGAGTTACAGATTAAATGTAAAACAATAGAAGTTATAATTGAAAGGACAGAGTTTAAACACAAATATGTCAGAAATCAAAGGAGCATACTTCAGAACTAAAAACATTTAACAATTAGGGCACAGAGATCTAAAAGTAATTTTTTTTTCTCTTGACAATGTTACATATCAGTAGAAGAATCAAATGTAGGACTACATTGGAGCTCAGCTTGATTCTGTGTAACATCAATCACACAGAACTGATTGCAGCACAGCGCTTCCAGAAGCTTCTACAATCACATGAACAGAGCTGCACGGACGAATAAACCTGAAGCTTACAGTAAAAAAAAAGTTTACTTGTCCTTATAAGCCAGCTTGTAATAATGAGTTTTCTAAATGAATGTGGCACAGCTGCAATGCACACTTCATAAAACAAAAAATATGTAGGGAAGCTATAGAGACAAAAAATAAACATGCCATCAGTTACTTGCTTGAAGCTCTTCTTTTTTCTGGGGCTCAACTGGCCAAAAAGGAGTAAATACACTACACCACACAAGAATCAGAAGACAAAAGCAGACATTTGAAACAGAAGGTAACATATGCATAAAATCTCTGCCTCATATTATTCTGACTTAAACAATCAGTCTCTTCTCAATCAACACAATACACCAGCAGCAGGGCACATGGAAAAAACATTTGCTCTTGTTTTGAGTTACTATAGCCTAGATAACAGTCTTTCTAAATTCTCCACCTTCAAAGAAAAAAGAAATAATCCCCTTTAGCACTGCTGTACGCATTCATGTGTGTATTCCTGGATGTTCAAGTCACTTCCTTAAGCACGATCTGTCAATTTTCAAAGGCAGAATTCATTATTGCAGGTACACTAAAATACTTCAATTCCATTTGGATTTCAGTTAAGTTGCTGCTTTTTTTGAAGTAGCCCAGTTGTGTTAGTAAGGCAGAACAGTACGCACAAGCACACTGAAATTCACTGAGTTAAGATGTACGTGATGAAAAGCCAAGAGTGGAGGACTCTCTCTGATCTGTAGCTATGTCTGTGACTGCAGTGCTGACTGGGCTTTCCTTACTGCCATGTACCTAACGTGGTGCACAGCATCCCACAGGCACTGAACACAACAGGTATGACATCTGCACACACACTCTGCATCTGCAAAACTGAAAAAATTAATCTAAGCAACAGAAAAAACAAAAGGCTTAGATACAAGGGGAAAACAAAAATGTGCTGCTCATCATCCCTTACTGCAAAATTACTCATACTTTTTCTGTAGGGATGGAAGGGAAAGTTTATTAATTCCGAAATAACTGAATAATAGCAAGGAATAAGACACTCAAAGGATCCTCAGGCTGAAGTAGGAATAGCCCAGTTCTCTTTCTGATAGACAGAATAAATTAAGAAGGCAATTAGAATAAAGATTGGACTAAGTAGCTAAGATGTTAATTAAGCAGAAAGAGAATACTTTTCCTTCCATAGTCATCTGCAAGACCATAGGAACTCATAGTATTATCCTCTTTATTAGTCATAGCACACCACAAGGATAAAGATTAAACTGAGGGGGATTCAGCAAACATCTGTAGCTGGCACTGCACTATGCTGGCCATGTGACAAGGGGCGGAAAATCCAAAAAAGCTGCACATTACACCCTCACCAAACGCTGGGACATGCTTCAGTTCTAGGAGATAACTAGGATTCACAAAACAGACATGTCACAAGAGACAAAAGGCCATAAAAAGCACTGAGCTGAACAGCTCATCCATTTATCACACAAATATTTATACATCTTTTCCTGAACTTGACAGATGTATGAGGAATGTTTCCCTGTAGGTGCACCCTGCATTCACTGACTCTGGCACTGGTTATCAACCAGAACTGGTGTGTGTATCATTCAGTACAAGCAGACAAGCTTGCACAACTGTGTGCTGATTAACTCTCAAGGAAGTCTCCCAGTACCAAAACAGAGATATCTGTACATGTTGTCACAGTGTTCAGTTTGCAAATGAGCTATCTGAGCTTCTTTTTAGGTTCTGGACAGATTCACCCTATTTATCTGTTTCTCCTCAGTGTTACAAACCTGGTACAGAATCTTCTTGCTGTAATAAAAGTTGATGAAGTCTACTCTGGCACTATTCCTCACTTCCTGAGGCTCGTGACCAAAACAACATCGGCCTAAGCAACAGCCCAGGAACCATAATCCACGAGACATTGTACCCGAGATCTAATCAAAGATCATTTCCTAGGTTGCTTTTAGGACACTGAGAATATCAAGAACAGAGTTCTGTGTCAGATTAATGGCAAAGCTAAAAATGCTGACTTCAAGAACGTCCTGTAGATCACAGGGCTGACAGAGGCCTTCTGATAGATCTTCCAACTCTGAGAATGCCACGATACATCTGCTGTCACAGTAACAGCAGCTCCAGTGCATTTCTTTGTTCAACTGTTTCAATTGATTGTGCATGGACAAGGCATTTCTTTCCACATTACTTAAATATTGAAATCTAATGGATGCTGCCACTGACAGCACCCTTTACAATTCCAAAAGACTTTAAAAGGCATGAAACCTCTGAGTACTATGAAGCTTAATGATGAAGCCTTTTAAACTAGAACTCTTACCTTACCCAACAGTGTCACAGCTTCTGTTACTGAGGCATATCATAATTCAACCTAATGCCTGTTTGCATATTCCCATGTTTTTTACAGATACAGCAGACCTGAGTTGTGATTCTCAAAAAGATTCTGCATCATCCAGAGGGAAGTGGGACTTTTGGTCCCTCCACCACCTTCTATCAAGGAGCTCACTGAGATTCCCCAGAATGCAGCAGCAACAAAGAGCAATAGAAAATGTGGTTGCTTGGTTCTGTATGTGTGCTGGTGTCCAGAGGATGCAAAGTAAAGCAGTGTTTTCTGAATATAAGTTCCCCAGGTTCTAGCACATTTTATGGTAAAAGTTTGTTGTTAGCACAAGAATAGAATGTTCCACATGAACTGCTCTCACAATTTCTTATTCCTGAAGTCACGAGTGAAAACAGAACGAATGTTTCTGATTCACTTAACAGAAAACCTCACTTGTTTCGAAAGAGCATTACAATTCTAGAAACTAGAATAAAGAGTTATAACCCAGGAAATACTATAACCAAGCCACAAAGCAACAGAACTTCACACAACACAAAGTAGGTAACAATTATTTTAAATGCTATTTTTAAATGCTCAGTTTTAACACCTGTTATGTAACTGTAAACTGTATGTAACTGCAAACATAGTTTAACTTAAGAAACATTAACTATCATCAGGTTAGTATTCACTAGGTAAACAACAGAACTTACCCCTCTTTCTGTGTGATGCTGCCAAATCCAAATCAACATTTCGTCTTCCACTCTAGATTAAAAGATTAATAAAAGCCTCATTTCCTCAGGTGATCATATGTGGTGCATAACATCAGCGTATTTAAATTTCATCCCTCACCCATAAAAGTGAGACAGTTAACAGAGCTATAATTATTTCAAATTTTTTTTACTATTAGTGCTTTCTCTTAACAATGATGAATTAATGTACTGAAACACAGTGCTGAACAAATGTTTCAGATGTACTTCCCATCTAAATATTCTATTGACAATCCCTAAATACATCGTGCTGGTTTACTTACCAGTGAATAACCTTCCTCATCTGATTCTGGCTGAGACAAATCAGATTCACTTCTTGACTTCATCAGTCTGTAGCTTGAGTTTGCATGGATTGAGCGACTTTCTGCTGTAAGACTTTCACTCCTGCTTCAGGTGCACACACACACACAGAAAAAAAATACTGGTATTACACAAAGCTAAGAGTTGATAGCCAAATTTAGCAGGTACCACAGTTTTATTTGGGAGCAGACTATCACAGAACATCACACGACCACATTAAAGAGGAAAAGAGTGGTCTGATGGCTTCAATTATGCTTATACAGGGTATTAGTAAACTTTGTTACTTCTTAACAGCCTTACTGGTCAACTGAACAAAGGGCAACCTCAAACGAGTGATTGCTCTAGAGCCTTGGTAAGTATTACACAGAGTAAACAAACACTCTGAGCTGAGAGGACAAGAAACAGAGACAGAGTAAGTGGGTGAAAAAGCACTGAACTTATTAAAAACCCACCCATAAAATGCATCCCAAAGTTGGTATGCTGGAGATGAAAGCCACTTTGACAATGACAGAGGCAGCCACCCATGATTTAGGGACTAGATTTCCAAAAAGAGGCAAAAAGAATAAAATGGTACTGAATGTATGTAATCTTCCTCTCTAATATCTTAATATCTTCCCCATCAATATCTTTATTTAAAATATCAAAACAGGTTCTGTACACTGTACAAGCTTAAGTAGACTCAGACTAGTAACATCACAATTCCTGTGTTATATTCTACTTTAAACTCAATGATCTCTAGAATAAAAGTTTAAGGAGGTCAAGTTTAGAATACATCTGTTTTACCAAGAATATCCCAGGTTATAAAAATTAAAACGCATTATGTAGTACTTATACTATTTAAATTAAACACTTCTCCCACTCAATGAGCTGTCTGGCTTTATCTTTTTGTTCTCCTACACCTAACAACAAGTCCTACCCACGGCTATGCTAGAAATATTTATAAAAATCAATCATGAACAACACTTTTGTCATAATAGGCTTTGAAACTTTTGTTTTAAGCTTAAACAATTTTTTTTAACAGTACTGTATAGGACACTGGTATGCTTCAAAAAAACCACAAATATGGTTAAAAAAAATTCCAAACAAACAAATTACAGGAAAAATAAATAATTTTTCCAAGTACCTCATACTGTCTGTACACCTGATGATCTGAACTATTTACCACTAAGCCCAACTTTGAAGCTTAAATAGGGTCCACACAGAATAAACTCTTCAGGTTTGGTTAGCATGGCCAAGGAAAATTAAGAAAAATCACTATTCTCAAGAGAAGGGTAACACTGCTCTCAGCAGAAATCTTCTAAAAAACTGCAATAATCCTCATAGGAAACCTGGGGTTATTAATCAATTCTAAAGGGAGCAGAGAAGAGTCAGCCATTCTGTAGAGTCAAAGCCCACCTTGTCATGAGCCCGATCCCCTCGGGAGCAGCAGAGGGAGGCTGCTGGAGCTGCCCATCCTCCCTTCGCTTCTGCAGCTCCTCAATGACAGGGCTCACGCCCAGGATCAGCAAGGCACATCTGTGGATCACAGAGTTGCAGGCAGCAGTGTACACATCCTGCCCTTCTGTCAGATCAGTGCTGATCCTTCGCTCCTGCTGGGACTGAGCAGGTGGATCATCAAGTCTAGTCCCCGTCCCCGTGCTCATCCTATCTCGATCCCGACTGCGAGCTACTTCACGGGCTGATAGGAAACATTGAAATATTTCTGTAACATGCAACACAAAAAGAAAGTCTTAACTTCTAGACAAAGCTACAGAGAATAAAATATTCATCTACATCTTGGGCCAAAAACTTCCCCACTATAAAGAACAACTAATATTTTTCTAATGGTAAGAGAATACAATAATAATACAGTGCCATTAAAGAAGTCATGCAAACAAGTTAAATGAAGCATTTCCACAATGTTAATTTAAAAATGAAGGACAATGCACTTTGACAGAACACCAAACACTCTTCCAGTGTCTTACTGCAACCCAACTCCTCTTTGGATAGCATCAAAGAGAAAGAGATTACTTCGTGTTTGCCTTCTAGCAGAGGAATATAAAATAATGCTTCTGTAAATCTGTATTCCAGACACCAGAATATCTCCAATTTGATACTGGAACAGTTTCAGACTTTTATTAGCTTTGGGCACTGCAATGAAGATCCTATCAAAATTCGTAGCCTTCACTTTACTTAATTCTGCTGTAGTCTGAAGAGCCAGATTCTTCTAAAGAGTATGTGAGAGACCTTCTCATCTATGTCCAAAGAACTAAAGTTCACTCGATTTAATCATTTTAATTTTAAAGATACAGTTCCCCTTTGGATAGATAAACATTGTAACAGTATCCAGAGAAACAATGTTTGGAAAATAAAAAAAAATGGTGCAGCTGTGTAAAATATTTCAAGTTGGCCAATTTAATTTTTTAAGCTATGTGCATTCTACAGAAATTTTCCAAGGCTAACACGAATGCTGTCTTGGAGAACACTCAGTTCACAACACAGAAAAACCAGCCTTGTGTGACTGTCTGTTGCTTTACTGAAACTGCAAAAATTAAGGATTATCTACCCCATCAAGCTGAACTACAAGCCCCAATCAGTTTAAGAACAGTTTGTGAAATTCACCTTCTTCAAGCTATCTTCTAAAGAATTAAACAAGATGTTTAGAAAGCCCAGGAGAAAATATGGCAAACAGTGTTAAAAATACCAAACCCTGACTAAAACCTCCACATTTTTAAGAGCAGAGATATTCTAAAACAGCGGTGAATTCCAACACAATCAGTCTGCTATTATCAACAGTTTTGTTTCCAAACTTCAGAATAACATTACCCTTCAAAACTTACTACATAAATAACAAAACATACAAACACAGTCAAAATTCTATATATAAATACTATGGTGAAAACTCAGAGATCTAATGACAAGAACTTTAGAGAAAACAAGATGAAACCAATTAGTCTTGCAGACAGTGCATACAGAAATGCTGGTATATGTCATATGCCCTGAATTGCTGTGAACTTGCTTAGTATTCATGTTCCTTTGTATCTAAAAACTTTCCTGAACCAATAAAAAGCACTACACCATTGTATAAACCTCTCAAAATGTTTAGGCAGGCAAATCTTTCATAATCTTTTAAATAATTTCTCAATTTTACCTCAGAGAGAAAAAGACACTGTCCTTCCAAAGGACATGGCATTACTGACACACATAATCAGTACTTACTACCAGCTGTCATAACTTCATGTTCTCTTTCCTCCTCTTCATCTTCTTGTTCTGGGTGTCCTTCCTCCCTGTCACGTTCTGCCTGCTCCTCCATTTCTGCTTCTTCATCAATTGTACGAGTAAAAGAATGTTCTTGAGTATCAACATCAGCAGATTCTTGGTTATCTAGCATCTTTATTAAAAAAAATACATACATGAAGTGAAATTAATTCTCACCAAAATGAAAGGTAAATGTACAAGGACACAGGTATTAAATAAGATTTTTTTTTTCTATCAAAAAGTACTTTTAATAATGTGTGAAATAAACAACAAAGACAGTTGTTTAGATTCATGGTTTTAAATACTTAAGCTGGAAAATTTAATTTTCCTTTTGTAACCATGACTCAGGTGATTTGCAGAAAAACGTCTCCTTGTAATGCTTACTTAGACACTACAGTCAAACTTTGACACTTCAGCACTAAAGCCCTTAGAAACCATAAGCCTGGGTACAGTGTGCAAAAGCAAACCAGGTACTTTTTCCCAGTGGTATTAAATCTGAAGCAACAAATCTACTGCATGTATCAGATTTGCTGTATTGCATCTGTAAGTCTGAGGATTTCTGGAAGTAACAGAATTCATTGCACACACACCCAATGCTTTCAGAAGTGCTGAGTCTCTTGCACCTATGTTAGACCCCTACCCTGAGAAAGGAAGTGGGCAAGACACACACATCCCTGTAATCTTAATCAAAAGTAGGAGACATACCTACACTATTTCAAAAAGCACCACTAGTGCTTTACAATACAGCTAAAAAGCCTCTTAATTCTAATGTTACATGAAAATTTTGTTGATTAATATCTTGCTTGTAGATTGTAAACCACAGTTAAAAACCCTATCAGAGAAACCTGCTTTAAGGACTACTTTGTATTGCCAAATAGGCCCCAACCCTGTAATTCACTGAACACTTCCATCATCAGTGCTGACCTGCCTTAATAAAGTGATTCAGAAGTTGCCAGTTTCAGGCCCAGTGCTCTCATATCAAACATTCACATAGGGCTGACAAGGACAAGTTGCCCTAAAGTAATGCTAGGACTAAGAAGATAATGTGGCCATGGAGGAAGGAAAGAAGGGGTAGGCAAGGAAGGGGAAGAGAGAGGTTCAGAGATCAGAGGCCCAGATAATGCAGCTGGATTCAGGAATGGCAGCCAGACAAAGCTGTGGCCTGCTCAACACAGCTGAGCCATCTCCAGCTACGCTGTAGGGTTTCTATGGCCCAGCATTCTAGAGATGGGAACAGGGAAAACCAGGCTCGAGGCTGTGCTTGAGCCGAATGATGCCAATCAATCATTTGCTTTAATAGATTTAATATCATATACTCCAGACTAATGGACTCCTAATTATACCCTGCCCATTTTCATTTGAAAACTCATGAAGGTTTTTCAACAGGATAGAAAAAAATACTGGCAATATATATATGAAACTAACATTATGCAGTATTTTCATAATAGCCAGGAAAGCCAGAAGAACTGAAAAGAGATGTACAGCCTTACCCATCTGTCTCTGGAGGATGATCTGGTCTGAATAAGCTCCATGTTCTTGCAGGCAAGCAAGCGACTCCGAACTTTATACACACAGCGGTACACTTCTGCCAAGGCCTTGCCAGGCTGATACCTACAGAAAATAACACCCAAGCCAGAAAAAAATCACACAAACTTCCTTTCAGAAAGTCAAGCTGAACTTTTAAAAGCAGCTTTAAGTTACTTGCCTGCTCTCACCACAAGCTTGACTAAGTAAACTTGTATGTTTCAGAAGAGCTGCAAGGACAAATCTGGACACCGTGTCTAGGAGTGATTCATTACTTAAAGTTGCAGTATCCCAATCTGAAAATAGAAAGGATTCATCAAAACTGGCTACTGTTCCCAAAACCCAAAAATATTTGTTTTTTCAGTATTGTATTCAATAGCTTGATCCATTTAAATCCCCTTTTGCTTTTTAAGGAACTGACTTTTTAATTTCAAAATAACTTTTCCCCACTTCAAAAAGAACCACTATAAAAATAATATTGCTCTACTATGAAATAACTGAACTGCCAAGCAAACCTTCACGAAGCACCATAATTTTCCATGGGGAAATAAAACATTACTGTCCCCCTTCTTTACAAATATGCTTATCATATTTTTTTTTCTGTAAAACATTATCTATAAATCCTTGTAAGCTGCTGTAGAAACGACAAATACTACCTGGGCATAGGTAAGTCTAGTCTAACACACCTGCTCCTCAGCAAGTTCCATGACTTTGCATGTGTAACGTGACCATACAACTTGCAGTCAGCTGAACAGAGCAGCTCCACATCAACTCCTAAGGAACCCAGTTCCATAGCCTAAATTATACTTATTAGCCCATTCGACTCAGATTTTGCAGACAGACAACCAGCACTTTTTTACTGGAATTCCCACTTCTGTGGAATTCTGTAACAGAATTCCCTGTGTTGCTCTCAACAGGCACACAATGCTATCAGCTTTTTTCTTCATCTGGTTCAGCTTGGCCAGAGCTACAGAAAATTATCTCTGGATACAGCAGTTACAGTACAACTACAATGCTCAGTGGGTCTCATTAAAAGGAACCTGGAAAGCTTGAGCAGGAAACCCAGATTTTAGGCAATAAGCATGAAAAACCATTACTACTGTAAGATCAGCCTCCCAGAGACTTGAAAAACAAAGATGACTTACCCCTTCATTCCATTACTAACATATTTTGCAAGTTACTTTGCCTTCCCCCATCTCCTCCCCTTTAATTTTTCTTTTTAATTGCAAGTTTCACCCTGCCCTACTCAGAAAATAGAAAAAAACACAACAGAGTAAGCAAACAAGAGTTTCTTACTAGTTCAGAGGGAAAAACAACACTGAGCTACATGTTTGCCAAGCACTGAAATCAGTGTCAAAGGTAAGTAACAGAAAAAGTAAAAGAAAGAACATGGAACTTAATAATAAATTCAGTTTATCATGTTGTAGAATTAAAAATCATTGCCAAAGAAAATACAGGATTGTGCTAAGAGTGTAGTTGGAGCATTTAACTTGCTTTCAACATACACAGCTATTTTTAACACCTTACCTTTACTGACAGCATAGTCCTGCATGCTGATCCAGAGGCTCCTTGCTGGCTCTTTTGTACAACCCAAGGCCAAATCAACATAGACCGTGATTTCTGGTCTCAGCTTATAATCAAAGGGCTTCTGTTCCTCATTTCCAGACAGGGCCACTTCTAACAAGGAGCTCATGCATTTGTCTAACAGAAGGGAAATACCAAAGAAATTAAACTCTGCAAATTTTGAGGATTACACACATCTATCTAAAAGCATTTAAACCAGTTTTCACCTTCCTTAGTTAAAAAAAAAACCAAACAAGGCATGTCATTGTCCTTCCACAAATTTACCTTATATAGGGAAGTGACTTAAAATACAATCTACATAAAACCTATGGAGATTCAGATGCATTATCCAACTCTTCTTCAACAGCATAAATCCCTATCATTAATTCTACCTGAACTGCACAGTTATACACTTGCAACTACTGCCCGGATCCATTTCAAAACACTGTCTTGTAAGTAAGTCTTGAAGTAACCTACTCAGAACCAGAGGGAGGAGGCGATGTGAACTGAGAGAAACGGGGCACAAAGAAGCACAAGCAAGTGCTCCATTCAGATAGGAAGGGATGACTGGAACATCACTGCTGAGTCCTTAACAATTCTGGTAGATCATAAAGACTGAAGTTTGCTATTAATAGCATTGTTTCTAATTACTAAAAAATTTATTTTGCAAGTAGAATAAAATATAAGAGATTTTCCAATAATTAATATGAAAAATCAAGTCCCTGGAGTGTCTGTTAAATGCTGAGCATCTAAGACAAAAAAAATTCCAATTAACTCTCTGAAGTCTGTAGTCTTTCACTGAGAAATTGCTATTTTTTTCTCTTGTATGCATTTCCAAGGCCCTTTATAAGCTACATCATATACCTAAATACCATTTTGAAACTTCTTGTATTACTACACAAATAGACAAGAATGCTGAAAGACAAACCTTAAGCACAGAGACTTATTCAAACATCATCGGAAACTGCACACCCGAACACAAATATTTACACCGACCATTAGCCACTTGCAGTGAGCAGCTCACCCAAATGAGGAATGTCCATCTCCACTCCATCGCTGAAGAGCGGTGTTTTGAGCCAGTAGGCCGTGTCCTGCTCCTCGGGGGACACGGGGGGGCCCTGCAGCATCCCCCCCAGGCAGCGCCCGATCAGCAGCGCCACCGTCCTCTCCAGGTCCACCAGCCACACCCACGACTGGGCGGGCTGCGGCAGGGGCACGCCCGCAGGGTCGATTAGCTCAGGGCCACCTGAAAGCATTCACTGCCACGTTAGTCACCAGGGCCCAGGTGTCACGAACAATTCCAAAATTAATGGCACATCTTGCTAATATTTCCCAGTTAATAGCAGGTTTGCCCCTCAATCGGCAAACTTTCAACTGAAGAAACAGCAGCTAGGACAAACAGGTTGCTGAACATTGGAACTACAGCAGCAGCAGAGGCCGTCATTGTTCATGGCACAGTTGTTCATGAAGTAAAGGCTCTTTTAAACTCTGCCCAAGAAACTGCTTTTTCTAATACACGCTTCTTTGTGCTCTGATAAACATATAGATAAATGATACAACTGGAAACTGCACTCAATCAGAGCAGAAAAAAATATTTCACAGCAAGGGATATTAATACTTTAAAGAAAATGGAAAGGAGATGTAGTTTAAAAAGACATCCATCTTAAAGGGGAAAGCTAAATTCCACTACAAAAGGTGCCATTGTTTATTTTTCAGATTAAGAGCATGTTTGTTATCACACTTACCATGAAGAGGCCACTGTAATTCCTGATCTTCCAGAAGGGCTGCAGCAGGCAAGAGTCTGTTGAGGCGATCTAAAGGTGGCAGCAGATCCAGCAGGTAACTCAGCAAAGGCCGGGCTACTGACACTGGCAGCAGCAACAGTGAGTTGACAATCTGAGAGAGCATACTGCCAGCAGCTGATACATAAATCACATCTGCAGAGAAAAAACCAAGCCTGAATTAGTTACAGTTATGGAATTATGTAAGCACAATCTAACAAGTCAAAGAATTGCACCTCAGCTATCTCAGAATGTCTTAAACAATAAAGACTGAATTGATGGGTTTGGTCAATAATTATTAATCTCTTATTTTAGTTACACACTCTTCAGTAATCACAGTAATTGTACTTTGAAAAAGAGAAACGTAGAACTAATGAAACTGGAACAGTAATGCACATTCTGTATTCTGTTCATATTCATATTCTGGAGCGAAGGTGAACAGAATGGAGAATTCACATTCTCCAACCTGTACTTTTCCTGCACACAAAATGTCCTATCAAAAACACGAGCCAGGTGCCATTCCTGGGTAGACACCTCATCTCCTCCTTTGGGGGAGACTTAGGATGCCTACTTTATGCAGATACAGGAAAAGTAAGGGATTTTTTAATTCAAACCTAAGCAGAGAAAAAGTGCCCTAAGCTTACAGAGCCATCATCACTGATTTTTCCATGGAGATTTACCTCTCAGTTTTTCCCCAACACTACCATTCCAAGAGCTTTCCTTAAGCAGTGTTGCAGAACGGGAATAGATATCTGTAGCATGAGGCAATAGAAGCTGAAGGTGTTTGTGAAGCAGTGCCACACTGCTGGAATTCTAGAAGGAAACAAACATAAGAATAATTCTGTAAATATATATAAGGGGTTCACTATTTAAATCACTTCAACTTTCAAATACTCAGAAGATTTCCAAAAGGAACCTTACAGCATTCTGATGCTTATGAATATTGAATTATATTTTCTCTTCTAAATGGTAAAAATAAGGACACACACCTCAGTAACACTGTTGATGTGGCAATAAGCCAGCAATTGTTTCTGCAGGGAACACAAAAGCTCATGCAGATGAGCAGGTTGGCTGTTTTCTGATGATGATGTACCTAGTAAAAATTTATCACTGTTTTTTTCCAGTTCTCCAAAGGCTTGGTCCTATTAAGACAAAAGGGGGAAAAGATAACAATTAACTCTGCTTCAAGTGCTATAATACTTTGCTATCGCCTGAAAGGAAGCATTTTTATCTTTACTATGTGCACCTGTAATTAATGGAGAAATTGGATAATGTCAAGTGGATCATGGGATAACCAAACTTGAAACTACAATTATTTATAATGTCACAGGAGTGACTGTGGTAGCTGTCAGGTGAACATTTCTTAAAATGTTTCTTTCACACGCAGCAATGCTTTTATTCCTCACCAGGGACAACCAGATTAAAAAACTCACTTCCTAACCTAGCCCCCAAAGCACAATGTGTTAAAATAAGTAATAATTCCTTAGGATCTGCTGCGGGCTGATGCATAAGATGTCTCACATTAGAATCGTTCCTTGCATTATCTAGGATGGCAGCACAAGGAGAACACAGATGGCTGCTTGACTTCCTTTGGAATCCATTGGAAAAACCGAGTTAGTCTCAAGCAGCCAATTCAAAGCAGACTGAAGGAGGTCTAGAGAGAAGAACAAAACGCTGCCACCCTGCCCTGAGGAGCTCCACATTATGCCAGCAGAGTCCAAAGCTGATTTCTTCTCGCTGCTGTATTTAACTGGCTGGTTGAATAAAAAGCTGAGTCAGTGATTTGCTCTCACGCTCCCCTACACTTTCTAAGAACACCAATCTGGCTGACACACTGTGTTTAATAAGGCAGCTGACCTGGACTTGCTGCTCTATTACAAGGTAGCTACCACCCCAGTGAAGTTAATTAAACAGATTCATGCTCCTGTGTCTGCTTATTGTTGCCTGGTGGCTGAGATTATCCTGACAAACAATGCATACCATCGACTTACTTCTTGTGTTACATTCTATCTTCCAAAAAAATCTGAAGCCAAAGAAGAGCAATAAAATAGTCTGATATGAAACCAGCTACATTTACATAAGTCACCTTAAACAATAAATACCACTGCAGCAATATTACAGCCACGCTGTTAGAGATAGTTTAAATGACTTTAGTCCACTTAAAGACAAATACACGTGGCACTGCTACTTTAGAGAAACAAAATGAGCATCATTTTCTTAAGACAGGGAAAAAAGCAACCCTTCCAAGTATCAAAAATTAATTATAATTTTAAAAATAAATTATTATGAAGCCTATACATACTGTATAAAATCCCAAGTTTCTTAGAAGAGTCTTCATTAAGATTTCAGCTAGATGAGTATCTGGATGACTGCTCTGGACAGCATATGCTTGATCAGAGAGGTTTCCATAGCTGATGCACAATGAGGAAGTCTCTGTGGTATCAGATGGGGAGCTATAGCCAAGCAGGGAAGCTACATGGGTGTGATCCTGCAAGCTTGTGAGAATGATGTCCAACTGCATTCTCTAAAGAAAAATGTTTAGACACAAAAATCACTCTATTAATAAAGATATAATAATGAGCTAAGAAAAAAAGCATTAGACATTGTTACCCAACAAAAATATTCAAATGGGACACTGAAATAAGTTGGAGAGGTTTACCAAAATACTCCAGGTTTTCCTGAACGTTTGTGCTATTAGAGAATGGATAAATACACTGAATTAGACTGACCATACCTAGCAAAAATCTGAGATTAAGAGAGACAGAAACTAGATTGTCCACATGGTGGGCAATGAGGTTAAGACACTGAACCAAACACTTTCTCCAGTCTGTCCTAGTTATCTGATTATTTGGGAAGACAGGTGGGGGACACACAATTTTTCTATGTTGTACATAGGAAAAAGGGTACAAAAAAGAACCTTGCAGTCATCTTTGCAAAGTAGGGTGAAATCCATGTAGAGAAAGGATTATACAAGTATTCATCCCAGAAAACAGTTAATTTTCTGTTACCAAGGCTTGTTAAATCAATCTAGTATTCAAAACTATCTAATCTTTAAACTTGTCTGCGTACACTACCACAGCAATTCTTAAGTTCTGTGTAGTCGACCTTCACTTGAGAAAACAAGCAGTGCTCCCTGCCTCACTCCATTCTGCTTTAGTCAGGCTGCCCTACAGATTTTGTTATGCTGGGGTTTGCACTGCATCTCCCCAGAAATGTGCTTGCACTCTGCAAACAAGGCTCACCTCATAGCTCAAGATGTTCTCACAGGAAAACCCAAAGCAAACGACAACTGCTCTCAGGCATATTTTTACTTGACCTTACCTGTCCTTTTGATAAGCTTTCCCATCTATCAGGACCTTGGGGTAGAAGAGAATGGAGCAATTCCATCCTCTCTCGCAACGGAGGAAGTAGCATAGTTGCTCCAACTGACAGAGTCTCAATTACAACCTGAAATTGGAGCAGCAGAAAATACTTCTTCAGTGGAGAAGGGGGAATAATCAACTCACCTGTATCCTTAAAAAATACAGTACATCACAAATTCTATATCCCAAACATCTGCTTAATTTAATTTAATATCAGAATTCTACCACACAACAGCACACTAATCTTTAATGCTGTGATGCAAACGTGCAGTATGCTGAAAGAGTGAAACAAGACCAACAAAAGTTGCTATTTCCTGTAAGAGTGCATCTTAGGAGAATTACTCAGCCAAGTTAGTTACTCAATACACAACGATAACATTTTAGGTTCATTATTACAAGGAAGAATAATTTAAAAGTCACAAAACAAAGCAGCTTTTTGAAATTCTTCTGCAAACATTCTCCTCAGATCATAAAACAGTGATGGTGACTACATTTTTTAATGAGTAAAACTGGCAAGTCAGAATCGTTCAGAAAATCAGATAAATATCTAACTACGCAGTCGGGAAAAAAAGAGAAGAGAGTAGTACAATTTTCACATGTAAACAACAAGGCATTACTTACTTCCTGAATTTCGTCAGGGACAGAAGAGTCCATCAGTCTGAACAAGAGGTTTCGGAGAGGACCAGCCTGCCGGCCAAGAATGCTGGTGGCTACACCCCCAGCCAGTGCAAGTGCAAGGTGATTAGAAAGCAGCTTCAGACACAATTTAAGAAAATTGTGATGTTCCCTGTAAAAGAAATGAATCCCTGTTAACCTCTCGTATTATTAGCATTACTCCCTTCCACTTATTTGTGCACTAAGCTTTTAACTCTCCTTTGATTTTTCATACCAGAAAGGCAAGTAAATTCCAACTGGGAGTTTAAGGAAACTCCTCTGAGAAACTTACTGCCAATCTGCTTTAAAGAACAAAAACTGAAACTAGAAGAGAGAAGTGTATTTGTGGACAATGGTCGCAAGAGGCATTCAATTTAGATTAGTAGTCCCATGAATTATTAGGCAAAACCATCCCAAAATACAGAAATAAACAATATTATTATACACAGAGGAAAAAAAAAACTTTTAAGTAATAAATGTAATCTTCTCTCAGAAGATTTAGGAGTACAACAATCAGGTTAAAAACAAAGAGTCAGGATATTCATTTCTAGTCCTCTTAAAAAAATTTTGAAACACTGGTTACAGGAGTAAGAACAGACACCACAGAAACAGTAAATGCATTTCAACTACATAGAAAAATGTGTTTCAAAGGAAAACTCTTAAGTAAAGCATTTATTTCATTGCATAATGAAAATAAATTTCAGACTGAAGATCCTGAGACACTGTAAAGCTCCTCTGTTATACAAAGGCACTAGAGTAATTCTAACCAAATGGCACCTGAGTGAGCAAGTAAACCAGATCTATGCTTGTTAAAGAACAGACTAACCAGGACTAAGCCATGCACCACTGCTGGAAAGAAAAAACAAATATAAAAATCTGTAACATGCATGTGCTGTATGTACCTTGATGAAGGAAAAGGAAGAGGAGGAATTTCACTGTTAATTTTGTCACAGTAATGCTCAAGAAAAGAACGAAGATGTGAAAAAGTACTTTCTTCAAGGTCGACACAATAGGGTCTGTGCCATGCCACAACTTGCCTGGAATCACACAACAAAGTAAGTTACCTTCTGGAAATACTTTAACTGCTTTAATAAATTAATAGTTTGAACAGGCTGAATACACACTTAACTAAACCAGCTTCTATCTTAGAGCAAACTAATACAGCTATGGCAGACCAACTTCCTGAGCCATGAAGCCATTTTCTACTCTCTTTTCTGTAAAACTCTTTACAATCAAACACTCCGCATTTATGGACAAAAACACCTCAATGCCATAAATCTGAAGCCATGTGCATTTAATCTGATTTGTGCAAAGGCTGACCACTACTCACAAAGCTGGTTTTAGTACAAATGTCAGATTAGAGACTTTGATAAAATGCAGGGAGAACTCATAAGGGGAAGTACCACTTAGCCCTATTTGGGTCTCACTATTTCCTTAGTTGATAGCTCCCTTGAAAACAGGGCATTTGAAATTCTTCTTGAATTATCTTCCAAATACTAAGTTTTTCTGTTCCTTTGTGTTAATCCATACATAAAAGTGGTTCACCTCAATCACTTGCTAACATCTTTGGTGTAAAAGTATTATTTGAGTTATTGTAGATTAATAACCAAACTATTTATTTAGGTACCTCTTTTTAGTTTAACATGTATCCATACAGAAATTTTTTAAGATCTCTAAATGCACCTCAGTAATTTGTCTGAACTTTCCCCCTTCCCAAAGTCTCCTGATTAGTATACTCCTTATTACACTAAAAGAAACTTCCCAAGCCATAAAAAATCCCCTCAGAAGCAAAAAAATAAAAAATACCGAGTTGTTTCACCTCCCACTAACTTGTCAATTTTTAGTAAACAAGTAGGTTTTTTCTAACTGCACAAAAGAAATGTTCCTATACAAAAAAAATAGCCACATCTTTGGTGCTGATACATTTTCACTTGTAACATACAACAGCTAGAGAAGACTAGGGAGGAAGGCAGAGAGGAAGAAGCCTTTCCAGACCAAAACATTACAAGCAGAACGCTTGACACACGTGATGTGGGAACACCTTCAGGAAATAGTTAAATGTATCCCAAAGCGGACTTGTATAAAAGAATAAAATTATACCTGTCCCAAATGTCATTGTTACCTGTCCCTTGGAAGAGCTGTCCAGGCAAGGCTGTGGGATGTTCCTGCTGAAATCTGTTGAATTGCAACTCCATCTAAACCACTCACTTTCTTCGGTTTAGTAATGGGGCCAGTAGAGTTTCCCTGACCACACTGTCCCATTGAATTGTTACCCCAAGCATAAACTTCATTATCTATAAACATAAATAAAGCAGAAAACACAAGCTGAGCTACAACTGCTTTTGACCAAGAGAAGGATTATGTATTTTTACACCTTATTCTCTTTACCATGAGAAAGTGCCAAACAGTGACTGTCCCCAATGGAAATGTCAACTATTCTGGTAGCAGCCAGCTCTTCAATGAGCTTGGGTCTGAGTGCAGTCGCCTCTGAAGAGCCACAGCCAAGGCAGGCCCCGCAGCCCCACGCGTAAACCTGGAGCAAAGCAAGCACAGAACAGCTGCAGGTCAGACTCCTGGTACTGGTGAGCACAACAAACAACATCCCAGCAAAGCACCTGCACAGTGACTGCAATCACACTTTCAGCACAATGTGCACAGGACCTTCCTGACTGGAACACACATCTCGTACTGTGTTCCTTCCCCCCACCACAGAGCACAGCACTGGGGAGCTGCTGCAGGAAACAAACTGCTACAGTGAACATCAACATTCCAAATGTCCACTTGGAAAACGCACTGCCTTTGAGTCACAGAGCTGAGGGTGGGGAGGCCAGCTGGGTTACACACGTGGAAATGCTTATTGGATTACAGGTATCCATCATGCCAGGAAGGGCCCTCCTTTACCACCTCAACATTTATCTCCAAGCTGTCCTGAGACTTTTCAGATTAGAAATAAAACTTTTAGTTAACACCTACATTCTAACATACACAGACATTTTAAAAACCTATTAAACCACCTAATCACCTGAGTGATTAATATTAAAAATTACAAGCATTTCACTGCTGTTTGTTTCTTGAATCCAATTTGATTTTACGCTGGTTTACATTTATTAACCTAAAAATAATACGTTTTCTGTGACTAAGCAAGAATCTTAAAAAGTGTGTTTTAGATGACTCTTAGCACATTTTGAATTACTCTTGTGCATTAAGTACTTCAATCTCTAATCAAGAACTTCACTTCTACTTAAGTACTAGTTGAATACTTTCCCAACAGTCAAAATAATAAATGCTGAGATAATGTGGACCCACACCTTCTTTATCAACTCCCGTAATTTGAGTGAAAACTCAGTTTTGCCTACCTGCCCCGTTGATGTCAAGGCAAGTGAAGACTGGCTTCCAGCACAAACTTTTCGAATAAACATTCCTTGCAAGGCTTCTATAACTTTAGGTTTATATACTCTATTTGTATCACCATGACCAAGTTTGCCTGCAAAAGGAGGAAACACAACTGGAAGGTATTTTCAATGGATAGACAATAATTAAAACTATCCCAAAAGAATTCTTTTTGGATTACCAAAAATGTCAGAGTGGATTTTTAACATTAAAACATATTGCATATTTTATAAAACCTATTCTCTTTCAATTACAGTAGTTACAGACTTGAAGAAATATGTATTTATTATAGTCTATTTTAAAATTGAAATACTAATCCCAGGCAGTTTAAATGTAATAGTTTGTAGGATGTGAATAGCTACTGTCATATCATGAGTGAGCTTACTTGAAAGTCACCAGCACAACATTTTTTCCAGAATTGTTCATCCATGCACTGACCTTTCTGTGCTGTGAAACCCCTCCCCTGCTGAAAATCCTTTTTTAAACCCTATGCTCCTGCAGGTGAACTTTAAATGTTGTATTTAGATTTTACAAGAATCCTTTCCTTGAACAGCTACTAAGTGATGAATAAAAACCAGAACCAAACTGCAAGGAGTACTGAAACTATGAGGCAGATGGAATAAGACAAAAATTACTACCAAAACATTAGTTTTACCTACCATTGTCTCCTCCTCCAAATGACCACACTGTTCTCCCATCTTTAGACAGAGCTATTGTATGTGAACTGCCACAGGAAACCTCTCCTACATTGCTAATATCTTTTACTAAAGTTGGAATGTTGCGGCTGTTGCTGTCACCATGACCTAAGGAAAAAAGAAAAAAGTATTTTCTTTTTGTAAAGTTTTAAGTTCTATTTCTGTTTTGCAATCATAAGATTTTGCAAATTTCACGTGTATTGCAGTCATCACAAATTATGATTTCTGCCCATTTTTTGGAAAGATTCACAGTAAAGTCTGGAAGACATCTGTGGTAAAGTTAAACATTTAATCTTTATGACATACTCCAGAACACCTGTTCATATCTCACTGCCTGTAAAATGAATATTTTCTACCTGGCTGAAAAGAAATAAAAAGAATTGCTAGTACAATGGCCTCTAATACCAGCTGCTCAGGTAGCCAGAGTTCCCAATACTGGCAGTGGGTACCCTGCACAGCACGAGGAGGCTGCAGGAAGGGCGCTTGGTTGCTCCTGTCAACACTGCCCAGACAGAACAGATCAGCCCCTCAGCTGCCTTCAGACAGACACAGCTCCAACGGGCACTTTCTGCAGAAACCAAATACATTACAGCTATCACCGACTTTATAAAAGGTTTTATTTCTACTGAACTACAGAAATTCTGTGGATATGGAAGAAAAATGAAGAAGAGAGGAAAATTAATACCACTGGTATCCGTAACTGATTAAATATGGACAACTTCCTATAACCTAATGAAACATTACTTTTTAGCTGTGTGCTGGAACTCACCATTGCACACTCCAAGACACCAAAAAACCATCAAAACTCCACATTAATCTAAAACTCAAGGAGAATGCTTCCACAATTCCCACCAAAATTCCAGTTAAACCTCCAACACAGAGATCTTTTCTTAACAACCGGGATGCACTCAGAACTTCTACTGATTCCCTTGAAAGCTGTGACTGCTAAACATTGTCCTCATCTTCCACTCCTACCACTTGCTTTGCTTTTACCCCCCTCTATGCTTGGTGATTGTGACATTCAAAGAAAAGAAAACAGAAGGGAACTAAAGCCCAACTTGAAACAATTTTCAATGCACAACCTGTTGGTTCAACTGAACCTGCTCGAGAAGGGTGATTTTATACCAGGCATAGCAGCTGTACAGCAAAGATGATGAAACAGACAACTGAACTTGAAGCAAACAGTAATACAGGGTTTCTTGTTTTGGTTAAATGTAACTTTTTAGATGTATTAAGGTAAAAGGACACTAAGCCATTCTGGCAAACTTAACATCAAGTATCCTTATTAGAACCAGAGCCTTGATATTATTAGCCAGTTACTGCTGACTGTTCAAAGAATCATTCTACCATCACACTAGATGAGGTTTATCTAGAATTCCAGTTTACTTAAAATGTCTACTGTTTACATTCCAGTGGCATTAGCAACCATATGATCTTATGAATTAATAAAAGCAGCTTGCCTTGAAATGAAAAATCTTTTTAAAAAAAAAAAAAACTTGTAAAATTAACTGCATTAAAAACTTTTAAAGAGTGTCTACACTAGTCACCTGTATGCACACACCTGAGTACATGTGTATGTGTACATAGAGGGGACAATAAGAGAACAAGGCAAACAGATGTATAAAATCATTACTAGACACAGGAACTTTTCCAAAAGCATCTCAAGAAATTTTCAGATTACCTAATCTCCCGAAGTCTCCTTCTCCCCACGTGTACAGCTCTCCATCTTCTGTAACAGCAGCACTGTGTCTGTAGCCCGCTGACACACACACAACCACCTACATCACATGCAAAAAGAAAGATTAAGTTTTTACACAAATCAAGTAGGAACTCTGAAAGCTTGGGAGAGTCAAGTTTCAGAAGGACTCTACATAAACTAACTTATTCATTCACATGGATCAAGTACACACAATCTTTGCAATCTTTTCTATTTATTTGATAAGGGGAAATAAGTCCATAAAAAGGCAAGTTTATATGTAAAACTGCTAATGATTTATTTATCAAGTAGCTTTAACATCATGATATCCTAGTCTTACAGGAGAAAAAAGAAGCATCAGTGGACATTTAAAACACTAAAAAGCTGTATGTGAAAGCCCTGATGTTGCAGCTAGCAAAACTGAAACCACAATTCAGCAAAAGCACCTGAGCAAGTTTGACTCAAGACTATGAGAAGCTTTCCTGACAATGCCACTGCCCAAATCACAGGCCTAAAGGCAACCATAAGCTCTGGTGCTTTGCTGAAAGCAGACCCAGCCTCAAAGAGAAGTCTAGAAAAACACAGAACTTTTTCTTTCAATTTTATATATTTCAAACTTTACACAACATCCCAACTGAACAGAACAAAAACAGGTGCTCTACTATACAAAACATACCTTTCCTTGCAGGGGACCCTGAATAAGTTTGGGATATTTCTGAGTTGAACTATTTCCATGTCCCAGTTTTCCATAGTCACCGTCACCCCAGCTGAAGACTTCCCCTTCTGTTGTAAATGCTAAAGTGTGACCATCAGATCCTTTTGAAGATGACACCTTTTTAATAGACCTATGAGGCTCAAAAGTCAATTTTTTCAATGTGGACTGATTATTGGAGTCTCCCAGTCCCAGTCTCCCATAGCTGCCTTTCCCACAGGCTCTAACAGAACCATCCGTAGAAATGACAAATGTACAATATTGTCCAGCTTCAATCTACAAAGAGAAAAAAGGACAGAGAAATACAGAGATTAGATAAATCCAAAATTCACATGTAGGTATTTTTAACAGAGTATCAGGTTTCTTCATATAACATAATGTAAAAATTAAAAATAATTTCCACTTCAGCAAGCAGTAAAACTAAAATTCTTGGGGAACATTTTATGATTATATCTATTTTCATGACTAAAGTATGTAAACAGTAATTATTTTACTTATCTGTATCTCTTCTACAGACTACAGAACTTGTGCTGCATTCAGATCTCCAAAACTCATGGATGGAAATCTTAATTTTTTTAAAGCAAAAAAGACAAAGTAACAGCTTGATAAAACACTGTAAGTTTTGCTTAACTTTAACCAGTACCAAGTGGTAACATTACAGAAATATGCCGAATGCTAAAAATCCACTCACTTGAGACTACACGTTTTAATTACGTGAACATCAAAGAAATAAGATTAAAAGCCTTTAAGAAAATAAGCACTTGCCCCTGTTGGGAAATCAGCACTCAGCTGAGGAATGTCCCAACAGCAAACGGACTAACACAGAAATAATTCCCTACAGGATTCTTAACACAGCAGAAGTGCAGAGTAGGCTCCATCTGAAGCATAAAGGTACATCATAAAACAGCCCCGAAGAGGTGGCCACAGCCCTATTTAATGGGAATTAACATCTCCATATAGATAATCCCGCAACAATCATCAATGAAGGCTAAGTGGAAAAATCACATAAATTTGCTGTAGAGTTGTATACAGAACTATTAGAGAGTAACTCAATTCACTCAGATCATGCATTCCATTCTTGTGTATTAGTATGTTGAATGTTCTGAAAATTTTCTGAATGGATAATCTTGTCTTATGATTTCCAGTCCTGCAGCCCACTGGAATATAAAAGACATCAGTGACGTCCATAGAAACAATTTCAGAAAATGCACCTAAATTGTCTAGTGACCAAAAAGTGCTTTTACTTAAGTCAACACTGCAAAGCCAATACAGTACCAGAAAAGCAAACTATTATATTCTGGGTCATGCATCAATAGAAGTGCTCAGTTGCAACTGCAGAATCTGTCACTGAGAGCAGAAAGAACATGTACACTGATTTTCAGAAAGCTAATTAAGGTTGCTGTGTCAGCAGCTAGCCCAGTTTGGAGTTTTAAACTTGGCAATCTTGGGTGTGAAAACCACCAATGGAAAAGAACATGGAGTAGTTAAGACAACTTTTAACCAACATCAAAAAAAAAAAATACAACCAAAATCAAACCCACCAAAACAACTACAGGCAACTAAACTTGTCTCTACAGAGCAAGTCAGGTAATTCAGTCACTCTTGTTACATGGATATTTACCTGTGTGTGTCATACGAAACAAACCAAAATGTTTTTCCCAGGCATCAATAAAAGTAGTGAGATATTCTCAGTAAAATAACCTGTGTGACCAGTTCTGAGCATCATCCCTTCATTACAACTTGACACTCAGAAACAAAGTATTATTTTTCAATTTCATACTGTGACTATGAAGCTGCTGAATGTACCACTAATAAATGTCACTCACTGTCTGTGCATCAGAAAAACTTGGAGCAAGCTTGGGTTGAAGTATTTTCTCTTGAGTTCCTTCTACCAGCTGGTGACTGCTGTTACTGCCCCACACATACACCTCACAGGTCTCTGACACGATGGGAGCATCGCCTGTTTGAATGCTGTCAGGGCTGGCACACGTCCTTGAATAGTCTGAAGCCATTCGACAAACCTGTTCAAACCAGAGATTCATTACACAGTAGCACTTTATATTTCTTCCTATACAGTCACAGTGTTTAATGCAGCTTTAACTGCCCCTCAACATGGTAACTGCCTAAAATACAAATCACAATGACCGTATCCATTAGCTTGCCCAAATGACTGTTTCACTACATCTTAGTTTTTCAATGTTTTTTTCACCTCCTCTACCCCAGAATAACTCGGCCAAGACTGGACTACGGCCACATGTGCACACCAATCACATGTTTGAGGGGGAAGTAAACTACAATAACTTCAAGTTTTTTTCAAGACATACCTCTTCAAATAAACACAGAGCTGCCTCATACAGAGAACATAAGCCATCAGATGTTCTGGTTGGCTCTCTCCATTGACTTCGATCAGCAGATGATCCCTACAACGTTTAAATGTTGTTATTAGAAGAAACACACTTCCAATACAGCAACACCTGAACAACGCAGATTAGGGATTTGTTCTTACAGCTAAGCAAAAACGAATGGCTCTTTCTATAAGCCCAACTACACTACCTCTCTCCTGAGCTGTGATATCTGCATACACTTTAGGAAAACAAAATTGTCACAAGTGCTAGTCCAACATTCTTACTGATTCAGTTTTGTGTAAGTATCTGGGTTCAGAGTTAATTTCTCCTAATACCATTTCGTAATGAAATGCATGTTATTTGTGTTTAAAGCGATAATTATTTAGAAATTACTACTAATAATAAATTTTATGTTTACATATCTTTCATATTTTGGTTTCCAATTGTATATATAGGCCAAAACCAACAACAAATAAAGTTGCCCATCAGGACATTTAATCCAATTCAGATACTGCCATGCTCTTCTCACAGACGCCATCCTTTAAAAGATTTTTTAAATCTTCTTTAGATTTTAAAGTTTATTAACAAGCACTACAAGCCTGAAAGAAAAGAAATGACCACTTGAGGGAAAAAGTCATTCCCTGTTTCAGTCTGAGCACGAGGCAGAAGCTTGGCACAGCTTCCGACTGCATACTGTGCAATAATTTCGTACCTTTAAAAGTAATATTCATCTAGGACCAGAAGCGCTCAATATACAAAACAGTGTGCCACACTTCCAATTTAGCTCATTTTCTTATCACATTAATTTCTGAGCATCAGCAAAACTGCTGAACATCCTGAAGATGTATAAGCAGAGGCCCAGGTGAATTGGGGAGTAGCAATGCCCAATAAAAATAACTAAGAGGAAACAAGGTGTATTGTAAAACTTCGAATTTTCTAACTTTTTTTGCTATGAACTTAAGCGTACAAGTCCAAGTGGATGAAGTATGTCCTCAATTCTTTCCCTGAAGTTAAAGCATAACACCAAAAATGACAACACAGAGATTATTTTGCTGTTTCATCTTTACCTATGAGGAAGCAGGTGGGCAGGAAGGGAAAGAAGGAGATGGTGGGTAACAAAGGAAATACGGGGGGGAAAAATTTACAAAAAGCCCCCTTTCTAACATATTCAGCAAAGTGGCATTCGGTGTGGAGAAACTATTCAGTTAAGAGTGCAACTACACTGCAGTGCAGAAAAACCAAAGCTGGTTATACCTACCAGAGATCGTCGCATCTGGGTCAATATACTCATAAAGCAATCAAAGCTGATCATCCCTTCTGGACTTTGCAGCAACTTGGTTTTCTCCATGGTGTTTACTACAGCGGACGCACCTAAAGCCATTTCTATCCATTCCAGAAGGTATCTCAAGGCACCTCGTTGGGCAGCCAAACCAAGAAGCAACTCAGAAGCTAATCTACGACCTAAAGTATCTGCCCCAGAGTTCGGAATCGTTACTCCTTTAAGAAAAGTTGTTACTTGTGACAAACAGTCCAAACCCATTGGTGGAATCTTGCTTTCATTTGCTAGAGATAAAGGTGGTAAAGAGCTCACAACTTCTATTGCAGTATGGATAACATCATTGCAAAGACTGAGGCCAGGTCCTGCCGCAGGCATCATCCAGCTTTGTCTCAGCAGTGCAAATAACAAGCTCAATCCAGTCCGAACTCCCATTTCTATGAGTGCGTCTGTACTTGACCTCGGGCGTTCACTGACAGAGTGCACATCTGTGGATCCAGAACTGCTTTCTGGTGAGTGCTGTTGCTGTTTCACCTTACCCTTATCGTGGTATTTATTAGAAAGCGCATAGAAGACACGCTGCAGCACAAGGAGACGCTTTCGAAGAGCTCCAGCAAACGGAGAGTCTGAGCACACCATCTTTGCCAGTGCCAGCTGGCTGCTAAGAAGGGCATCCAAGTAGTGGTCCTGTTCATCACTAGATAGAGATTCCCGCTCAAAATCTGGTAACTGAGGTCCTTTGAGGCACAGAACCTGCTGGGGCAATGGCACTACTTCTTTATTGCTAACTAACTTAGCATACAAGACAGAAACTCCCTCCCTTGTTGCAATAGATTCACTGTCTTCTGTGATCCAGGAGCTGTTTAGGTGTTCAAGCCATTTCAGCTTCACAGGTGGGACCATAGCTGCCATGCTGGTTTACTTCTTTGCCATTAGTCCTGAAGACGAAAAAAACTGTCAATAGGTGTGCAATGTTATCTACAGATCTTATTACTCACAGCAGGACAAATCCAAATAATCCTTTCAGAAGGTAAGCAGCAAAAGATTAACCACCAAGAATTACCGAAGTTTCGCCATTTGACCTACATGTACGTACAACTTAATATGATGTAAGAATTTGAGTGTAAGTCAGTCTGCATTTTCTAAATCCATATGCACAAAAATTCACACAAAGCAAATTTAATTCTGCTAAGTGACATGAACAGCATTTAACAGATACGACAATTTAAGATTTAGATGTCAAGAACCACAAAGGTACAGAGTTGATAAGCATATATCAGCACTATGATGATTAATGTCTGCAGGATCATCCATGTAATGGCATGATATTCTGCTATTATATGCGAAAAAAGGATCATAATTCCAAAAACATACACTGAGTTCGAAAAATTTCTCACATACAAGAACACAGACTGACCACAACTAGTTCAGTCCAGGGTTCTTCTAAGTCTATGTCTGAGAAAATTTTTAAAAATTAAAAAGTTAAAAGAACATTCTGATCCCAAAGAGACACTCAAGTTACTAATTTTAATGCTGGTAGCATTTAGAACTTCAGTTTCTTCAAGAGGATTCTTGATGTCAACTCTAAATTTTGCCAAGCTAATTTATAGCTTAATATGCAAAGAGGCTTCTTCAAAGTGAGTGTTTTCAAACTGCTCATTTTAAAAGAATTTTCTTTAAAGTAATGCTTTACCTCCTACTGTACACAACAGATTTGTTTAACTCCTGCTTTATAATCATTAACCATGGGTTACATAGGTTCTGATTGACCACTTTCTGTTCTTTGACCCTTTAAGTCCTAATGTATTACAATTCCACCAAAAAGTACTATAATTTCCTGAAGGAGAGTTTTGTGTCCTTTGGTAGTGTGAGCCCTATTTCATCAAATTTCAAACTAAACCCCTGGGGGTGGAGGAAATCTCTGCCAGGAAGTGCAAGCCAGTGCTGCTGCCATGCCATGCTTGTAGGGAAACGGGTAACAGGCAGTGCAACTTGGTCCTCGTTTTGTCTTGACACTTCACAATTAAAAAACATAAATCAAAAATATAAAGAACTACAGTTCTGCTGCTAATATATCTGCCCAAAAAGCACGTTCTGTGCTATTAATCAGCTGCTTTTATTTCAGCCATATTTTCCCTACAACAGATTAGTACCTTCATAAAAAGCTTTATGTGAGCCCCAGTGAGCCTTACCCAAGGTTCTTAGGTTCTTCTTCTGTTGGTTGCACTACAGCAGACCCTTACCCAGCTCTGTCCCACAGGAACTGGAGCCACAGCTGTTAAGCACCATCCAGAGCAGTGAGCATTCATTGCATTTCATGCAAGACACACCTTCTGTCTACTCACACAACAGAACTCCCGAACAGCTCGGCCTGCAGGTGACACAGACAGGTACTATTACACCCGGGACCCTGTTTACTAAGAAAGGGCAACATTGTCTCACTTGTCAGAAAGGATTTGCTAACTACCATTTGACCCTAATAGAAACTGTAAGGTCAATTAATAAAAACGTCCAAACTCTGGTCTTATACGATGAAGTTTGTGCCTTCTCAAGAGGTAGAACGTGGGGATGTAGCTCCATGAAGAAGTTCTCTGAAGAGACTCATTCATGGGCTTTATGTTATGCTTTCACCAGCTACTCTTCTTCCAGAAACTTCAAAATGTGCTCATGTACCTCAAAGGTGCAAATACTGCTGCTTTTCCTGAAAACTGATAGGTTTTTTCCCTCCTGCCCTTGTATACATCTCCAAAAATAGAGGTTGAATCTTGAAACTGAGCTCTCAGCAGTGCCCTACTCTCCTGCTGCAGCTTTTGGAAGAAATATGCTGGTCCATCTTGAAAATAACATTCAGCTTCATGTGACAGGCAGAAAGCTTTAACCAGACACTGCTGGTAATCCTGGAAATGCTCTCTGAATACAAATGTAAATGATCTCTGTCTCTGCATGAACAACTACAGATCACTGAAGTTAAGCAGAAACCAGGTAACAGTGGTAGCACAGTGTATAGGTAAGGTTTATTTCCTCCAGCTCATTGCCACAAATACAAGGTTTTTAATTGCTCCAGAGCCTGGACATGGACATCTCCTTTCTTTTTAGGGCAGGCAAAAAGAAAATACACTTGGCTTCGAAAACTCAAGTGAATACTCACTGCTGTTTCACTGTATCTGACCACTGCAGGGTCAGGCGAACATGTGGAAGGTACCAAGTGTGCAGGGTGGGCCAGTCCCACCGGGTGCAGCCCCACACACTTTCTGAACACGCTGATCACATGGTCAAGCACAAAGGGACAAGCCAGAAACATGTGACAAGAGGAGGAAAGTACTTATCTTTTATCATCATAAACCTCAAACAGTCTAAATGTATAGCAACAGCTTTATTAACGTATTTCAACACTCGAACACTTAAAACACTTCAAACTCAAGTACCCAGAACTTTTGGGGATTCCTATTAAAGAAAAAAGAAAAAGCCCAGCTCTCCTGCACTTATTCCTTCCTTTCTCCTCCTGCTCCTCAGAGAAAAAAAGAAAAAGTAAACTGTGAGGATGTGCAACACAACTCATTTGTCGTATCTTTTAGAACCACAGTTCCTGTTGAGGAAATCAGCATTTTGGGGGAGTAAATGTTCACATATGTTTTACTGGTGCCAATTGGTAAGACAACTAAAATGGGACTTAAAACTTACAGCTGACCAAAGATTCACACAATGTTACCAAATTTAACACCTATTTCATAAGCATACTCCAGGGAACAGTGGGGACATCATGGATATATCAAACCCTAAAAGCCAAGTTCGTCGTATCCTGGATGCAGAATTTTTCTTTCAAAATAGCAGTGGCAGCAACTTGAGCTGCAGGGGAAGACATGTGAAGGTAACTAAGCCTGCCTTCAGAGCTCGTTCGCCCCGAGAACCACAGCCAGTGCTGCAACTGAACTCAAGGAAAGGCTCGGGTTCACCAGATCCTGTACAGGAATACGGGCACAAGCACAGGGAGAGCTGCTGCCAGCCATCACTGCACTCGACACCAACTGTTGTTTGCTTCTCTTACATCAGATGAAAGGGAATGTGAGGAAAAGAATTTTAAAATGAAACCTGTGAAAACATGAGGCATATAATCAGGGAAGGGTTTTGCCCGAGCTAAGAGGAGAGTAAAACACTTAAATTATGGAGGAAAATATGCCTAAGAGAGCTCTTGTTTAATGTTACAAGAAACATGGAAATTACCTGCAGCAGAGACAAAGGTTATTTTTCCTTTTATCAGACCATTGCTTTAAGTGCACCTGAAGGTGAACCTGTAACTTCCAAAGCTGAATCCCACTGCAGACTGAATGTGCATCCCTGGGTTTCAGATTCTGTCTCTTCAAGCTCCAAAGTCAAAACCAGGTACTTCTGGTCTGTTCATGGCTTCCCCATCAAGTAAACAATCACACCAAGCAGCCAAACTACCACTCGAATTCTAAGCTCAGAATCAAGTCTCCACATCTTGCAATAACTAGTAAGCATAACAGGATGCATTTCAAATTAAAAGAAAACAACTTACAAGCAACCCTAGCAATTCTGAAACCATAATAATTGATTGGCATGCAGTTCCACACACCCAAGAACTCAGAAGGAAAGTTGATGACAAATTTCATTACCCCTTTATCCACAAATTTCTGTTCCTCTATTTAGTTAGATGATGATTTTTAAGAAGTTTTGGCTTGGATGTGTTTGCTGCACCTAAGGAAAAAATAAACACAAAACCAAGAGCCTGCAAATGTTTGTCAGCAAGACAGAGTAAACACTAATAGTAATTGATACACTTAAGATCTTCCCTTTTGAGTTAAAATAGAGGGAAAAAGAGGAAAATTGTTGTATTTCAGGGAAAGTATGCAGCCTTCAGCGGCCTAGCAAACAAATTTAAAGAATTTAAAATATTCTGTGTTATTAAAGAATTTTTCTTTTCTTAAATAGGAATTAATTCAGCCTAAAACCACCAGCTAATTTTTACAGGTCACTTAAAATAATAATTTTTGTGGTGTAAACTTGCCTACAGTAACTAATAAATCACACGTATTAAAGTGTGAAAGGCCCGCTGCAAGTCATTATTAAATACAACAGACTATTAGGCACATTGAAACTAAAATTAAGTTTATATCACTAATGGAATAGGTCAAACAGCCAATTCTTTTACTGAGAAAAGCTGCATCTTTTCTAAGGAAAAAGAACTATTCCCCTATCTCAAATAAGAATAAAATAAGAGACTGGAGATGCATCTAACTACATTTACAAGTTATTTCCATGAAACAGAAATAAACTATGAAGAGATAAACCATGAATGCTGTTCCTTCCTTCTCTCTGCCACCACAGCAATTTAAACACAGAAACAGAAAGAGGAACTTGATCTTGTCATTAATCCCAGCTTGCTTATTTTATATATACAATGCCAAGTCACTGACTGCATGGATGACTACCACCTTAATGTAAAACTGACCAGGAGATACAACAAAATAGCTATACCACTACAAATGATTCAATATTTTTTATATATATGTATGTGTGTATATATATATATATATATAGGTATTCATTCTAGATACTATAAATATCTCAGTGTTTCATGTATATGTGTCTGAAGCACAAGTAATCTTTCTGCAACAATTATTTATTTTCAAAAGTGGAATAATTCTTGCAAAGCATTACAGTTAACATCAAAGTGAAATTATCAAGAAAATTATGTAGAATGTATTTCTGTATTTTATATAATGTGTCATACATAAGGTAAAACGTGATTGAAAAGTGATTTTCCAGCCACTTACCACCACTTCCTAAACTCGCTATAGAAAGAGTAGATTTTTCTAGAAAGGGAACAAAGCAAACACTAAAGATTTCTCATAAATCCACCTGGTTGGCTCAGACATGAAGACTGTCAAACCTCTAAGAACAAATATTTTTTTCAGATTTTTACTACAGCTTCAGGAAACCAGGAAGTATTTAGGTCTTCTCACTTTGAGGTAAGTGGGACAGCTTTGATCACCTTCAAATGCAAGAATAAGAACTCACTAAAGAGGAAAAAAAAAACATTACTAAAGAAGTTAGTAAGGAAGTTCTCAAATTCAACACAAAGGACTGAGGAATCTGAAAACTGCCCCAGATACTCCTGTATTCTAAGGGCACAGGGGGAAATGAGAATAATTTACAAAGGACTGCAGCATGGGGTTGAAGGTTAAAGTCTGTAAGGTTATAAAGATCCTGTTTCTGAGTCCAGCAGGAAAGACAGGTCTTGGACAGAACATACACACTTCCCGGAAGGAATTTCCATAGTCTTCCCTTTCCACGTCAGCTTGGAAATTATGGGAGATATTGGAATTTGTCACCCAAGAACCACCTCTGTGCAGCCAACAAATTTATCCTAATGTAAGTAAACAGGAAGCTCACTTCTAGGGTTTAGATTTAAAAAAACTCCTCAAAGTTGCTGTGCGTAGATCTAAGAGAAAGATTGCTGGGACAATTTAAAGAAAGGTGGAGATTGAGCAGAAGCTGTACAGTGGGGCTACATCACACTCTGTAGCTCCTTTTGAGGGAGAAATGGGAAGATAAAGAACAGGTCTAGGCAATTCCAGAGAGGTAACACTAAATTCCTGCAGGAAGAGCTATAAGCATGAAAGTCAGGACAAGAAAAAAATGGAGGGGTTTATGTTTTGTTTAAAAGGAAGTTGTAGAAAAGATCCTTAAAAAGTCAAAGACAGGATTATTACTTTGCTATTTTAAGAAGTAGAGAGTGTAACAGCACAGTTTCCCCACAAAACATGTTTTGCTTTTTCAGTCCCTAGCACACACACTCAGCTTATCAACAGACAGAAACCACCTAAACACGTGGAGGGGAGGAGCTGATTTTAGGGCCCTTTTTTTCTTTTTTCCCCAAAACAGCATCAACTCCAACACAGTGGCTCTACCTCATTGCCAAACGTAGGTAAATCACTGGTATTCCAGCAAGGATAATACAGGTCTACAGATAAGGAGGAAGAAGGTGCAACTGCTGCTCAGGCTGTGAACAGAAAAATCTGAACAATCAGCTCAGAAATGTAGGTAAATCTTGAAGCACAGTGATTTCCCATTGCTTGTACAAACCTGAATCTTCCTGTTTAATTGCTATTTTACAGCTTTGTGCTTTCCTCCCTGTACAAGGTCCAAAGAAGTAAACATTGTAATACAGGGATAAAAAGCAAAATTGATTTAACACAAAGTGTTGTCAAATGAACATAGCAAACAAGGGGAATATATTTCAACCTAGTCTTTAACCTAGGCCAAACTTCTCACAGTCCATGGAGATTTTCAAACATATAAAATGCATAAATTTATATACAGGATCTTCAATCAGTATGAAGAAAATCTGTTTTCTTAAATCGGTGACACTAGCACACACACTGATACCACCACGTTCTTCTTTAACTTAGTCTGACTACAGCAGAATTCAAGCACACAAAAACAATTACTCTGACAGAAGCCAAGTGCTCAGGGTCTTAGAACTCCTAAAAAAGTAGCTGAAAGCTTTATTTTCTGCAAAGCTCTTGAAAAACAGCACCTATAAAGCTGTAAATATTATATGTCCTAAAAATCAAAAGTTTTCTCAGAGGGAAAATAACCCTCACAAGCACTTACTCTCTCCCTCTCTGCAATCAGCAATTTCAGCAACCTTTATAAGATGCTGACTACATTTATTTTATGGGAACCTAATTACAAAAGCTTGTAACACAACAAGTCCATCTGTACAGTCAAATCAAAGGCAGGAAACACCAAAATTAAAGAACATGCAAAGATCTGGTTGTGAAACTGAATTCTATTCACTGCCTGCCTGTGATGTACCACGCAGAAAGTTCTTCACCATGTGTTTATTGACAATGAACTTCCTAGAGCCTGCAGCAGTTCCATTTACTGTTTTAAACATGAGGGGCTCCTAGAGTACCTCCTCTGCTCAAGGTACCTTCAGTGTGATGTCACCTGCGTGATTTCTAAAAAGGATTAGAAAATTTAATATTTAAACAGATGGCAGCCAGAGCACACTACAGCTCTTGATACTGCTACAAGTTAAAGCTTTATTTGCAACAGTGAGGAATTAACTTCTGTGATGGGCCGGAATAATCACACCTTTTGTGGCACACACAAAACTCAGGAAAGATTTCACAATCAGAATATTCAGGTAATTCCACTAGCTCATTAAGAACGTGATTCAATTAATTCACTGCAAGTGACACTGATGACTGAAAAACTTTATTCTGGGATGTTGTTTTAGGTAAGCTTTTGATAAAGTAGAAGTTCTGAGTTCATTGCCAATCACAGCTCTGGAAAAGCTAATTTACTTAAAATATGACAGAAAACTTGATGCAGTATGTGTCTATTTACTGCCTCACTGTGGAGACAGTATTACAACTCCATTATACACCTGGAATCTCTTCAAAGTTGCAGCATTTTAGTTCTGTAGCGTAAGCACTTAGAACCCTTCTAAATTATTTTGTTAACTCAAATAAATGTAACATTCCTACCAGTAAACCAAAGTCTTTAGTCCGTATCCACACCTACTAAATTATTACCTCAATATCCTATCAAATTCCTAATCTGTACGATTCCAGAGCTGCATGTGGAATTCAACATATGGCCGTACCTTTAATTTGTGACACAGAAGGACTGTTCCCTGGTTTTTCCAAGTTCCACTCCTAACAGTTCCTGATGTTCCATAAAATAACAATTACCTTAAGTTTTTATCATTCCAGTCTTTCATACTTCTTTCAAAGGAGGCACAAAGTCCCAGTAAGAATCTTGCTTCACATGCTGTCAACTGGTAGAGTGCAGCAATTTTTGCAATCCTTATTAAAATTTTACAATCTGAAAGTACAACTAAATCAAACTGATATGCTTCCCTTTTTTCATAAATAAGGAGTTGTATATATAGGATTTATCAGCAGGTATCAAGGCTTCAAACAACATTTACAGCCTTTTACTTGAAAGGTGATTTAGAAACCAAGAACATATAAAAGTAATTAAAATCCTGCCTTGTCACAGGCCAACAATATGAAATGTACAGAAATGCAAAACCTGCAAGATATTTCATATTGCTCATGGCCAGGGGACACTAAGACAGTTGAAACCAACAGGACATAATTTTGCCTAGAAGAGTTGTCTGTTCAATATTTCACTGGTGCCAAAAAGCACTGTAGGTCACTATGCAACGCAGCAATCTTCAAATGTTCTTTCTGGCCTATCCATGTAGTCTACACACAGTGTCATGACAGATGTGAGGTGAATGGAATCCATCCAAAACAGTCATGGGAAAGAAAAAGAGAAAATGATAAATTAGGAAATGCTGACACTGCAAAGAAATTACTACAAATTCACGAAGAATTGAAAGGAAAGAGACAGAAGGTATCATTAGAAGCAGCAAAAAAAAGAAAAAAGGCAGCGATGCTAAGTAACAGGGGACAGTAAAACAATGCAGAAAAAATGAGCCATGGTCTCCTACAAAACTGGAATGGGAAGGCAAGGAGCAAAAGGAACTAACCCAGAAAAAGCAAGCAAGAACAGCAGCTACAGCATATTGTTCTTCACTCCTAAAACATTACAGTGAAATACACACCAGCATTAATTCATGTGAACATCTGTCTCCACTGAGCACAATGACCACTATCTCTCCTCCTTGTATTAGCCTTCTGCTCAGCATATGGAAACAAAAAGAATGACATCATCATTCAGAATAAGATTAATTATGCAAACAACCAGCAACTTTTTTTTTCCAAATACTGGATTCTACCTAGCCTTATATTTGTTAAGTAAGCCGTGGTGAGGTTCTACTTGATATTCTTCCAATTTTAGTCTTCCTACATGATTTTAGGTTTCTGTGGGATTATTTATTTATTCATTATCAGGTAGAGTATTGAAACCAATATAATTCTATGCTTTCAGCTGGTCACAACTGGTCACTCCAAAAACCTTTTGGGAGACAGACCAAAGGAAGACAAAGTTATTTTTAAGTTAATATGAAATTAAAGCTATTTGCCCTTTTGCCCTTAGGTTTAAAAAGGAAGTGATACAAAAACCTAATCATGGTTTGTCAATGTAAATCCCTGGAGGCTGTACAAAATCTACCCAAGCAGAGAAGAAATAAAAATTATCATTATTGTTCAGCAGATAAACTTAGAAAAATCAATTTAATCCATTACTTCTTCAGATGCTTTCAGATTACTGAAACAAAAGCTGAGAATGCAAGATGCTCCACATACACAATCATCAAAGGCAGTTAGTGAAAAGAGGAACTGAGAAGCAGAAATCCCCATGCATCAAAAACATCCCAACAATTTGAGCAAAGAAAGGTGCCTGATCTTGCATTGGAAAAGGGATGAAAACTCTGGTGAGGTTTTAGCACTACCACTCTCCCCGAAAAGTACAATAACTTGTACTCCTACCGCGTAGTTACAATATTTTCAACCACCACAACACACAGAAACAGGTATTTTTCTTGCAAAAACTACAAAAATTTTGAAGACGTATTTACTAGAAATCATGACTTGAAATTGAGAAACTCAGCAATGGACAGGAGAGTGCAATATGTACAGACAGTCAAAATTCAAACACATTTAACTTTCAAGTTAGCTGGATGTAAGCAGAAAGGTGGACTGCAGCCTTTAGAGATAGATATATATAGAGATACATACATAGATATAAAGAGGATGTAAAAGAGTGATGGAGAAATAGCTGTTATCAGGGCCTGTGGTGACAGGACAACAGGAAATGGTTTTAAACTGAATATGGGTAGGTTTAGATGGGATATAAAGAAGAAACATCTCAAAATGAGACACTGGAGCAGGTTGCCCAGCAAAGTTGTGGATGCCCCTTCGTGTTAACCCTTCCTGTTAACATTTGCATTTCTTGACTCAGAGAGCCCCTGTTTTAACTAATTGAAAAAGAAACTTCTGTTTGTAAGGAAATGTTTGAGGATGAAATTTCTGTATTATGTAGTCCTGACAGCAAACAAAAAATTATTACTAGTAAGGACGACTCAAACTGCAGGCTATTCTTTAAGCAGCAAATTAATTCCAGCTCCCAGCAGAGAAGATGATTGCTTGAGCCACCTGAACATCCTCCCATCTAGCTTGGTGACATCAGGTCCATCACAACAGGCAGGCCAGGCCAGGGAACATACCTGGCCAGTTCCAAGGTCACAATTACGCTTGCTGTTGATGGGCAAATCCTGCAGCCACTGGGCTCCAGGCTGGCTTTGTTCTCTTTTTTTTTTTTAATTAAGAATTTACAAGGGTTACTCTGAAGGACTCTAATGCACAGCAAGCAGCTGCAGCACACTGGCAGTTACTTCAAGCAGCCCTGTGACAGCAGCGCTTCGATTCCTGAGGGCTACTTCAGATGTTTCTAAAGAGCTAACACCTACTAGATTTGAATGTTCCACTTGACTGTCAGTCACTACAAGGGAAACAGACAAAAAGAAAACCTGGCAGCAATTTCAGAGTTTGAGTACTTCTGAGAGCCAATCACAAGAAACACAACCAGCACAGTACTCACCATTCACTACAACGAGTTTGACAGCAGGAAGTCAAAGCAGCCATAGAGAACTGCATCCTACTTTCAACTGAAACACACCAGTGCCAAGATAAAAATCTCTCGAGTTACATGAACAGAGGAAGATTAAGTATCTGTACAGGATCTACACTGTTGTAATGAAAGGCTAATGACTTCCTAACAACCTATGACCAGAAATCAAATGCCTGCTCCACCAAGTCTACCTGAAATACATATAATTTCTGTTTCCATTACTTGTTTTTAAAATGGGGATAAGTGCATCTCTACCCCATGAGTATTACAAGAATAATTACACTAAAAACAGAAAGAAGGATTGGAATACTACATGTGTCTTAATGTCTTAAATTAAAGTACTTAAACATACATAATTTTACTATTCAAACACAAATATTATTGCTGATTTCACATGCAGCTTTCCCCATCTGTAAAATGGTCCTACTCCAGTCATTACTGATACTTGGAAATATGCAGAGCACCCCTGTACTGTTTTCTTTGAAAACTAAAGATTATGGCTACCTCAAATGGGTTAATTAAAGGCAAAACCAAAACAAGATCGTTAGTCAAGTCACTTAAACCGTTTCCTAATCAATTACTATCCATTTAATTCAGTTCTGAAACAGCAGAAGAACAAGTTTTCACCGGTAAACTGTTTTTCAATTCAATGATTAAATGAATTTTAAAATGCTGTGTTATATTCTTACTATGCCAAGCAGTCCCTTGGCAAAAATAAGTCAAAGACTTGACATCCCTACACTTAATTAACAATTAGATAAACACCTCCTTTACACAGTTTCTAAAAAAAAATTCAACACTCCCACTTCCCTTTCAACTTACACACTTCTAACCACATAAACATGTTTAGTCTTCATGTTCAGACAAAGAACAAAACATACGTGACATATTTAAATAAGAACATAGGAGCAGAGAGGAAATACTCAGTACAGGTTTGTACTCAGACACAAAAAGCTTTAAGATGTTTCATTTTAAAACACAACCACTGTGATAAAGCCACGTAACAAATTCCCCATAAGTACAAGGATACCAGAGACTGGCACTGCCCTTCTGTCCTGTAGCACAACATTGTACAGCTTTTAATCTTTCACGCAAAATAACAGATTCCTCTCAGAAAGGGGAAGCAGTAGCAGGCTGCCCAGGTATACAGTCTACCGTTCCAGATTAAATACCTATTATATTCTTCCCCAAGACTATGTGAGACTTAACCCTGAGATCCAAATCCTCCGCAGTCCCACATCCCAATGGAGCAGATGTGGTGTATATGGGGTCTCTAACAAGGAGCATTAATTCAGGACGTGTAAACTTAGAGCTCTGAGGTTTTATTATGAAATCCAGGACAGAACACTCCACTAAACTACCAATCTGATCAACCTCATGAGACAATACACACATGTATATATACAGATACATACAGGATATGTATACATGTATATTGAGCACATGGTCCCAGCTACAGCAAATTACACCATTCATGAGGAAACAATCAGTCAGATACATGACAATAAAAATAAAAATGTTTCAACTGCATTAAATCTCTCCTATATACACTGTGAAAAGGAGAGGGCATAACAATAGGGTTCTGCCCTCAAAAAAAACCATTAAAAACAGCTTTTATACAGCAAGATCTCAATGAAATTAACCACATGCAGTTAAAAAACCCCCAAAACACAGCAACGGAACACCTGCTAGGACTTCACTTTGAAATACAAAATAAATAATCTCTAAGTAAAAGTATACATATAATGTTTCAGTACTGCAAGCAAGAGCCAGCAAATATGCCACGGGGAGATGGTGCAATTCAGATGACAGGTCTGGAGATACACGGAACACCTACCTACAGTCATGCACACAGTTGATGAAGGCAAACATGACAAATTTCAGATTAATTTTGTGACACCTGCCAGGTCCACCTGGGATGCACATAGCCAGAGATGCATTTAACACTTAGAGGAAAATGCACGGCCACACTACAACCGCATTCATGAGGTTCATGGGGCAAAGCACAGGCTCCGAGGACCTCAGCCGAAGCACAATGCAGAATTCGTATAGTTTATACCGCTTTGAAGAGGCACAAAAAGCCCCCACGAAGGGAGAAGAGCTGCCGGAGGACGCCCGTCCTTCTCCCACCCTCAGCAACAGGGCAGTGACACCTGAACGGCCCCACCTGCCTCCCCTTTTCCTCACGCCCGCCTGCAGCTTTCCCCCGTTCCCGGACGCCCGCGGCTGCAGCTGCGGCCCCGCGGTGTTGTCGGGCGGGGAGGGCGCGGGGAGAGCCCCCCCGGCCCCGGGCTCGCCCAGGCCTCCCGCCCCTGCCCGCGCTCCTCAGCCCCGCGCGGCCGCGCGCTCACCAGGCAGCGGCGGGGCGA
>VWZT01005205.1:256394-275554 GCA_013397055.1 Pachycephala philippinensis | reverse complement strand
TGCACCTGCGGCGGGCACGGCGCGTCCCGGCAAGATGGAACCCGGCTGCTGGCACCGGGAATGGACACGGCGCCCAAACGGCCGGGCTCGTTTGTCTTCTGCAAGCGCGAGGAAGAGCAGGCAAATGCTTTTGCATAAAAACGACCGAAGAAACGGGTCGGGGAAATGAAGCAGCTAATTTAGGTGGGGACCCTGATGGAGTCGATGTATTGGACAGCCAGTGAAAAGAAGTGAAATGGATGCTGTATGCAGCGATAAAAAGTGCGGAAAAGGCAGAAAAAATCAGTGGACAAGCAGGAGTATATTAAAGCATTTGCTTAAACAAAATGAACAACATAACAACAAATAAGAAAACTGACACTGAGGAATGAAATTCCCAGTCTAAAGTAGGATAAAGTATACAGTGAAGACTGTCATAGGCTTAGATGGTGGCAGCGACAACGGCATGCCAAGATCAGTGAGGCCACAGTGGCAAGAAACAACACAATGAGAAATACCAGTTATACCCACATGAATTGGTAAAGTCCATACAATATTAGGGATGTCATGACTAAATCAGTAGACATTGGTAATGACTAAATAAGTGGGAAAACTGACAAGAAGCAAGAGGAAAACTGTGCAAGAAGGGACAGCGTATGTTTCAGTATCAGCCTAAGGTAGGAATACAATGGAAGCTTAGAAAGAGTGGTGATGTGAAACAGGTGAAGAGGGAACAATTGTTTACACTCTTCCAGTAAAAGAGCTAGAAGGTAACAAGAGGAACTAGTAGATGAAAATTTCAGAACAAGGAAAAGAATGATTATTTCTTCATTCACATATAATTAAGCTGTAGAACACCTTGATGCAGCACAAAATGTAGTAAAGGTTTACCTGGACTCAAAAAGAGACTGGAGAAATACAAGAAAGAAAAAAATCCATCACAGATTACCAAAGACATCTCCTCTGGCTGCAAAACACCCCGACCCACAGGAGGCCCTACAATACTTGGGGACACTTTACTCTGTGCTTGCTCTTGCCTTTCCTTCCCAAGGCAGGGGCTCATGGCTGGCCTCAGACACCCAGTACCAATGGACCAGAGATCCCCTCCAGATGTCCTTGTCCTATGGCCCATCCTTCCTGGATCTCTCCTCAGCAGCCGTAATGGCTTACTCTGAGTTAGGAAGCTTTAGGGGAGGTCCCTAAGGGTAGAGCTCAGCTCCCTGGAGGGACTGTTGCATTTCATGACACAAGTTCCAACCAAAATTGGATTAAATGTCACTGGCCACTTTGGAGACACATTCCAGGTATTGATGGCTCTTCATTCTGCCCCCAAAAGGCTACTCAGGGATTCACAGTTTTTTGCATGGGAATAAAATTCAAATGCCTTGCTTTGAAAAGTCTGACCCAACCAAGCTAAAAAACACAGACTAAGAAAAAAAGTCTCTGTTAGCAATTTACCCATGTAATATCAACCCACAGGATAATGGCCAAGACAATCTACTTTTGTTCAGTAAGTTGTGAGATTTTTTTTTAGTTTTGTACCTCTAACTACACCAGCTAATCTTTTGTCTGAGCCATATTCAAACTGTGCTGTGAATGAGCAACTTCTTTGTTGATGAGACCACCTGTGCTAGCAAGTACCACCAAAAATGGGGTAAATTATAAAAACATTTTAAATGATTCCTTAGGTATTTCAAATATGTCAGCTAAAGGATGCTGTGTAAGAAATAAATTTTAAAAATTCAACAGATACATGAAAACACATTCAGTGCAGACATGCCCAGCAGGTCTGCCATTCCACAGAAGAGAAAGCAGAATAAACAGACACACTCAGCAGTGTGTACTCTTCTCCATGCTCACATGCCCCACACCCACACGTTAGCCACAACATGAAGACAAAACCTTATCATTAAGTGCAGAGTTTATGGCTTGCAGGCTCCACCTGCAGCCAAGCATTGTACTATTCTCAAGGAATTTCTTAGGTTTGCAAATGTCTAACGCTTTTAAGTTATGTACACTTAAAACATAAAGTTCACAAAACCACAAGGTTTTCTTGTTTTGTTTTTCAAGTCTTGACCCAGCCCATCAATCACTCTGCAGTACTGAGAGTCAAGGGCTCTCCCCTCGCCATTGGCCTGGATCCAGGTGTAGGGCTGGATGCAGGTACAGGGGCTGATTCCTGAGGCTCACTATCTCAGAATTTAAGTTACACTGGAGGACCATTGCTATACATCTTTGTGAATTCTCACATGAAGCTTGTTTATTAAATAGCAACTGTTAATATTTGATGTTAACTACAATCTTTGATAAGTCAAGTGACTTCACAGTTTCTCTTTCAGAGCTGGAGCCCCATGCCTGAGCTACTGTCTGCATCTACAGCCAGATGGACTAGGGACCTTCCGAACTCCAATCAAACCCAGCACAGCAAGTGATGCAGGATGAGGAGGTCTATTGTATCACCCTGTACTAACTAAGCAGGCAAGTCTTGTCAGAATTACTGAGAACCCAAACAAAGCAAACAGCATTCTAGCCTACAGTAGCACCAGTAGGTCTGAAAATAAGGATATAAATGAGGGGAGCAAGTCTACATTTGCTCTGACACTACCTATGGCTATCAGCACAATTCAGCCACCTCACTGGAGAGTCAACTATCATTACATGAAAGCATAGCGCTTGCATCCTTTGGAAATTGCAGAGGCTCCTGAAACTCATTTGGGTACCCTGAGGACATACCAGAGGAAAGATGAACCCTCCAGCCATCTGCAGCTATATGTTAACAGGGTGAAAGTAACAAGAAAAGTTGAGAAGAGTTTTATGGGACAACCCTAGACATAGGCCAGGAATACCTGAATCACAGCTTTTCAGTGGGCAACATCATTCATCCTCTCCCCCTCCTTCACAGCAGGCATAAGCAGAAGTATTCAAAACTACAAATCTCAAGAGTTCAGCAGATAATGCCCCTGACTGCAGGACATTCATTCTCCATTTCTATTTCCAAAACAGTTTCCATCTTAGCTTCAAAGCATAGAGGGAGGCCAAGAGAAAGCCCATACGATCATGGAGGTTTCAAGGGAAAGGAGGCTGTAGATAGTACCTCTGTTATCTCTGTGCTCTCTCCTCTTTTTAAAACAGAAATAATCCTTCATGATGACTGCAGACCTTTCAAGTCCCACCTACAGTTTTCCTCCTTCCCAGCTTCACTTGGACTAAGGCAGATTTCTTCCAGCATTCAGCTCTACAAGACCTGTTTTACATCAATGATTCCCTAGAACTTTGCAAGAGTTGCTGCATTATTTATTAGTTTAAAATGCACTGTTACATAATACCATCAAATGTACTTTTAATCTTAGGCAATGAAGAGAAAGGTATGATAATGAAAGAACAATGCACAATTTAACATCAAACTTTTTCCTAAAACTGTTAGTAATTATCCTTTATTTTTTTAGTAAACACATTTAACTCTTTATCCTCATCTGATCCAAACATTTCACCAGGGCTATGACCAATTCCACTCTAACTATTTTTGTAAGATCTTTTTTTGTAGTGCAGTGCCTAGGGCAAGACCCAACATCCAGCATGAAGCTATGCTATTTGTCTAGGGCTTATTCTTAACTACTTTTCCACAATGCAGGATAATTTTGGATCATTACAGAAAATAGGAATTTATATATGAAATACCTCAATTAACTGTGTTTTGATTTTACTGACTTCTCTTTTTCCAGCAGACTTTGCTAACATTGGCATGCCTTGCTGTTGTCATGGCAATGAAAGGAGTCTATATGGTTTGGGATGTGACTCACAAAAAAATTTTATACAGAAATGGGACAACAATTAGAACAAAGGACATTGAATGTTTCTGTGCCACCAGTTAATAAAGGGTCAATGGGAAAACCAGAAAGATCCCAAATCAGAACAAATGGTACTGAACAAAACTTGATTGGATAGAAGGCACCAAATTGTTATTTCTGACCCTCTCTTGCATTTTGGTATCTGTGTGGGTAAAACTTTATCACCCCCAAGAGTTATTAAAATCACAGTGATATGCCTGGGCAGTTACTTAACCAGAACATAACCCCGATTTGCCCAAAGAAGTTACGTTCTTAGTATTTAGAAATATGAGGAGTCTTGTATTGTGGACTTATCCCAATAAAAACAGTCTTGAAGCCATCATCTCTGAGGGCTCATTCAAAGGCAAGGCTCTTCTCATGGTTCACAATTTACGTGAGGCAAAAGAAAGGCAAGTTTACCAATTAAAAGATGAGGAAAGGAGCTTATGTCTGTCACTGAGGAGGTGTGGACAGAGCAGTTGCAAGCACCAAAAAACATGACTAAAGCCAACCTACACCCATCTATGAAGTGCATGGAAAAATTATTTTTAGCTAGGCTAAAAATACCATTCACCTATGTCTTCTATATGTTACTCATGACAACACTAGCTCTTTTCCTGTGGATCCAAGGTATGTGAGGGGAGCTGTTATTAGATCATTTGCCTGTGCAGAGATGCCAAATGTGAAGGCACTGAAATATATGCATCTGTGTCAGTCCTTAATTTCATCTTCTGACTCATGTTCTGGAGTGACAGTTCCTCTGCCTGGCACTTCCTGTTCATACCAAGCTGAGCCATACTAAGTGTTATTTATTAGAAAGCAATCTAAAGCCACATCCACACGGCCAGCTGGCACTTACCCCAGTACAAATCATCACTGCCACATAATCAGCAGTTTCAGAGCTCAGGATCGCAGGTGGTTGTGTCACTTCTTTTCTTCTACTGTTGGACTCAACTGTGAAATGCAGAGTAGGAACCAGTCTGAAGTAACCTCAAATTTAAGATCTGGTTTAATGCATGGCCATCTCTCCCTTTCTTTAGCTAGCCAGTAACTTTTTCAAACTGTTTCGCTCAGCCTAGCTTTGTATCAAGGTTCCACACCTCAGAAATGCCCTTGGCCAAGCCAAGACAGGAAACATTCCAGAGAACGACTGAGGAAAACACATAGGAAACAAGAAGGGATTGCACTGGAAGACAATGAATGATAACATACAGGGGAAATTAAAAGGATTACATGTGAACAACTAAGTAACAACTGAATTCATACACAAGACTAGTTCCAAACTAATCTATGCACAGGTACGAAACTTTTTGAGCATACATGGCAAGAAGGTTACTAGAACTTTAAGAGGATTAGTAATTCTCATTAGCTCAGTATGGTAACATCCAGTGCACAGCCGAAGTGCAGCTTTAATATTGTGTCACAATAATACCTATAGACATAAAGATACTGGAGAGAGCTAAACAACAAAACAAACTGGCCAACGGTCAAAGTACCACTCATAGGATTGCCACTCCCAGCTGCACTCTTACAGGTGGTTCACAATCCCTTTAGGGCCTCATGAGTGAATTTTGGTGTGCTGCTGTCTTTTCAAAACCCATATTGCACAGTCCTGTAGTGTGTCCCCACTTCCCATGCTTTTAGCAATACAGTTAGGAAAAGAAAAGTGCCTGTCACACTTGCTTCCCTCCCACCACACCCCGTAGTCTTTCCTACTCAGTGAGCAAGGCCTTTGAATGCAAACACGGAACAAAGGCAGCACAGAGCTCTAACAACACCTTTGTGCTTACAGCTGGAGACTCCCCGTCCTTTTGCATTTCGAGTGGAGAGGTTATCCGACTTCCATGGCCCTGGAGCAGCAGGAGCAAACAGACCAGTTGCTTTTGGCAGGACACGGGGGGATGGACCTGAGCTCTGCCAAATATAGCACGCAAGAGCTGTGTGCCCATCCCCAGCAACTTCATGCACAGCAAACTCGCAGCCCTCCCAAAAGGGAGCACCCACAATGTCACACCGGTTAATATTTACAGAGAGTTGCATCATATCAAAAAGGGCTCAGTAGCAAAGTAACACTTGAACTGTTTCAAGCAAGCATTATTCTGGTTTCTTCAATGGAATCCAAGACAGGTGAAAAATTTAGGAAAGAAAGACTGAAGTTTATGCAATTCATAAGCACAGCTGGAGCTAAATGGAGATCTAGTCTCCATTTTCATAACAAGAAAAAAAAAAACTTTATCTAGAGGGCTTCAGTTAAGCAAAAAGATTCCATTTTTTTCATTGAGGCCATCTGACCTTGAGTAAGTCCCCTTCCTCATTATTTCTCTCTGAAATAAGCTACACATCAAAGTACTGGCATAGGCCTGCTTTCAAACTGCTCCTTTTGCACAAATGCAAAATGTTATTATCCTTTACCACAGTTATTCCATGCAAGATCCCATGCATCATTTCTTTCATCAAGAAGAATTTAATTTTATAAGTCAGAATATATCATTAGTTTTATAAAAGGCATTAACAAATATTAAACCTAGGAAAAGCATTTTTTTATAATTGTGATTGTTAGTTTTTCTTTGCAGAACACAAATGCATGAAATAGATAGGAACTGTCTTCAGAATTAGCAACACTCCAAGACCATGATTACACACAGTACTCAGGTAATTGTGCCACATGAAACCTGAAGGCCTGAAAGATACTGTAAAACCTTTTGTCTGTACAGCATATTCAAATGCATTGTTTAGCATTTTTTGAAAGAATTAACTTTTACACATTATCTAGACAATTTCTCAGAATAAACCAGATAAAAAATAAAAAAAACAGATTTAAAAAAAAAAATCTTTTTAGGGAAAAAAACTAAATGTACAACTCTGTTTTTGTCCCAGAATTCCTCTTTCTGAACTTGAGCTACAAAAGCAATTAATTTTTCTCTGAGTTTATCTTCCTTTTCAATTCTGACAATTATGTTCCTTCCTTGCTTATGCTCCATTCCACCATTTCAGTACTCTTCCCCCTCTTTTCCTATTAGTTATTTGTCTAGACCTCTAACTGCTGGTTTTTTAACTGACTTTTCTTTGCCTTCTGTCAGTTCATTAACATTTTTCCAGTCTTTAACTCAAAGTGAATATTCTAACTGTTGTCTGAAAGCTGTACAATGAGGAATTATCCTTGTGCTTTCATGAATCAATGACTACTCTGTAAGGCTAAAAGCAGTTTTTCTCTTCCCATTGTTTTCACATTTCCTCTCATTCCATTTGTTCTTGCATTCACTTTTTTTTCCAGCAAACACCACAAGATAAATAATACCCTCCCACACCTTTCACTTTGAGATCTCACAATATTTTTTGAAAAGAATCCTCTTTCCCTTAGATGGGGGGAAAAAGGTACAAATAGGACAGAGTTATCTCATCCCAGTATGTCTCGCACGGGCTGTGTTTCAGTTCAGTACGTTACCTAACATTCTCCTTTGACAAGAAAACCCCTGCTCATAGTGGTCTGTGTAGAAGGAGAGTGGTAGAGTTCCAGCATTGCTTTTTCCTGTCCCACACAGCTCCTTCGGCTGCTTCCACCACAACACCTGCCTGCCACTGGGCAAAGAACGCGCCCACTCACAAGGGAGACTCAGAAGTGTAAAGGCACTTTCCAAATGAATACTGGAAAGAAATCTTTCACTTGGAGTGCTATCATCATTTCAGAGAGGTAAAAACTAAGCCTAGACAGATGAGGCAACTTTCCCCATACCAGGGTTTAACCCAAAATCCCAGAGCTCCTTCCATACATATCTGGATTTGTATGTGCCATGAAGTCCTGGACTTGACAGATTCACAGAGCAACGAACAGACATTTCCTCTCTGTCATAGCTAATTCAGCCCTAAATCACCCAAAAAAGAGATGAGTTTAAACACTTATATCAGGAAACACTAATAAACACTTCAGCCAATTCCACAGTGAGAATTATGAAAAGAGATAGGAGCCGATAAAACTGATTAGAAGAAAAAAAAAGGCAAAGTAAAAAAAAGAGCAAGGCAAATGCACAACAGACAATTCATTTAAGACCCCATCCTATATCTACTTTTGAATTTTCTCTGAATGTACTATATCAAGCTCTACATAGATAGTGTTAAATCAATTTAATTACAGAATCACATGGAAAGTAACATTAAAAACCTTTCACTCCTCTTCCCAAGAGTGAAAGCGAACCACCACCCAACACACCTTACTTTTAGTAGATTTCTCTTTTTGTTTATTTTAAAAAAGTCTGGAATTCTCCTAAAACAAAAAGAAATGCACAAAATAACTCCCCGTTTTGCTTTGAAATTAAAAGCAGTTCCATTACATAGAAATGTTTGGCTAGATGAATAGAAAGCTCTGCCCATTGCACAAAAAGGGCTGCAAAGAGCATCCGGTTTAACCAAGCTGGTATCCTAAAGAACAGCCCATCAATACATCCTCTGAGTAATCTGCATATTTAGGATGGGATGTAAGTTACCCCATCTGAACTTTATGGATAATTTTTTTGAATTAGCTTAGAAATTTATGATGTCAGTTTTCTGTTTCCAGCTGAAGTATTCACTAAGTTCCTACTCTCTGCTATCACATGGAGAGTTTACCGTATCAATGTACTATTGGATACCTGCTGTGCCAGCCTTTGAGTGAGGAGAGGCTTTGAGATCCTTTTTGGTCCTGCTCTCACATTTGTATTTCAGAGTGAGGTTATCCAGTGCTGAACATTGGTGCTAAGAACAAAGTCCAAGCTAAGGAATTAAACATACTGATAGGATGGGTGCCAGTATGGCTAATTTCAGCACGGTGACGTGGGAATGACAATAGGCATCTCTTTTCTGTTGCTGTGGGGTGTCACAGAAATAAAAACTCCTGTTGTATTGGAAGGTACCAGGACACGGTACATGGACAATGCCTAAGGACACTGGATGGGCCCCCACCCACTGCATCTCCTACACCTCCCCTAATGTTTGCTCCACGCACTGTCCAATACAGTGACCCTTTCCCACCTCTCCCAGCTTCTCCTCAGTGTCATTCCCCTGCTGCCCTCATCCACAAGCCTTTCTCCCCTTTTTAAAGACATGTTCCAATTTGTCTCTCTCTCATCAACATGTGAACCAGACCCCTGCACTGCAGGGTCAGCCAGCCTGCAAATACTCTTTATTCCAGTTGACCTCTGCTCAATACACACAACATGACTGGTGCAGCAGCCACTGCCTTGCCCTGCCAGGGGGACGCGTGTCCTTTAGCCTGGCATGGAGGAACTCCAGTGGAACACTGTGATCCAGCGCTTGGAAGGCAACGTGTCCCACTTCAGTCCTCATTCACGTGAGCCTTGAGCAGAGGAGAAGCTCCAGCATAGGCTGGGTACAATGGAGAAGTTGGGGAAAGCACGGGAGTGAAATGGTTTTGTATCTTATTTTGTCTGCAATATTTTCAATGCCTGGATTCTAACTGGTCCGCCATCATTCACAAGCTTTTTGTAGGATGTATAACCATACACAACAGAGAACAGAATAGTTTATTTTAATACTTGGAGATGCCACTCCAAGAAATGTCCTTAGATCTTTTTCCATGCAACAGCTGTCTTAAGAAACATACGCCAAAGGAATTAAAACCAAAACTGATGTCATCCTTTTATGCAGCAGTTGAATAAAACAATACAAATTAACATTATTGTTCACGTGCTGCTGAAAGAACGATTTTTAAAGGTCATGATTGAAGACAAAACAAACAAAAAACCAGTCATTTACTTTGGCCACAGTTTAGAAGTGATGCAACAGTCATGACCCAGCTAAACCAAAAGCAGCAAGGCAGTTGAAGCAACATGGACAACACTTCTACTGCATTTGCACGCTTCATGTAAGGGTGTCCTCCTTGAATCAAAAGCTGAAATGCTAATGTGAAAACAAGGAATCAACACTATAAGAAGGTAATGCAGAAGTATTGTTCACAGCAACAGCTTTGCAGGAAAGTAATTTGGGACATACAGATTAAGAATTTTGAGAGGAAAACCCTCCTCAGCATTTGAAAGAGAAGGCAACCTGAAGAAGCACGGCTAGGTCTTGTCTCCAGATTTCAAAGAACAAGGTATAAAGTGAAAAATTTTTATAAATACACTGGTATGATTAGTGAAAGAGTGATCGCTTACACGAGGCCTTTCCAAAAACAGAAGTGTAGCCCCGGTGGCCTGGGCAAAAAGGAACTTCCCTGACAAAATGCAAATCAACCCAGAGTACTTTGCTTGCTGTTTATCCATTCGTGGTAACTCTTGGGCAGAAACCCTGTGAGGACCTGTAGCGATGCTCTCCAGCACCCCTCGGCCAGGACATACCCCTGCACACACCCAGCCCTTAGGGTTTATCTTATGATCCCCGGCCATACCAGGGAATTACAGGGATGAAACTGTGCCAGAGCTGGGCACTGGAGAAGAGATTAGGCTATCAAGCACATAGAGCAGAGAGACAATTAGGCAAAATAATAGTGAAATAACCGGGAGGGCAGGAGGGAAGGTGTCTGCCTGTCCATCTTTCCAGGCACTGATGTGGGACATTTGAATCTCCAAACCAAAGTTCATTCCATTCCTGGCTGCTTTAACATGCCCCAGGATCCACAGCCATGCCTAAGCTGAGGCAGAACAGATAGAAAGTCTACAGCAATGAAAAGAGCACAGACAGGGGCTCTTCCTTGGAAGCAGGCCACTGAGAAGGATTTTCAGGTTTTGCAAAGACAGACAGGAATGCTTAGATCTAAACAGAGAGAGAGTGCAGCATAGGTCAAAGCTCCTTTAGAAGAGCATCTGGTAGAGATGTGTGACCCTATCCTTCAGAGAGCTCAGGGTTAGACTTTTAATTCAATTCTAGATGTTCTTCTCTGTCTGAAAATAATGGTTTTTACAGCATGAGAAATCAGGCTGTGCTGCACAATAGTTTGACATACGAAAGTGACATGGGAGAAGGACTGCAGGACAATATAGGACAGGAAACAAAGGACAGACATTGGATCCCAGTGGAGCAGCAGGGCACAGCTCAGGCATGCTGAAAGCAATTAGTGCCATGGGAAATGGGCCAGCCTGCCCCGGCCAGCAGCCATCCTGCACAAGAGCTACAGGGCATGTGCACTGCAGCTTGACATGGTGCCAACCATGGGGCACCTCCAAACACACAATGTCACTTCATATTTTGGGATACTGGATTAGAGAACAAAAAATACCACCGAGCAAATCCCCAGCAACTTCTCACAGTATGGAGTTGTGATTTTTGTATCTTGCCTATGCAATGATCAGGTGCCTAATTCTCCTTACGTTACAGTTCAGTAAGAAGTTAAGAAGGTTTTAAGCCTGTATTTAAAAATAAGCATGAATCTAGTCTTTTCATAAACATGATCAATTTTTGGGAGCAAGAACCCAGGTGACAAAACTGATCAGTTTCTTGCTAAACTTTAGAGGATATTTCACACCATTCCGAAAGCTGCCCATTGACTAGATGGTGCCCAGACACCGTGTACAAACATGGTAAGGGATTTTAAATAGAGTACTGAAACAAATTTGCTAGTTTCTTTTATGTGTTAATTAGCTAAGCCATTTGAAGACCAGATAAATTTTTATTACGTCATGTCTCCGTTCTGCTGATCTTTAGCATTTGGATCAGAAAAGACCTTGACTAACATTTTATAGCTCTACACATAACTTTCTCTGAAGTCACTGCCCTCAAAATCACTGTCCTATTTACATTTTTACTGAACAAAATTCAAAAGTAAACAGTGTGTCACTTCCAAAGTACTTAAGAATTAACACGTGGTTGGGTGCAAACCACACGTCTGGCATGAACTGTACAGCCTGAGAACAGTTTCACTAACATGCTATTTCAACAGAGCATAAGAAAACTGCAGCAGTCATTAGAAAGAAAAATTGCTATGGAGAGAAAATCTTTACTTCATGCAATTAGAATGATACTAGGACATGAACATGACCTTTTGGCTAGCAATAGCTGCACATAGCTATTAAGTACAGGAAAATTTACTGTATGTAAACATTATGAAAGCTTGATTAAAAGCAGCTGCATAAAAAATTGATTTGAAAAGTACATAATATTTTATAACTTTTCATAATTCTTTTTCTTAATTTGGTGGTTTTAGAATTTTTTTTAATAGAAAATTTCTATGTCATCTTTTGTTCCGTGTTTCTCTAGGGAGTTGTTAAGCAAAGCTGCTGCAAATACAAAAAGCATAAGAGGCTGGGTGGGGTGAAGGGAAACCTGTGCGAAGGAGCATTTAAACATTCTTAGCCCTCCTTTGTTACCAAATAAAACGTCTTAACTTGATAATGAATGAACACTAGTGTTGACTCAATACAGAAAACTGGCTTTTCAACTGATTCTTAGATTCCCATAAGAATGCTGGAAGTTCATTTTGCTCAATTTCCATACAGAGTTTCCATTTCTTCTAAGAAGAAATATATTCCGAAGAACTACAGCTAGTTGTAGGTGTTTTGCCTTAAACTAAGCAAATCACACATTTTGGTTCCCAAGCAGATTCTTCTTGATTTTATTAATTAATTCTTATTTTTCTTAATTACTGCACATAACCTTGCAGGTTTAGGTTTAATTAGTTTCAAAGCAGACTGAGATAGACACTGGCACTAAGCAAGGCCTAGAGAAATAACATGTCAGCTACCTCTTAATAATACTTACTATACAATGGTTATACAATGGTTTAATTGAACTCCCTAACAAATTTTGGTTTTTTTTTTTTATTTTGTCAACTGCTTTATCAGCCTTAAATTCGGGTGCAGAGATTCAGTAGGGAAAGCACCTTTCAGAAGGCACTCTCTGGTCTTGGCACAGGTGTAATGCATAGCACAGCAAGCATTGCCATGTGAGTTGTATTTACTTGAATCAGTACCATCTGTGTTGCTCACAAGCAGAGGAGAGAAATGGAACCAGACTGATTTAGTCACTTAGGCCATGTGTTCTATCAGCTTGCCAGGAAAGCCCCACTGAGCTCATTTGATGCTCGAGTAGGAGACATGACCACAAAGATACTAGAATACCTGTTTCGAAAGGTGCCTTTTGGTCCTACAACACAAGTTTTTCTTGAGCAAAATTTGTTCATGGCAGTCTCAGAGGAGGGATTTTCACTGATTCTTCCACTAGGGAGTGGAAAAGAATCTAATTCTTTTCACAGATGATCTCTGGGTGCAGAGTCAGGAACACAGGCCAAACCATGTTGGGACTGCTCGGCAAGTCTCCTTTAGACCTTTAGTCACCCTTCTGGAGCCCAAAGGATTCCCTCCGTCAGCCCTGTTATGTGGTGGGACTAGAAATCCCACACTCTAGTCAGTGCCATTTGGAGTGATAAGAGTTTTATCACTCAGAGTGTCTCTTCCAGGCTACATTTTGCAGAAGTGACGACAGAAGGAGAAGGAAACGTTACATCCACCACAGCCTCAGAAGAGTATTTATCTGCCACTTGCAGCTAAGTAGTACCTTGCCAGCTCCCTCCCCTTAAATGTACTGTACATTGGATATCCTTTTAGGGGGCAATGATGGTGTCTCCCTAGTAATCACCACTCAAAACAAAGGCATAAGGCTGCTTCAGCTCTATGAAAGAGACCACCTACCTGAGATACATAGAGCAGCTCCTGAACAGCTATCAGCAACCCCCAATATTTGGCCCTCTGATTTTTCAGCATGTTCTCTAAGAAGGTCCAATGCTCACAAAAACACTAACAAGGACAGATCAGTCCTCTTCCTTGCTAAAATTCACCTTCTGGAGTTGGACTGCTAATCCATGTCTCCCAAACTAACATTGATCTGCCAAAATCTTTCAAAGTTCCTGCAGTTCATGCAGTTTATTAAAGATCAGGCATCCGCTTTTATATGAGCAGTAACAACAGCGACAAAGGGAGAGATAGACATTTCAGATCACAGCAGGTCATAAGTATTTTAATTAATTTCAATTACAGAAATTGACTGAAGCTGTGGTACGCAGACTGCCAGTGCAGGTTTTGTCATAAAGAGCCTGTCCCAAAAGCCATTCAAAGTCATGTCCCAAACTTGCAGGCAGCACTGCCATTTTTGTCACATTCAGGTATTGCTGTGTTTTTATTTCAGGTTTAAGTTGACAGAAGAGACTTTTATTGCCCTCTTTTGTTAATAAGAGAGTTTTCTAGCAGCAAATAGGTTCAGTGGTGTGAGACCTTGCTTGGTCTCCCTTTAACACTGGACATAAATTACTTGCACAGATAGTTCTAAACAAAGACACATGGGCTTAGCATGACATCCGGTGGTGAAACAGCCTCTATTTCCCCACAGAGCTTTTTGGCCCATGTAACTATTACCTGAACTTATCAAAAATGAAACTCATCTGAACACTCCATTAGGTTTTTACTTTACTCAGTGGAGCCAAATCCATTAAACATAATAAATGTTCATTATCATCAATGGGGAAAAAAAATTTTCTCAGTTATGTTGTAACAGTCTGTAGCCTTTTGATTTCCAAAACAAACAGAATGAACATCTGTAATTCTTCCAGTGTGAATTTTAAAAGATATAAACAGTCAGTGCTCCTTGAAATGAAAAATCTGAGTAAAAGTGTGCTTTGGGGTGAGGAGAACAAGGCAAGAAATCCGCATCAAAAGCAAGACAGTAAGAAAGGAACCCACAGACTCTTGCAAACATACTCCTTCGTTTGACAATTCAGAGAGGTGTACTAGCACATTTATCTTCATTCTGCTCCCTAGAGATTTTGTTCAGAAATCTTTCCCTTCCAGATATTCTTACAGAAGATCACTGCTGTTTCTGAAGTGATTGAAACCCCACCTCCCCTGTCTCATCTGCCCCAAACCATACGTTCCTAAGTAGAATATATGCATTGAACTTACGTTTTCTGCCTCCTCGGCACTTATGATGCAAAAATCAAACTTTTTATTTTCATGAAAACTGCATCAGTTTTTTCCACAGTATTTTATGGAAAGTGAAAGCTGGCAGATACTCCTCACGAACATATGGATCTCACTGATAAGGCTATCTCCAGCACTTAGTCTGTGCTATGGTATGCAGTCTGTGCCACCTCAGGTGCATCCCACCCATGTTTGGGAGGCTCTAAGAACTCTTCCACTAAAACCAGCAACTTTGATATGTGCCAGTGTTCAAAACTCTTGGTGCGACTCTACAATTATTAATTAGCATATCCAACAAACTGCCTGCCCTCTGGAGTGCTTTCAATCCCCACAAAAAAGACACTGAAGAGCAGGGACTTACTACACCAGGTTAAGCTAAACAGCTGCAGCTGCTTTTCTACACCATTAAAAAAAAATTTTAAAAAAGCTTTTCAAGTGCTTTTCAGCACCTCATCATAGCCCTCAAATCATTCTACATGATAGAAAAACATTTCCATAATTATTAATGGACACTAGATGACTCACAGAATAAAAACTGCATACCTGAAGCCTAACTCCTCATCAAGGCTTCTTTCCTTCAGTGCTAGTGTCTAGCTCTAGAGGCAGCCCTGAACTGTCAGCTGGAATCAGGCACCAAGTTCCTCCTGTGGGGATGGCCAAGTCCTTCATTCAATACAGCTACGAGAGGTGCTGCTGTTTCTCTCTCGCTCGCTGCACTTGGAGGTTGCTCAGAGCACAGGGAGTGAGTGTTTGTCACTAGCCTGGTGTTGAGAGCTCTCAGCTGAGTAGGGCTGGGATCTCTGGTAGCCACAAGGCACACAAGGACCATTTCTGTATTTCAGCTCAAATTACTTAGAAGCACACGCCATTGCAGACTAAATGGCCTCAGCTTTCAGAGCAAAACAAGGTGACATCCAGTGGCTCTGAGCATTGAGACCCCGGAAATCACTTCTGGAATGTAGCTGTTACAGCTAACTATGAAGAGAAACTACAGGAAGGAAACAAGTGGCTTCTGCTCCAGAGAGTAGAGGCTTCTGAAGGACAGAACTGGTTCAACTTCACTGTTTGCAACTCTGAGACATCTCTGTGTGCAGAAAACACAGCTGTCCCTCCTGTAAGCAGCACTACCCAGCTTCCTCTAACTACAGTCTGAAAAAATCTGTATTTACCAACTACAGCAAAAGCTGAGGTCCTTGCAGATCCACATACATGACTGTTTTTACCTCTCCATCAGTAACACCAGGATACACTCCTCAAGAAAATCATAAATTGTCTTACAAGCTCTAGAAAGCCCAAAACTAGAGATCTAAATAATTTTATATAGTTTGCTGTGCTAACTGATCAGTCATTTCATTTACCATGGTTCCATTTACAATAGCATTATAGTGACTCTGCATTAACAACTTTGGAAGATCATATGTTCTCCTGTACATTATATTTTTTCCAACATTGTGCATGTCAAATGGAATAGCTCTATGAATTCAGTCTTAAGGATTAAAAAAAAACAACAAAAAAACCCACCAAAAGCAAACTCCCAAATGTAGGTCAGTATTCGCGTTATAGCACAACCTTGGGCCACAAGTCACAAGTCTGTTAACCAACAGAGTCAACTTCTGACCCCTGGCATGACACACCATGTTTGGTAACTGATCTGCCCCCACTAACTGGCTTTGGATCTACTTCAACTACACAGCTGCCGACTTTATGTCATTCCAGATGTCCTACAGACTCCTGTAGGATTTCTTCCTGGCAGAATAACCAAACTCCAGCGAAGGATTTGGAATCTCTAATTTGTTGATTTGCTCACGGGAGTATAAAGAGAGGCACAGACACACACTGTGCAGGGGACACTGCATATTTAAGTACTGACTTCCACTACCGCTGGCTTACAGAGTGCTCCTGTGCCAGACTGAGAAAAGCCTTTCTTCCTGCTTTGATCCAGGTGCAGATGCAGGGAAATAGAGCACTCCAGATGACAGAGAAGAATTACATATTCCCAACTTTACATGATCATGGGCTTTGAGTCATTCACATTTCAAAATCAGACTTCATTGGTTGCAGACTTCTGAGGAGTTAACTTCATATGCTGCAGCTTTTAAAGGCCCAGCATAAACTAAGACAAGACTAAGGCTCAGCACCAAGACCAAAACTCCATCCTTATGTTGTTTTCTCTTACTTGAGTTGCATGACTAGGATTAAACCTAACTTAGCATTTCCTGTCCTTTGTTAACTAAAGGAGAGGCTCTAAGCTAAAAATTAGAAAGGCTTTTCCATGCTTCAAAACAGTAAATTTAATTAAATTCAAATTTCATACCAATACATTACAGCATATTTTACGTATATAGAGTAAAAAGATTTGAAAGGTAACTGAATGACCTAAAAGCTTTTTTTTAACCAAATAATTGTTATATTAAGACAATTTACACACGCACAAGGTACTTCAAACAATTATTTTTAACAAAGCATTGTATGTAGCTCATGAGGTTCATCCTTGGGGAAAAAATATATTTTAGGAAATACTGATGTACCACTATTTTTCTTAGCTTTTCTGTTGAGCAGATACATCCCACCCTAAAAAGGCTGTGACTGAGCACAGTTCCAAGTAGAACAGGAAAATGTTACACCTCTGAGATGGATGGTCACAAGTTGTAGCAAACTGCTATAAAAAGCTAATGCTCAGTGACAGTCTCTGCACCTACCCCTCAAAAATAACAGCAACCTACACCAGCAGTGGCACTGTGAGGAGACATTTGAACAGGCTCTGGCACAAGGAATTGCAGGTAGAGCCCGAGGTCCATGCATAGGCTCCTAAATCACCCATGTTTCTGTTCTGCGGTACACTCTGCACAGGGCATGGTCACAGACCCCTGTCCACACCCCAGCCCCAGAGCCAGGTCAGCCGTTCCTTCCCATCTTCTCACATGGCCAAAGCCCATTCTCCACTCCATCAGGGCTCCCCAAGGCTTCTCCTCAGTCCACCCTTCCCTTAGCAAAGTTACTCACTGTGACAAAGACATTTTCTCGTCCATCTGAAACCTTCACGTTCTCGGCTCATCAGGAGCTCTGCCTTGCGGCCAAACTTCTGCCTCCGAGCCTCAGCAACACACCCGGTCACTGCAGCTGGGGTACAGCTCTGGCCATCCCCCACAAGCCTCCTCAGCTTTGTGCCCCAGCTGGATGAGGTTTGCTATAATATCACTTAATCAGGCTCATTATCAATTCCAGGTGATGGTTCCCTGCCAGCCCTGCCCAGCAACAAGGTGCACCTGACCCTCTTTAACTCCTCTCACTGAAACACAGGTGCCGAAAATTACATATCACCTACCACCTGAGCACCGAAGTTGTTAAAGTTTAAAGTTTATGTGAAGACAGAGTAGACGTTTAAATGAGAAATAGAGAATGTCAGCCAGTTACAGTGACCATACAGAAATGAGTGAAAAGAAATGCCTCCAAGTTCTTTGATTCTCAAATGAATATTGTCAAATATATACCTCCTTTTTCCTGCACACACAGCTTCTTTGATTTACATACAAAAGTGGATAGGAACAATACCTCTCATTAAAAGAAAAAAGGAGCAAGCAAAAGTAAATGGAGTAAGACAGCACAGAGCAGAGGTGAGGGCAGCAATAGCAGAGCTGCTGGGGTCGGCAGTCGCCGGCCTTACCTTGCTGCCAAGGGTGCGGGACACCAGGCTGCGCTGTGGGGACCTCGGTCCTGAGGGGGAAGCACGGCCCATCGAGCCTTGTCTCAGCACCCTACGAGCCCTCTGGGGCCACAAGGCGAGCCGGTGCCACGGCGGTGGCTCCTCCGCAGCCCCAGAGCGGCCCTCCGGCCACCTGCGCCCCGACGAGCCCACCCTCACCCCCGGCGGGCCGTCGCTGAGGGGCAGGGACGGCACAACCCCGCGCCGGTGCCGCCGGCCCGGGCCCGCTCCGTCCCGCTGCCCTGAGGCGCTGCCGCTTCCCGCCCTCAGGGGCTGCGCGGCGGCGGCTGGCGGGCCTCGCCTCAGGCCCCGCTCCCCGGGCTCGGGCCGCGCGCGTGGAAACACAGACACACACCGTCCTGCTTTGTAAAATTTTATTAGCAAATCAGAATAACAAATATCTCTGCTATTTTTGACAGTCTGTACTATTTCCAGGCACCAAAAAAAAAAAAAAACAAAAAACCACTCTTTCTCTTAATAAAAATATAGATAGATTAAAAAACATCACCACTAAAATAAGGATAAAAATAGCCAAATAACCATACTTTAATAAAAATACTTGTGGGTTTTTGTGGGTTTTTTTGTTGCGTTTTTCTTTTTTTTCCCAGACTATCACTTCATTTCTCTCCAGGTTCCCTACTGCAAAACACAGAATAATACACAGAAAATAGATTTTGTCTCCCAGCAAAGCAAAATCTGTAACACAAATTCTTTTAATATTCGCTTTCCTTCCATGCCTTTTTTTTTCTTTTTTTT
>VWZT01005205.1:191101-256361 GCA_013397055.1 Pachycephala philippinensis | reverse complement strand
TTTTTTTTTTTTTTGCCCCGTATTGAAAGGAACCTGCAGGTTGTCGTTCAAAACCCACCAATGGTGAAGTATTTGAAGTATTAGCCCAACCCCTGCACGGAGCAGGTGTCCTCCTCCAGTGCTGGAAGCAGCACAATTACGCTGTGCCTCCCTCAGTGGGCTCAGCTTCCACCTCACTGAACAGGCAGGACGATCAACACAGAGACCACCACAGCTGGGAAAACACTGTAAAACTTCCTAATGAATCACAAACATTCGTCCGGAGAACAAGGGATGCTACACTCCCAGTGTGCTCCTACCTGGAACAGTCAGGGAATAATTTGGCTGGATGCAAGTGCTGCGTGCTGTGGTTTCTCTGCAATGAAATTGCTCAGGAGCCATGCGGAGTGCCAGAGTGCCAGAGAGAAAGGCCTGGCCTTAGCTCACCTGGGCACAAAGATGACTGAAGATCGAACATCATGAGCTGTCTGTAATGTCTTTGTTAAAACACTACCTTACATCTTTATAAAGGTAGAATTAATAAGCCAGAGCTTCACGCAGCCTTACACTCCTCTGTCTGCCTTTCTGCTGTGTCCCATCTTTCTCAATAGTTGCTAGGATTTTACATGAGAATGACCCCATCTCCGTGAGAGCACAATCCTGATCCCATAACCTAACACTTATTTTAACCAGGGCTTAATTTTCAGAAGTGTAATTTACATACACAGCTGACAATCTCAAATTTGGAAACTAAAGGTGTTTTTAAAGTCCAGAAATTCAGATAAATACCACTGGCTTGGAGTCTATTTAGTTTTCCGTATCCTTGGGAAAGCAGGAAGTAAAATATATAAATTTTTGTCCAAATATATCTTTTTAGGGTTCTGTTTATGAAAGATTCCCTCTGGACACTGCCATGGTTTAACCCCAGTTGGCAACTAGGCCCCACACAGCCTCTCACTCACCTTCCCCTGGCCCTGGTGGGGAGGAGAATTGGAAAGCAAACCTCGAGGGTTACTTTGAGATAAGAACAGTTTTGTAATTGAAATAAAGCAAATTATTATAATAATAATTAATAATAATGGAAAGGAAAAGAGAAGAATAAAACCCAGAAAAGACAAGTGATGCACAACACAACTGCTCACCTCCCACTGACCAATGCCCAGCCCATCCCTGAGCAGTGACCTGTGGCTCCCAGCCAACTCACCCCAGTTTACATACTGAGCGTGACATTCCATGAGCTGGAATATCTCTTTGACCACTTCGGGTCAGCTGCTCCTGGCTATGGCCCCTCCCAGCTTTTTGTACACCTCCTCACCGGCAGAGCACAGGAAACTGAAAGGTCCGGACTTAGGGTAACACTACTTAGCAATAACTAAAATATCAGCATATTATCAACAACATTATTCTCATACTGAATCTAAACCACAGCACTTTACCAGCTTCTAAGGAGAAAATTAACTCTACTCCAGCTGAAATCAGGATACACTGAAACCTCAGGTTTCCCTGTTACTGCTCCCTCTTAATATATATATTACTACCACACTTTTTGAGCATTCTGTCTCAAGAATTAAACAGAAAGTTCAGAAATACACCTTTTAATTGAATATGAAGAGAAGCCCATGCCCTGCACCTTATCCCTTGACCAGGCACATCACAGGCTATGGCAGCATAAGATATGAAATAAAAAGAAATTAAATAAATAGTATAAAAATGCAGTGCCATATTTGCAGAAACATTCACTCTCCAGCTTCCACAATTCATATATCCACATTCTCTTTCCTTTCCTTCAACTTTCCCAGTCCAGGATCACCTCCATGTCCCTCTCACTCTGATTGCTCTCCACTGCTTTTTTCCTCCCACCCCCTCCTTCATTTTGTTTCTTCCATCAAATCCTACTTTCTGTCTCTCTCCTCCAAAGCTTCTCATACATGTCCTTCCTTTCACAGAAATAATTTCTTATCAACTGCATTTTAGTCTCTAACTGAGCAAGGATACAAAGTTACAAATAAATGTAGCATATTTTTATTTCTTAGAAACTGGAAGCCATCAAAATTAAGCTGATACTAGTTTTCAACACCAGTTCACACCTTCTGGTCTAAAACCTCAGCCTAGAGGTAGCAAGTGTAAAGCCAAACAAAACCAGTTTCCTCATCCATCTATAGTTGTTTCTAATAGACTTGCTTTCTGATTTTTGATTTATTAAATGGCAAAATAAATAGGAACTTCTAACAGCAAATACATTCAATGAAAAAATACCCTAGTCTATGCACATTTTTTGGTACCAATTGAACAATACTGGCTTAGAAGCTAATATAATTAAAATGATGCAACTTCCCTGTGCAAAGATGTTACATCAATATCAAAGTGCTTATTTCCTCTGTTTTGGATACAACCCCCTGAATAAAATACAGATGTCTGCAGTCTGGGTTACATGTAAACAGCACCTATACAAATAGGTGTTAACGAGTCTCCAATTTGCTGGCAATAAATAATATTGACAACAATAACGAAGTCTAATAAAGACTATTTCTTCACATGCCTTATGTTTTTAAATACCCTTTCTTTGGTGAGGCATCCCGTCATCATTCTGTGAAAATGTTGTATTTGGGTGCATGTAAATCACTACAGAATTTTTTTTTCTCTTTTTCATCCAAAAATTGCCTTGGCCTACCTCAGTGCCACAGTCAGTTGTGCTCACACTGACAATGGGAGTTGTGCTAGTCCTCAGTGAGACAATGGCCAGAGCACAGTTCTTGTTGCATTTCAGAACTGTTTACTGCCAGCTTCACAAAGTCAAGGTTATGATATGTAATGGCATTGTGATTTTCTCTTCAGTGACAGCAATAACAGAGTACTGCACACAGCCAACAAAACCTGTCAGATATCTGTCATCAAATATTTATGCTATTAACAAATATAAAAATTGCATTAAAAAAATTCCTTAAGACTCACTAGCGATTTCCCTGACTGAAATAATGCACACAGTCTTAACCACTGTGTGGAATGTGAATTATTCTGCAGTAAAAGAATATCAGCAGAAACCCTACACCCTGAGTGCAGTTGACATCACAAATAGATTGAAGTATCACTGAAACACTCAACATATAAAAGCACTCTAGCTGGTGCTTGTGCTGTAGCATTTCCCTGGGAATCTTGATTCCCAGTTTTCTAAAATGCTCAGTAGGCATTTAAGACCATCATCCAGCTGTTGGTGTAGTTTGAGAAGCAAGAAGCATCATACCAAGGACTCAGACAAGAAGTCCAAGTCTGCTGCCAGGACTGCTTGCTTCAGCAAGGATGAAAGTTTCCTGTCTCCTGCCCATGGAATTCTCATCCCATTAGGATATGCTGCTTCTCCTCTGAAGAGGGGCTTTTCTTTCCGAAAGATCCTCACTGTCACTTTCACAGTTTCTCTGAAATAGAAAGGCCACAAAGTCTCTGTCATGTAAATGAGATACCATGCTCTTAATCATGCTGTTCTAATATTACCAGTATCATCTGTTGAGAGGAGCAGAGCTAATAGAGCCCTCACAGTTTCACTCCAGAAGGTCACAGGCAGTGCCGGGGTCCCCCACCCTCCATCACAGAGCTGGGCACAAGAGCAGTGAACTCCCCTGCTCGGATCTCAGTCACACCCCACTGTCACTGCCATGGGACCCAAAGGTCATCTGCAGGCTCCTTGCTGCTCCTTTACACAATAAATGTGGTTAGCCCCTAGAAGGTCTATCAAGTCACTGGCGCTCCCTGCACAAGATTCCTGTCACAGTAACAGAACATACAGCAGCACTAAAGACACAAATGATGCCATGGTGCCATCTGGTTTCCCACTCCAAGCCACTGCTGTCCTGTTGGGCTGTGCATCCATGTAAGGACAGCAAAAACGACTGCACAGTAAAAGTGGTTCTTCTCTTCTTCCCTTGGAAGGAATGTACCTACCGAACTCTCATCTTGTAGGACCTTCCTCACCAGCGAACGCGACAAGTGGTTGCACAACGAGACGATACGGTACGAAAGCTGTGGAGAGAGGGAGGAAAAACGATTTGACCACACATACCCAGTGCAGACACATCCAAAGACATTTCATTAATTTAGTGCCTATCACAATTTTACATTCAAGCTCTATCTTGCCCTCTGATCCCATCAGGCATGGGAAGCCATATGTGAGAAGGAGTAAAGGCTTGTCATACCTTCCATCGCCTTCTAGCATATTGCCTTTTGAAGTTTTCTATGTTAACAACAGATGATTTCCGAACCAAAGCCTGTTGCTTGTCCATGGGCTGGAAGATAAAAGAGAAATTTTATTGTTGGGCTCCCTTTGGTACGTAAAATACTCAAGATACCTGATGTGCACTGGAGCTGGCTGTAAGAATGCTGGGGAAGCTGTGGATTCATACAGGGAAAAGCAGAAGAAAAATAATTAAATCTAGCCCAGTCTGGGCCTAGACAGGACCCTTTTGATCTCAAATAAAACCCTAAAACTAGAGGGTACTAAGGCTATGCTTTCACTTTGTAAAGTTGCTAAGGTGCTTCTCAGTGCACACCTGCCCCATCTCCCTTTTCTCTGGATGACATCACTGTAATAAAATGGGACAAAGTTAGGTGACATGTAGTATTAGTGACAAGGATACACGCTATCTGAAAAAACTCCAGCCTTGTCCTTTAACCACAGCCAGAGTATGAAAGCACAAGGCATTGACACCCTGGCAATAAAATAATCGCAATATCTGGCTATGGAAAAATAGGAACAAAAAAGAATATAGGTCAGAATTCAGACATGTGCCTAGCATTTTGGATGTCAACCTGGTGTAAAGGAACAGATGTACAAATCCTGACACAGTCCTTCTGAAAATGAAGCACATTTCAATTCCAAAAGCACATCAAAATTTGCATAAACCATAAAACCAAATCTGACAGATTGAGAGAAAAAATGGTTCAAAACCAGATCAGGCAAGAGTGAAAAGAGAAAAGCCAGGAATCAACCCTTCAAAGATTATGGAGTGACAACCATTCCAGCCGTTCTGATCTGCATATGTAGGAGGTGGATAATACAAAAATATTTGTACTGAACTGGACTGGAATGCAACCAAGCCATGCACCTGAAGCAGCAAGAGTACCAACAGAGAATGGAAAACACATCAGTGAGGATTTAAACATCTTTTTCAGCAAAATAATTTAAAAAGTTTGAGACAACAAATTCACTTTTCTCATTAAATGCTGTAGGTTTAGCATTTTTTCAGGTATCTCAGCAGCAGTTCCAGAAGCCAAGCTATCAGCTGGGGCTCCTTCTCATTCAGATGTACACACCATTTGTATTCAACAGAACTGGGACAGTTAAGCATTAAATACAATTTCCTCATGCTGCAAACAGCCAGCATGGTGCAACAGGCGAGCAGAAATCAATTTGAAGTGGAAAAAATGTCACTGGCTAAATGTCAGCTGTACAATCACTATGAAAAATTTCCCAGTGCCCTTTCAGCAGCAGAACCATCACTGACTCTAAATAACTCACTTTACTGCAGACTGCTAATAACCACCTCTCCATTTTAAGTACCCTGCAACCCAGTGACCTTGCCATTCTCTCAATCATCAGGATCTCTTCTCAAAAGCAGTGATTAGCCTCAAAGACTGACCCACAACAACATTACCCTCACCCAAACATGCTCAGGAACAAGGTGGCCTCATTTAATGCTCCTTCTCACCACGGCAGTGCATTTGTTCATAAAGAAAATCTATATGAACAAAGAATATGAGATGATGGCTAACAGGAGGCAGACTCTCTTTCTTGAGAGTGTTTTCTGCAAATTCTAACTCTCACTAGACTTTAAGTTACATTTTAGGAATTTAAGCTCTCCTCCTCACAATAAAATCCTGTGTTCCAGTTCCCCTGGGCAGTTTTTAAGGGGTCTTCCAGCTCAAAGGAACCTGCAAAAGCATTCCAAGACAATAAAGAATGGACACATGCAAAATTCTCAATACTATTTGTCACAGTAGAGTCCTATTCTCCCCAGCCATCAATGCCAGCTTGCCAGGGTCACATCCTGGCTATCTACACTACTTTGAAGCTTTTGAAAATTTCCCATATTGTGCCAAGAACAATGCCACAGAGAGCACATCCAGCTTCCATCCTCCTTCAAGTACAATGATGGGAGCAACAATATCCCAAGTGAACAACTGTTTTCACAACTCTGAATTTGCATCAGCCTCTGCACATCTTTCTGAGGTTATGGCAGTAATGGGTCCACTGCACTCTGCACAAATTGGATGAGAGTATGCTTTTATCTTTTTATCTCAAAGTAGGAAACATTATTCTTAATCATGTTAGGAACAACAACAATTCAATTTATTTAGGTCATTAACTCCTCTGCAAAAGGAGGAGGGAGGAGGGGCAGTGAAAGATATACTCTAATATATATATGTAAGGATTCACTCTGCACTTGAGCTATTATCTAACTGATTCTTGTAGTTGCACAAGTCACCTTGCAGCAAATGCCCACAGAAACTTGGCATCTTTTTCAATCACTAACCATCAGGGAACAACTGCATCCTGCATAAATAACTATTTATTGTGTTCAAAAACAAGATTGGTACATCTGTGCATATTAATACAGTATAACCAAATGATTTTTTTGAAATACAAGACAGCAGGGCATGATTCAAGGTTGGGTAAACTTTTCTTTTACTTTTTAAAACCTAAGGAAAAAAAAACTTCATAGCAGGAACACTAGTCTGAAATGCTGTACCATAGATTAGGTCAGTTGTAGCTTTGTAATCTTCACTGTAGAAAACAAACCAGAGGACTATGTTATCACTTAGTCACAAACTGACATCTGCACTGTAAAATTACACAGTCATTTGATCATTACAAGTTCCCAATGGTGTCTTTTGAATAGGATTTCTTTGGTATAGGACAGGAAACTCAGCTGGTGATTAATCCTTTAGTTTAGAATTCAGCTTACCTTTGACGGTAAAAGAGTTCACCCTGCACAACTGGCCTAGACACTAATCCTAACATTCTTCATTGGCAGCCATTTCACAGAGAATTTCCACAGTACTAGCTAAATGTTAAATTACTACATCGTTTGCTTTATTTTACAGGACAGATTTAACCTTTGCAAATGCTTCTCTCATAAGGTGTATAGAACTGCCTGCAGCAGGGCTACACAACTGTTTCCTTCAGCCAACCAAAGGTGCTATAAGGGGATTTTTATTAGTTTCCAGGCACCCAGTTTCTAGTAAGTACAGACTGACTTATTCTTTATTCCACATTAATTACCTAGTAATCTCTAGGAACTGTAATGCAGGATGCAGAGTAAAATATAGGCAATACCAAAGGCTTTGGCATTAGATGTGTCCATACCACTGTGATAATCTTGATCCTGCAAGTTCAGACACTGAACATGGGAAAAAAAAAACCAACTTCAACACTACAAACCACTGGGAGATTATGGCTTTGGTCAGCACCTTGTGCAATACATCAGAAGTTCTACCTTAATTCTAGGTCATATTCTTGTGTAGAATCTATGCACTGGAACCTTTTTAGACTGATGTACATTGAAACAAGCAGCAAACCCTGCACCTAGCCTGATCTCTGGGAGTCTACTGATTGTCTGGAATCTACTGATGGGATTCTGTCACATCAAGATTCAACCCTGCAAGGAATTCTTCACAGCGAGATCTGTTTAACAGCTCCATTAGTGATTCATTAATATCTTTGTTGAAAACAGAGTCAAAGTTTCCATTGACACAGGCTTCATTTTCCAGTTGAAAGCTGCTCATTAAATCCTGTATCCACTTGAGTTCCTCAGCAAGTTCCTGTCTGAGGGATTCATACTGGCTCTGCAGCTCAGCGTACTTCCCGGATACGCCTGCGAGGCTGGCGCCGACAGCCCCGATGTCATCGTGCAAATGTCTTTTCAGGGACTCCATTTTACGGTATTCGTACTTCAGCTGGGACAGCTTGTGCCTCACGCTTTCACTCTCTTCTTTATACCAAGCTTCTTTCTCATTATAAATGGAAAGCAGAGCATCCATGTCCTCCTGCAAGGAATCGTGGGAGGCAGCCAAGGTGCTGAAACCCCGCTCCATACGGGAAATGTCCTCTACGACGCGGGCAAAGCGCTCGAAGTTGATGTAGGTGTTATTGGGGGGCATGCTCGAGTGGCACTTTATGGTGTACTCCCTCAGGCGTTTCGTCTTCAGCTGCGTGTTCTCAACCTTCTTGTTCTCCTGGACTTTGGTTTCATCTTTCAGCTGGTGAGTCGTCAGACAGAGGAACCAATATTACTGAACGTTTACAAGACTGCAGCAATTCAAAAGCTCTACACAAGGGATGCAGCCTGGGCTTCCACAATGCTGGGAGATTCTTTGCTCACACAGATTTTCCTTCATGCATTTGATTAAAAGAAACAAACACCAAACAAACAAGCCCAGAACTGAATGTGACAAGTGATGTGCATTCATTCCAATGTGGTAAGTGCAAATAATATGGCTGCAACTTATTTTCATGCTAATTTTTAGCAGTTAACAGTGTCAAAACTATCGATATTTGTACGAGGAAAACCAACAACCCTAAAACCACTCCAATTAATTTTTTGTGCAATGCAAAGCAAAAACTGAATTTCAAAAATCCTCATTAGTCATGCTGAGACTAGCTAAATGTATTTTCAGTAAGAGACTTATCCACATAAGCAAGCAATGTTTATGATGAAAAAATACATACAGACACACAAATGTAAGCAAACCAGAACACGTTGTACAGCAGTTCTCTCTTGAGAGAAATTATATTTTCCATATTGATTGCAGTCAACTCTCAATTCAAGAAAGCACTAAAGCCAACACACAGTATATGCCCATGCAAACAGAGAAGAATGGAAAAATGCAAAGCCCAGTCCAATATAGGATACTGTAATGTGCAATAAACATCAGAGCTTTGTTACTCTCTTTTTCAAAGTTATGATAATAAAAGAAGTAATTTGCAGAAATCCAAGGATTTGGTCAGACCCAACCAATTTCCTCCCAGTACATCCCTTTGAGTCACCCCGCATCACAAAGTACAAAGGGGGCAGTTTTCCATTTAACACACCAGTAAGAGTGAGAATATGATCTCTGATTTGCTCATAGAAAAAACCAAGATCTGTTTCTTTATTCAGCCTTACCGTTATCCATGGATGAGAAAGAGCTTCCTGAATCGTAAGCCGCTTCCTAAAAAACAACACAAAACAACCCCAAAGACTTGAATAAAAAATACTTGGTACACAAGTCCATTGACCCACACTTCTCCCAGGCTTCCTATGAAGCACTTATCAAGATAATTCCAGGACAAACCCTCAGATTTCAGGGTTATGTTTCTCCCTGAGGCACACTACATGTGTGCAGTTTAGTTACTGTTCTGAACTTCAGTAGGTAACTGTCCTTACTCCACACAACTTTAATTCTTCATCAAAATATACCTTGTACTGTTGTGCACCCCTCCATAAAAAGTAATAAAACATTCCTTTGTTTTGGTCATCCGACATGCTTGGAAAATACATTCTTGCTATACACCTTTGATATGATTATGTCTGAATCAACAGTAATTATACCAGAGGTAATCAGCACTAATTATACCAAAGCTGTCCTTTGGAACATGGTATTACAGCACTCTGTAGGAACGTACAACTGCAGGAACTGTTGTTTCCTGAAAAGCAACATTTCTGAGAGGAATACTTCACACCCAATCAAGGTGGATCAAGCCTAACTTCTTTCTGCATTGTAGCAGTTTGGTGAACAGCACGTTAAGAGCACTGAGAATCAAAGGGAGAAACACAGCATTGCACAGGCACCGTGTCTGTACACGGGACAAATATCAACATCACTGGCTTCTCCTTGGAGCTGCCAGACCTGTGCAAAACTCTCCTCAAACACCTACTCTGCCCCACACTGAGGCCTCATGATCTGCAGGAATCTTGACTGAACAGCTCTTTCTCTCTCATAGCCATTTTCTCCCCTAATGAAGCCATTAGAAAGAACCACACTTCCTAAAATTTCCTCCAGGACGAAGAAGGTTACAGGGAAGGTTACAGGGAAGGAGATGCTACTTCTGTGTGCATTTTATTAAAAGCAAGAAAAACTGAAAAAAAAGACCGTGGTTCCTGTAACCTGGGAACAAAGATCTGCATAGCTGTCACACAAACTCTGGGTGACTGCCACAGACACAGAGACTTAGAACAACTCATACCAGCACATGTAGTAATTTTCTGGCATTGCACCACCGGGGGCATATTCTGGGATGGTATCACCTCCTTGCAAGTAGTTCATAAGAGACTGAAACAGTGGAGTGGTAGTTAACCTGAACTCAAGATTCTGCACACCATTTTCAGCCTTTCAGCTACACCCTATTGTGCCAGCTTGACTCAGGTGAGAATTCAGTCCTGAACATGGCATTTAGCTGAGGAGATTTGGTTCCCCTCCTCAGGGTTTCTGGGTGCAGTTATTAACTATGGGCACAGCAGCATCCTCCTGTCTTGCTCTTGAATGGCAATATACCCTGCAAGAATAGCTTTTTTGCTTGTCAAGCCACATTTCACCAGGTTTATTTCAGAGACAAATCGGTCTTTCTGAATATTTGCTTACCTTGTATCTTTCACTAGTAGTTTCTGAATAAAATCTTTTGCCAGGTCACTGGTATTGCTGAAAAATTCTTCATCAAAATCATAATTCACAGCTGTGATGTTGGCAAGTGTTTCTTGCTTAGTTTCTCCAAGGAAAGGCGATGCACCACTAAGCCTAGATAAGCCAGAAAGAAGAATCACTTGGAAAAATAAACAGCAGAAGTCCCTTAATGAAATTACAGTGACCGTGGAATATACTCTTAGGACTTTTGTGGCTCTTGTGTTGAAGCAGCTCTGTCATGTAGGAAAAAACAGAGCCAGCTTTGGCTCACTACAGCTGTGGTTATGAGCCAGACTTGCCTTGAAAGTCTCTAGTGCAGCACTAATGCATGCACACAGAGAGGAATACACAGATTCTCCTCTCCTGAGTGTCTCATTTAAGTCATTGCTAATCAAACTAGAAAAAGTTTCAGCTGAGGAGAGCCTCTACCCCTGTGAACCCACAAAGACTACCAGGCTGAAGCTTCTATAACCTTCAAGCAGATAAAGTAGTGTTTCTACAGTTTTTCTTCAGGTAGGAAAAGCTCTGCCCCTACTTCTTTTCTCTCTGCAAAGCCACTGATGAGTTCCCTGCACAGTGGGTTCAAGCAAGAGACCTTTCTCATCTGGAAGCAAAATATGATGTGTGATCAGAAACCAGGCACGTGGCCTTGCCTAGAGACCAACTCCACTGGGGAGGTAGAACCACGCTGCTCAGTAAAAGGAATCCACAAGGAAAAGGGCTTTGGCTGCAATAAAATCCAACTGTTTCTGCAAAACACAAAATTTTATTCTGTGGCACCCTGCTCCAACTGCAAGAATATAATGGAGACAGCATCATAATAAAATACCATTTTGCAATCTTTACTTAAGAAAAAGCTTTCCTCCTGCTTTGCCTGTCTCTCAGCTGTGACTGTCGACCTTTATCTTTGATGACTCTGTACCTCTGCTCCATAAAACTCGTGCCAGAACAGAGTCATCCCAGACCCCTCCTGCCCTGCCTTTCCTCCAGGCTCCTCCTCCCCCAACACAAAGGGATGCTGACTTGCAAAAGCCTGGTTTACGGGAAATGTTATTTATACCAAGGAAATTGATCTCACCCCTTTTTATAATCTTCTGGGCTATTATTGTGCTTATCTATTATGTCCAGCTTTGATAACGTAGTTTCAGGATGCAGCAGGCTCAAAACAGGACTGCAGCAAACTCCAGGGAACTAAACTGAGGTTTTGAATATTAAACCATTTGCTTACATGATCCCAGTCTCAAGAGACTTTTTACCCTGTCTGTATTGCCACCACCAGGTTAACTGGGAATACTGGGGGATAAGCAGAAAGTTATATGGGACCACCCAAACCTTTCAGCCCAATCCCCAGCTACCACATGTGGATTTATCCACAGAATAAACACTTGAGTGCATAAACTGCTTCCTCCCCCTCTGCAATCACACAACACCACCAAAGCATCTGACACAGCAAGACAGCATCTGTGAGGTCCTCCAGTTGTCTTTGATGCAGTAAATTTCACCCCATACACCACAGTCAGTCTCAATGCTTAAGGGGTTTTACATACTTCCTCTTAAACCTTGGTTCCATTTCTGCTGGCCACAAAGAAGGCTACAAGCAGGCATCTCTCCCCAGACCATGGGCTTTGTTCCAAAACTGAAGCTTGGAAACCTGCCCTAGGGCCTTGGTTGCTTTTCCCTTTCCCCAAATTATGCCATGAAGCAGCTGTAATTCCACCTTCTGGCCCTTTGTTGGAAGCCAAAATCAACAGTGCTCTGTTCTCTGATTTTTTTTATTTTTTTCTCTTTGGGACTCAGTTTTGAAATCTGTGAAATGGGTGGATTCTCAAATCCTAATATCCAATGCAAATAGCTTTTGTCATATCCTGACTCAGTGCCTGTAAACATGTACCAGCAGACCTCAGTAATAAAGGCTTTGCCCTTACAACCCACTGAATCACTCCAGAATTACTGAATTGAGGGCTTGGATGGATGCATTTTGATCTCTACACCTCATGATGACATCCATTTGATTGCTGCTACGTTTGCTAAAATAGGTGGTATCATGGACCCACCCCACTTATTCAGAACACTTCTGAGCAAAAGGCTTTAAAATTAAAGAGGCAATATGAGTTGAAGGCATGCAAATTTCTAGTCCATAGCTGACAATAGCTTATCAGGCAAGCTGATCCCTCCCACCATAAAAAGTGTGCTCTTTTTTTCTGATCATTTGTAGGGAGACATCTTTCTACTTTAATGACCACGGCAATCATAAGTAGCCAAGCAGGTAAAACAGATCTCCTGTGCTGGATGCAGCACAGAAACTGCTCCCTTACTCTGCCCCAGCACAGACCCCTCAGTGCAACAGGAAGACCTGAAGAGCAGCTGGCTCTGTGCATCACTAATCACATGCTAAGTATTCCCACCTGCTTAACCTCAACTCCTCTCATCAAATAGGAACACCCATTTTACAAATTTATGAAGTTTAATGTCCTGGCAAGTACAGGTGTGTCAGTGGAGACCAGAGTGCTGATAAAAAACAAGGGGCTGGACAGTATTTTAAACCCCTTTTACCTGAGCTTGGGCTCAACCAATACCCCAAACTTTTCTTTGCACTGCAGGAAAGAAGTTGTTGCACTCAATCTGATTCCTAAGACCATACCGCTCTTTTACAGCTTTTGGGGTCTAACCCTTGTGTACAGACCAAGATTTATTTTCCACACTGAATAGACAATCCTTCCCTTTCAAGCCTCTGTACTTGTCCTGACCCCTGAGCAGTGCAGTGCAAAACCATCTAATACAAGAGTCCCCCTTCTTCAGGTTTGGCAGCAAGTTATTCCTCTAAGTATCATAAGGAGCAGCTGAAGCCCAGGGTGAGACACTCCCAGCACACAGCATCCACTTCATGCTCCCCAGGAGTCACAAGAGCTTGATTTCAATGGCAGCAGTTAGGGTCAAGGATGATTGACCACTCCTGTAACTCTCATGTCAAATGAGAGGAAAAGCAAGGAGTGCTGTTCCTCTGTTGCATGCATCCATTGTCACACCAGCAGTTCCCCAAATTGCCAAGCTCCATCTTGAAACTTGACTGCTTGTCCCCAGATGCCCACAGAAACTCATTTCTTTGAGAGCCTGAGCATAATTCCCTCCTTTTACTTATTCATCACCAGTTGACACACTTTTCTTCTAAAGAGTATCTGTACCTAAGAAGTATTCTGTGATCTATTTTTCCCTTCATGCTTACTGACTGATATCCCCAACCAACCTTTGCTTTAGTAGCTTTAACAAACCCTTTTTTTCTCCTGTAAGTTGAATTCTCAGTTCCCAGGGTCAACGTCTCTGCTCCTCTTTCAGCTTAAATTCACCTTTTTGAAATGGGTGATGTTATTTATGCACAATAATCTAGACTGCTGCCTTTACAAGCAAATAAAAACTTCCCTGTTTTCACCTGAAATAACCCAACTCATAACTGGCACTGTTACACTTTCTGTTTCTATGCTCTCACACTGGTAGCTCCCAGTCATTTCAGGAGCAATTAATACACTTGGCTTTTCCATCCGCTACCATTTGGAACTGATGAGATCCCATAAGCAGAAATGCCCAGTGATGCCAGGGACATTTATTTTTCTTCTGCTCAGAATGTCCCTCATCTTTTACCCTTTATTTTAAATTGAAAAGGCTGCAGGATAACCCCTGCCCTTTAGACAAACCCCTGCCCACCCCACATGTGCAGGTCCCTAAAGGATTGAAGGGAGGAACTGTTCTGTACCAGTGCAGCAGAGCTTTAGGAACATTTCTACAGGAGTGAATCTGTTGTACTCACAGTATGTAGGTGATGACTCCTATGCTCCTAAAAAACAAAAGACATTAATTTCAGGGGTTCTACATGACCAGTATTCTTCTTAATGTGCAGAACACACAAAAGTCTATAGCAGCTGCAATAGAGGCAGGAGAGCCATCGTGGCTTTAGATAACTGCTAACATCTCTTACAGAATGGGGTTTCAGGGGAAAAAATAGTTTTACATATAATATCAAATAATGTGGCTATTGGAAGTCTCTGTGTATTTCTACTCAGTGGGTACTTACTACAGTGCATATATGGAACACAAAGGAACAGAAGCGAGGATGTTTTATTTGGGGTGACCTCTTTTGCCTGCCTTCCCAGCAGACAGCATTAGTACGCAGGTCTCCTCTGCATGAAGGGCTCTTATAAATAAAGCTGTCACAAGCTCTGCAGGAACATGCTTCCTTCTAAGAGTGCTCCTCTGCGTGGACAGTGGCAAACACTTAACTCTGTAACTGCCATCACTCCAGTTTTTCAATGTAATTTTGCAGAAATTAAATGCTTATCTTTTAATTAAAAAGAATGTATAAAAATTGAATGACAGAACAAAGAGTCGTTAACTGTATTTAAGTTTTTTTGTTTTGTTTTTTAATTTGTTGCAGTGCAGTGGATTGTATTAAGAACAAAACAGGAAAAAGTAATCGTAGAGTAACCTGGAAAAAAAAGCACAAACACTTTACAAAACTTACCACATGTCTGCAGCTAGTCCGAGTGGTTCGTAGTTTACGATTTCTGGAGCTGTAAGAAACATTTAATCAAACATCAGCAACTGAGGTAGCAAATTTTTACCAGGCTGTAGTAGCAGGCCAAGAATTACCAAGAGGGAGAAAGGGGGAGAGGGGAAAGTTAGTTACAGAATACATTGTTTATAATTTTGTAGCCCAAATACCAGTTCAAGTTCACAGCTGTTCAGAACAGATTATGTAGAGTAACTTGGAGCATAATGCAACTCAAGAATAAGGGTAAAGCAGACATTATATAGTAATTATAGTGCAAATTACAACAAATAACAAATTATTTCACCTCCCAAGAATGCTGCTGCCCCTAAGCATGAGCTTTTGTTTTGTTTTTTAACTGGTGCCATTATAGCAAGTTTGTAAAGGCCAGTCAGAAAGAGCCCTTGAGCAAGAGATTGAAATTACTTGCCAGACTACATTGCTATCCATGTCAAACTCTATTATCTTTATAAGAAACATTTCCTCATTGGAAAACACCCCCATACAAGACTGCATGCAAGAGAAAAGAGCAAGGGTGAAATAAGTTGAAAAAAATTATCTGTGACAGCTGTGTTTAACTGGAATATTAATTACAATTCTCTACCCACCCCCCAAACAAACCCCAAAATAGAAACTAGTAGAAAGGAGTAGGATTAACCTAAAATCCAAGCAAAAGAGATTAGAATTATGACCAGTGAGAAACAAAAAGAGAGGCACATGGAAAAACGTAAGGGGAGATGAGGGTACTCAGCAGATGTGCAGTGTGAGGTAGTTTTACTCAGAAAGCAATGACAGAGATCCCCATGTAATTGTGACTCATGTACCACAATGCAGAGATCTACTTACCCCAGGCAACAAGTAAAAAGATTGTAATTTGTATTTACAGAGTTTCACAATCTCAATCCTGAATTTACATCTCTAAATATTTATTTGGCAGCAGCCTACTCTCACAGGAGCAGCACATCCACTTTACAGAAAGCACATTTGCCTATTCCAGAAAAATAAAGTAAACCTCTAGATTTAAGTGACCCTGATAGAAATAAGATTAAAACTACTTCTATCCTTCAGTTTTTAACTTTGACAAGTTGTCTTGACTTCTTCTGGAATTTGCAATACCAGACAAAGGAACATGTCACTCACCTACGAATTCTGGAGTTCCAAATATATTTTTAAATTCAACTCCATCTTCTATTTTGTGAGCCAGGCCAAAGTCAATGAGTTTGATGTGCGGAATAGGGATATTCTTGTCTAGAAGCATAATGTTTTCAGGCTAAAAATAACAAAAGGTAGATCTATGTTAATAAAATATTAATATCTTGGAAAGTAATAGCATTTTCAAGTGTTTTTTTTTCCTTTACATATACAACACCATAGAACAAGAAACACATACCTGTGCTTAACCATTTACAGTTCTTTTGATAAAGGCAGCAGGCAGCTGAAGCAGTTCAGGTGTTTGGTGCAGACCAAATGCCACTGCACAACCCTGAGTGAGAGCTGCACAGCTCAATATTTTTGCTGACAGCAATTTTACCGATCTGTTCTTGGAATTTACACTTCACAATACCTGCCCAGTTGACTCTATACTGTATTGTAAGCCAATTGAAAATGTTTTGTTAAATGCTGAACCTATTCAGGGAAGGAAAAAATATCTTTTTTATGAGACTAAATTCACAGCTGCAACAAGGCCAGGAAAGATCCAGGATTTACCAGCTGAACAGTCCAGAAAATGGGAAGAGTTGGGATCAGAGGTCCTAGATCATATATGATAGCAAGCTATTAAAAGAACATGTGGCATTCCTCAGAACATTGTAAGAAAAAGCTGAAGCTTGAACTGTGAAATCAAAACTACCATGTTCAGCCACAGACTTAACTTATTTACCAGATATAACAAATTTCATAAACTTCTTTCTTCAACTAAATTTCTTAGCCTTAGCTACTGCCTACCAGGGCCTGAATTCACAGGTTTCAGAGTAAACTATGGGTTCAATTAATTCCCATGACGAGCTTTAATGCATTAATCTGTCATAACTTAATCACAAGTTCAAGAGCAGCAGTGACAGAGTCTGATTCCCTGCTGGCAGCTGCCTGGCCTTTCCACAGCAGATCCTAACGTGGAAGTTGCTCCTGCTAACACATACTCTCAGTCAGAGCTGCACTGGGAAACAGAGCAAATGAATAATTTATTGTCATAGTCATTGGACCAAGCATGTTTTAGCCTCAGGGTAACAAGTCTGTTTTTCTTCTATGGATCTAGGGCATATATGTTCACCACAGATACATAATGAAAGCTTCTTTAGAGCAGACAGAACAGACTGAAATGGCAAAAAGTCACTGTCACTACCTCTTGGAGGATTGTTTTATTCCTTAGGTGGTATAGACCACTGTAGCTCCACTGCAGCCAATGGAGCCCTGGCAAGTGATGAGATAATGATGAACCATCCTCTATCTAATCAGATCACTGCTTAAAAATACATGTCTAATTTAGCACTTATCCACACCCAGTCCTTTAAAACCCAGGAGAGTTATTAACTGAATATATATTAGGTCATTTGATAGTCACTATCAGTGAAATGATTCTTTACTTATGCTTTCTGATTTCTATCTTGCGATTCTTGCAACATCTTCCTTGACCACCTGACATTACTCATATTAAATATCAAAATTAGCAGCTAGAGATCAGCCAAAATCTAAATCAGCATCTTTACCTTTAAATCAAAGTGAGCAATTTTCTTAGAGTGAAGGTAATTCACACCATCCAAAATCTGCTTAATGAACCTGGTTGCTTCCTCTTCACTCAAAGACTCCTTCTGTGCCAGGAAGTCAAAAAGTTCTCCTCCAGAAACCCTGCAAAACACACCAGAAAACATGCCCTTATCTCCTGCACTGTAACCCATAAAATCAGTGTAAGCACAGAAAACTAAAGCAGTGAAGAACCTCAATACAGTTAGAAAAAGGCTACTCCTGCAGACAACCATGAGTTTTGTGTTCTGGTCCCAGGTGTGCCCAAAGTACCTTTTGGCTTCAGCTCTCTTCCCTGTAAATTAAGGACTGGCTTTTCCATTGATGCTGCAAGGATCACAAAGGACCAAACCAAGTTATATTGTTTGCTGAATCCCCAGATATGTACCTACTTCAAAAGGTTGACTTAACCACTTCAACTGCTATTTTTCAACATTCTCATTTTGTATGAACAAGTTGTAAGAGTCAACAACTGCTAAGGAATTACTTCTCTTAGCAGTGCCATCAGAACCTGATGTGTGGTAAAATGTGCCAAGAGAATCTCTTTCCTTTCCAGAACAGCCATTACCTTGTTCTAATACGATTCTTGCCTGACATAAGTAACAGGAAAGCATTTACTTGGTGCTGAATCTTTTAAGAAGAAAGCAGATTGTAGAAGGCTTGAGGGTACCAAAACCAGTTTTCCCAAATCAAAGAAGCATTCTTAGTTACAATGAGTTTTCACATCAAAACTGAAATACATTCCATCCTTATTAGTACATAGACATTTATTTTCATTTCTGTGCTTTTTCCTGAGAGTTCCAGTGCTATTTTTCTGTTTATCTGAAACAAGATGACCTAAATATTGAATTAGGCATTGTTTGCAGCTGTTATTCATAATTATGTTTACATTTATTGTTGCCAGTTCACACTGTCATTAGTATTACATGTCATTTTATTCTCATTCAGATTCACTGTTGGGGGCACCCACAAACAGTTGTTACTCCTGGGTGCTGGTGCACCACCCACCTGCGCTTAAGAGTGCAAGCAAAGGACCTGAGAGACCCTACAGTCATTTTGGAAAACAAGCTCTTGGCCCTGCTGCCCGATGAGCTCCCTGTCAAAGCACTGGCAGGTGCAAATGCTTTGAGCTCCTCAGGTGCTGTGAGTCACAGCCGAGTCAGACCACACTGGGTGCTGCAGAGGCCTTTGGGGAATCACTCCTCTGACGCCAGGCTCCTACACAACACCGGTGGTGACAACATGGTGATTCCCTACCCTGCCTCTTTCGGAGGAACCTATTGTCAACAGCTACAAAACCTGCAAGGACAAGTCCACTGCAAGGAAGAACAGCATGTCAAAAGCCACAGAGACACTGCGTTTGTGTCTTAGCCTCCCCTGCTGTTCCTGTGGGTGCCTTGCTGATCCAGAGACTTACACAGGGCATAGTGACTTGCCCATTGATTACTGGATGTTTTTTTCACACCTCTCACATAGTCAGAAACTTTTCTAAGCAATGTGAGGCAGGACTCTTCACCGGGGCAGAAGTTACCTCACTTCACCTGGGCAGAAGTCACTTGATGCTTTAATTGTTACAACTAAATGGCTGGCAAACAAAAATAAGCTTAAATGACCCGGAAATATGTTGCAACTGCTGTCTTTGGCTGCCACCTTCTCCTTCCTATTAATCTCAGTTATTCAACCTGTGAGACTATTACTTGATCTCTTGATTTTCTTTTTTAGGTGACACCTACCAAGGGTCTCAGCACTACCATCAGCCTTTCTGGACAGGTTTTGTTGTGCCCTGTGCATTTCAGGAGACAGGGAACACTGTCTCCTTTCCATATTGTAGTAGGTTTAGAGGCCTTGATTCGGTAGTTTTACAATCACCAAACCAGTAAAGAAATCTGTAAGAAAACCCTGGTAGTCTCTTGGTGAAATCTGTACAGTGAGCAGGCGAGTCCCATTTATTTAATGATTTCTATTCAGAGTGCACTTAAGCAATCACCTCTGGCAGACACTCCATCCGGTCATCAGGAAGCCAGCTGGACTGGGGGATGTTCTTGTACTTTTCTGGAATTTAACCATGTAGGCACACTGCTCTCTCTTCCTCTTTCACCCTGTAAAATCTCCTTGGTGACTCTTTTTTAAGGTGGACTCTTTAATCTCTGAGGCCAGATGACAGCCCAGGGGGCCCAGTCTCTGGTCCTGCAGAAGCAGGTTCCACTTCAGGAGAGCTCACAAGCTGAGCCACTTCAGAAGAGCCGTTCTGCTCTGCTAAGGATGTTTGAGGATACCCTCCTGCTTGGAGGAGCCTGGCAACTCCCTTGAGAGCAACCTCCTTTGCTACACAAAGCGATGTCAGAAAACAGTTCAGCTGCCCAGACTGGAGCTACTTAATTCTCATTCTCTCCTGCTGCCTCTGAGAGCAGGCACTTAAACCAGCTGGGTCAGCTGCTCAGGGCACACCAGGGAGTTTGCCCCAATGGCAACCTCACCAATGTCCTGGGCAACCAGCTATGCCCAGGGCATGACTGAAGAAACTGCAGCCTGTGAGAACGAGGATCACAGGACATTTACTTGAGAGCTCCTTGATGTATTTTCCCACTTCTCTCTAGTTCACACTGACCTTGAATGAGGCTAGCGAGGGGGCTTTCCAAGCTACAGAATATAACATAAAAATAAAACAGGAAACCAAAAAAAAAAAAAAAAAAAAAAAAAAAAGATTCAGAGAGCTTGAAGTCTCTCTGTTACTTTATCAGTAAAAGACTCCCTTCTACAATAACCACATGAGCATTTCATTTTCTGATGATCAGAGATGGGCATACGTGAAAAACAGTAGATTAATCTCCAGTCTCTTGAGGTATAACCTAACACATTAAATTACTCTTAAAAGAGTAATTTAAAGAAAAAATCAGTAGAAAAGATGTGATGATTTCTCATTAACAAAGACTCAGGCTTTAAAACCAGGCTCAGTAAATTGTACCTAGAGAGTGGTAAGCAGTTTATTGCAAGATCATTCTTATCCAAGTTATACACCTAAATTCAGAGAAACCCTCAAGCAGAGGAGATTTAGCAATTCCAAAAGCCAGCCATTATGGAATCCCAGAAAAAAAACCACACTTCAACACTAATTCATTTGCAGTAAAACACTCATAACTGCATCAAGTTACATTTGAACATCCAGGGAGGTTTGTTTTCTAAATCACCACCTGCAAATGCTCGTTTCTCAGCTGTTACAGAAGAATTCCTTCCTCTGGTTCCATCTCTTTCCCTTTTACCATGTCACCTAATACCATGGCAAGGAAGCAAGCAAATGATACCTTTACTTTTCATTTGAAGTCCAACAAAAGACAAACAATGCTGCCTTACTTCTTGGACAGAGCTGTTTTGTGTACACAACCCTGACACTTACCTGTAGAGCAGACACTGCTGTATCAATCCAGCCTGCCTCCAGGCTGCTTCTGTTTGGGCAAAGCAGGCTCCAGGCAGCGCCCAGGAGACAGGGAACAACAGTCACAGAAAGCTGTGGGAAGCAAGTCCCTGGACAACGCGCAGAAGGAAGGAGAAACCATGTACCTGCCAAACTGCGCTTCCCAGCAGTGCACCTGGCACTGCTCTTGAACAGGAGAACCAGCATCTGAGGAACTGACTCCTCTGAAAAGAGGAGATAGTCTTGCTTGTGCCAGCACTGTGAGTATGGGAGATGGTCAACATTTCAGGCAAATCCTCTTTTAACCACCAGGGCAGCTTCTTCAATTACCAGCAATACTGAGGCCATTCTTGTGAAGCTGAAGTCCACTGTAGATTACCATAAGATTGGTTGGCCAGGTGCTGTAACACTTACTCTGATAAACAGCAGGGAATATGAGACTCTGAGAGCAGGGTGTCAGAGGGGAAGAGATTATCTATTTACTGAGGGAATTTAATTATCTTTATTAGCAATTATCATTATCCTCAATTTGTATACAGCAGCTGAATGCAGAGGCCTTAATCAGGTCAAAACTCTGTTGCATGCAGAGTTTTACAAACTGCAATATGTTACAGCCTGACAAAAGGACACACAAAATGTGTCAGGCCACATGAGGACAGGAAAAAGCAGAAGGTAATGAAATGGGAGGTTGCTTTAGCCCAAAGTAGCCATCGGTGAGAAAGAGCAAGCTCCTTCCCTGTCTTCCAGAGCTTGTCTACCGAGATTTGGCCATAGACATACACGTCAGAGTTAACAGATGCTCATCATCACTCATATGCCATCTTCCAGCAGTCACACTAATCTCCAGGAATGCTCCCTGGCCTAAATGCTGGCCTCCCTAGAAAGCTCCCTCAGGGATAAAAGCCTTGTTGCCAGGATTCCATACACAAGGTCCAGGCTGGTGTCCTAGGGAATATATGGTCTACCTAACTTCCACCATGGTGACTCTACTTCCTGCTCCATACACACTGAAAAATTGCATCATTTTGCATGTAGAGGTGAGGAGGTTCACTTGTCAGCAGGACCTAAATGGCAGGGGTTTGCCCCCCTCACATGGTGGCACAAGAGTAAACAGCTTTTCTTCATTCCCATCCTGCTGCTGTTCATCCTCAATAGTCAATGCCTAGGGATTAAAAAATCCTCTTCCCTTGCTCTCCTCCCTTCTTTTCCCCTACCTGATCTAAATGAGGAAAATATGGGAGTAGTGAGAATGGCTGCAAATTTTGGAAAAGGTTTGATGGCCTCACATGTATTAAAAGAGATGAAAGTAGGAAGTAAAATGCAATCAGCATTCAGTGGCCATTTATACTTCCTCCAAGGTTCATGTCAGGGCAGCCCTAGGCAGACATGAGGTAATCCCTCTGTTAGTAAACTGTTTTCAAGTTGACAAGACTCCCTGGCTCAGTATCAGATGACCTCAGCTGATGTTCAGGTGCACCTGTATCCCCAGGGCACATGGATGATCTGGGGGGCCTGTTTACCACCAACCTCACTCAATGCTCCTGCCAAGATTTGTGAAGCCTGAGAATGCAAGAGCTCCATGTATCAGTGCCCCTGTGCTCGGGCAGCCTCTGCGGTGCTCTCTGGTTTCTATTCACCTCAGCCATCCCCGGAGGGAAGTGCCCTTACTCACAGCTCCAGGATGAGGACCACGTCTGTCTTGTTCTCGTAGATGTCGTGCAGCTTGACGATGTTGTTGTGCAGGATCTGCTGCAGGATGCTGACCTCGCGCTCGATCTCCTCGCGGCTCACCCCACGCCGGCTGGCCCGGCTCTGCCGCTTCTTGATGAACTTGGCAGCGTATTCCACACCCGTGCTTTTCTCTCGACATTTCTTCACTATAGCAAACTGGCCACTGCGAGGACAAGGAGATAACAAAAATGCTCTTAAGGTTGTCATATAATCACAGCTTCCCAAAGAAGCCAGTTCTGTACAAAGGCTGATCCTGCAAGCCCTGAGCAGCACTGCTGGGCACTACTAAGTTGTTCTTGGTTCAAGAGTGAGGACTGTCAGGACTCCGCAGTCAAAGGCAGTAGAGCACAACAAGGTAACCTCCTAGTGTGTCTGAAATTTAGCAAAACCAAACAATGTCTGACAAAAGGGAGTTACAACCTCTAAAACACAGCTCATGTTTAAATGAATAAGATCTGCCTCAAAAGGTTCAAGTTACCACTCCTTCACTCGGTAACGCTTAAGGCATTCAAGTCTGCAACACACCACGGGGTGTTCTGAAAGGACACACGCTCATTAAAATATTTGTCTTAAGAATAGCCCCCAGAGAAGAACTCAACGGAATGATAACTCTTTGGAAATGCAAAACTGGCCTCCAGTAACCAATTTTCAAATTAAAAAATTCATATTTATGCATTCGTTTGATAATTTAGCTGTAAATATAACTAGAGTAAGCGCAGGTTTCTCACTGCACCTCAAGGACAAAGAAAATAGTACAGTGGCTGCATTAAGGTTAAAAGGCAAATTGCTAATAAAATTTTCCTCACTGTGACTCCTAATGTAGTCCAACTGCAAAATTCCTGCCTTATCTCCTAGGAATTGGCAGATCTCCAGTCCCAGAATATGCATTTAGTATCAGATACTTCCTTATTCAGGGCATTATATCCTAACTTGGAAGGAAAAGATTTGTCTTACAGGTAACCTTAACCTTTGGCTACTGTGATTTCATCAGACAGGATCTCTTTATAAGAATCACAAACAAACTCGTTAAGTGCATCCCCCCGCCCCATGACTACACTGGATAAGGACTGAGCTGTTATTGTTTTCAATATTATTATATCATTCACTGGCTTGGTAAATGATAAATGCAAGTACAGTTGGTATTTAAATTATGCAGCATACACAGCATTTATATTCAGCACCTCATTAGATGCTGTACTTAGTGTTTCATCAACACACACATCTGATTGGAGTCTGTCTTAAACATACAAAGGCAAAGAAATTAAAAATTAAGGCTGTCACTTGGTGCTCAATTGCTCTCAAAGGCTCACACCCTATAGCAAAGGCAGCCTCTCATTTCAAAGAGTTCAAACAAATGCCAGGCAGCCTGACATACTTCTTTTAGGTTTTCATTTTCATACACATCCTAAGCCCTTCTCAGGAGAGAGGCAGGAACAGATGGGACAAGTGTACTTGTCACTTTAGGAATAATCATTCACAAATGGAATCGAGACTGTGGCCATTTGTCACATGCATTAATTGATTCATATTTCTCCTGCTTTTATCATTACCTCTAAACCCTAGAGAAATTCCCACTACAAAATCCCCAAACTTGCCTTAAATGTTCTGCTAAAAGAGTTTGTTTCATAGTGCTGAGAGCTGTTTGTGTAAAACATCATGGGTTTCATGTTTTTCTTGTTTGATCATATTTTGCAACATATGCATCTTGCTCGGTCCAGACTTTCTGAAGAAACATGGTATTAATGTTCCTGTGCTTGTTTCCTTGAATCCTCTCTGGGGACAAATTTTGTCAAAGTTCAGGAGAAAATATTTTTTTATGAGTGCTGATTATGGGAATGAACACAGTCACTTTTGCATTTAGAAATTCCAGTGATCCTCTGGATTTTGTACATTTCTGTTTATGCAAAAGCTTACAAAAGTAATAATGACACAGCGTAGGAATTTCTGTCTTCTCCTTTGACATGAATAATTGTCCCAGACTACAACTATCATAGTACCAATTCCCTTGTAATCTACTATTGCTCCCCTGCATGTGTGGCCTGTTCCAGCCTTCATGCCATTTCCTATCTCCCTTAAAAACAGGCTTTTGCAGACCAGTCTTTACTGGGACAGTTTGTGACTGAGAAGAGGTTGCAAGCCACAGGGAGTAGTACAAACGCACAATTTCTTAGCGTGGGACATTTAAGACAATTACAATGCAATTACCAAGGAAGAGCTCGTGGAGGCCCATTCAGCTATGAAACAAGAGGATGCCTCACTGGCATTTTACAGTCACCATCAGACACTTTGGATTTCTTGTCAGCTACAGAGATTGTAAGGTCAGGACCAAGACAACAGTGTTTTTGTGCCTCCTCGTGTATCTGCATTCAGACCATAAGAATCAAACAGTGTCAGCTTCCCAAACGTTTGACCTAGGTCAGGAATAAAGCAGAAGAAAGGAAAGTATGTCTCCCTGACACCTAAGTTGACGGCACTGAGAAATTAAGCTATTTTGATAATTTCACATGGGCCATTTGTACCTGACCTTAGACTTGAAACTAAATTTCACAGCTCAGATATCCAAATTTCAGCCAAAAGACCTTGCCAGAATTCATGGGTTTTAGCACATTGCTGAAATGAAGATGACTTCGATCATGAACAGCAGTATTTACAACACACACAGATTAAGCTCAGAGGCTGAGACTTCTGGATAGAGCCTACCTGGACCTCAGTAAAGCCTCTCACACTGTCCCCCACAGCATTCTCCTGGAGAAACTGGCTGCATGTGGCTTTGACATTGAGCTTTGAAGTCTTTTCCAAACTTAACGATACTACAATTCTTAGTTTTTAATTTTTTTTTTTTTCCCCCAAGAAGTTACATTTGTTCCCTTCCAGAAATATTTTGGACAGCTGTGCAACAGCCTTGTCACACACTGAGCATAGGCTGTCCTCAATTGTGGAAATAGCTCACAAGTATGAACAATAGCAGCTGCATCCTGTCAGTTATAACATAATTAGGTACAACATGAAATCTGTCCATCATTAATGATGGAATTTATGCCAGCAATGAACACAACCTATCATTTGCATTGCTACTGTCATGTAGGAGGTTTGTCACTGAATAAGAACACAGAGACAATATTACTGGGTGGTTTTGGAGTCTATTTTCAGAAGCATGCTTTAGAGGAGCACAAGTTCAGCTCATTTAATCATTGTGCACTTCAGGAGAAGATATAGAAAATATGTAAGAGAGAAGCTGGACAATCTGGAATAACAGGACAACTTCTTGCTCTTTGTCAAAGCTTCCTTTTAATACAGGTTCTGGAGGGTAATGCTCTGGGGCAGAATGTTACTTGAGAGCAAAAGCAGTGCAGCTGCCAGTCTGGAATGCCCCAGTGCCCAGCAGTGCTGCTGCTCCAGAGCTTTAGAATAAAGAGAGCCCTTAAGCAACTGCTTGCACAGGTACAGGTTTATTCCAGTCTTCCTCCCATGTTCCTGAAACACTGCATGGCTCAGGAGCTCTTCTCAAAACACTGAACAAATGTAAACAAAGTACTGAGATGACACTACAGGTTACCTGACTCCAGTCAGGCTTTCTGAGGCCCAAGTGGGGAGAAGTCAGGAAGCTGATTCTGTCATTTGAGAAGAGTAAACCATTTCTTCCCCAAATACCAAATATATGTTCCCTTCCAGCATGTTCAGTCTATTTCCTTATGTCCTGTTCATATTCAACGCCATTTCATTCAATAAAGAATTCTAAAAAATATTATGATGAAGTTGTTAAAATTTGAAATTCCCATAAAAGCCATGATATATGTGAACACATTGACAGATATGCTTTACACTGAAATATGTTTTCAACAAGTTCTTTGAAAAATAAATGAACCTGGCAAAGGACAGTGCTCTGGCATTCTGCCAGGCAAGAGGTGACACAACTCCCTATACGAGCCAGGACAATTTACTTAGGAACAGATTTGGAAGGGATTTTAGGCAGCCTCCCACTGACTTTACCAGTAATTAGGTTCCTACACACTTGATGAAAAATAACACCTTGGTCCTTCTGTACCTAATTTCCCAAAGTCTGTAAAATACAGGTAATGCTACTGGAAAATGAAATAACATCATATGGGGAAAGGATAAAAATTAATTTCATGTCTCTAGGTATCACTAGAAGTGCAATTATAATCAGTAATATTTTATTCAGTAGATGTTCCTGCACAAGAATACATGACCCGAAAGGAAGCTAAAATAAAACCTAACAGCACCTAAACCAGTTTTTAACTGCTTCAATTCACAGGCACTACTGTGAATGCATGATAGTCTAAAAATACTAAAAATAGATTATGAAATCATCGTGTATACATGCATGAGTTAATAGACATAAATATAACCACAATAATAGTGTTTAGCCAACCTGAACACAGGGCTTCTCTGCATTTGAGGCTGGTATGTTTAGTTCAGCAAAGAGGGTAATTCATTCTCAGTTACATCAATTGTTATTATGTCAACAGTTTTGTTCATCGTGCCTTTTTGCCACTATTAAATTTAGATTGATTTTAGCTGGTCATCTCAAGCTTAGAAAGTCTGCATCTTATTACTTTTCCATCTTTTTCACTCCTATTTCTTTTTCTTGGAAAAAATACACTAGTGATTTTATCCATTTATGGTTGTATTTTTTGCTAACTTTCAAAGCAAAGCCCTGGAGAATTCTTCCTGAATTTGAGGAAAACATATTTCTCAGCTTTTTTTTTTCAAGTGATTAGAGCAATTGCTCAACAGTAGTTTCATTAAGCTGAATACTATGCTCCCCCATACTTCAGAGATGACTTCTGCTATTTGTAACTGCACTTCATGCTCTTCCCAGCAGAGAGGACAGGAGTCTGCTGGGAACAACACTGAGAATCCATTTTTATGCTTTCAGTTTATGTATGAAACACAGCTCAACCAACAGCCATGCAAGGTTCACAAAATATATGCATAAAAGCACTTTGCTGGAGGGTTTTTACAGGAAGACTGTGGTCACAACTATAAAGATGTAAAAGCCTTCTGTAAATGGCAATAATTTGCAGTACATTTTATTTTTTATAGACTTTTTCTTTTAGACTAAGCCAGGATTTTGGTACAGCAGAAATTTAACCAAAGCAGCAAATAAATAGGAAGTCAAATAGCACAGCATTTATAGAGAAATTCAAGTAGGATAGTTGAAACAGCAAACCAGCAGTTCTATGGCAAGGTCACCAAAGGGAAATTATCTCACTGCTTCCATAAGGCTTTATGGAATGAAACTAAAAAAAACCCCAAAGCCTTCTTCTGTTAAATACTCTGATGACACCTCTTGCAACTTCATAAAGAGTTCTAAGAATAAAGCTGTCACAAATGTCACTGTACGTCTGTTTAAGCTTCAAGTAAAATTGAATTTTGGTTTACTTGTTTGCTTTCCTTTTCCCCCCTAAAAAAATGCAACTACATTTTTACCTCTCCTAAAGCAACTACACAGAACTTAAACTACCAGACGCCAGATTATAACAGAATGATCCAAAACTTTTTTTAATAGAGCATTTAACAGGAATTTTGCTTGACTACTAAAAAGTAGTAGAAAAAGGAAAAAAAAAAATCAGCTGCAACTTTTAAACACACTGGCATTTTCACTCACAGCTCATGTTTTACTGATTGTGTAGTGCTCTAGAGCACAGTGACTTTAGAGGGTAAGTTTCCATATTCCTGAAGGGAAGTGCTGATCACCTTTGGACATATCCTGTCTCTGACTGTCTGGCACCTTTCATCCACATCTCTAAACTCACACAAAGGTCACCAACACACCCTGACCCAAAGGTGATCTCTGTGTCCAGTGCCAGAAAAGAGTCAGAAGAGTAGAATATGGACTCTAACAGAAGGATCTGATTTATTGGAATAAGTAGAGAGCAGCTCATTTAAAATTCAAGAAAGTTTGATAAATGTAATGTTTCTGAACAATGCTATGAATTATTACCACCTCTCAGTAAAGTAACACAATTAATACCTTAAACACCTTGTGGGGTCCTTAGCTGTGAGTCACAAGAAATTGTGCCACCTACTGAATTATCACCAGCATCTCCTGAAGCTGTTCAATGTTTTTGGAAACTTCCCAGTCCTGCAGTGCCCATCAATGTGGCCCTTATCAGCTCCTCCTGAGACTGGAGGTGCAGAGTCAGCAGTGACAGAGCATGAGCCCAGCAGTTCTGCCAAGTTCCTGATAGCCTGGCAAGCTTTTCGTGTAATCTGAAGCTCAAGAATAAAATGCACATGACGAAAAATCTTCCCTGCTTATCAGACTTAGCTTTTGGATTGAGTATCGGTGCTCGGAGTGGCAATGAACAGAGTGCAGGGAGCCAGGGAAGGTCACAGCTGACTCATGCTCAGCAGGAATAGCTGATTTGATAAGCTGCTCCTCTCGCTATGTGGAGCAACAGCGGGGCAGACGTAATGTGCATGAGGAAGGTTATCACACTCCACCTGGGTGTTTAAAGGTCCAAATCCACCTAGATATGGACTGAGAGTAATGTACCTGGGAGCACAGGATTTGTGAGAGGGGAGAAGTATTATGGCTAAATAGTTAAATGGTTTTTCTCCTTCCACATGTATCAAATAGAAATTACACTGGCATTTTATTCAAGGCTTTAGGAAACGATCTGTAAGGCCAAAACTGCAAAGGGTTGGCCAAAACTCCCATTTCACTGCTCAGCTATTACAACAGGTTTCCACTCTGGTTCAAACTGCTGATGTAGAGTGTTAGCAAGGATTAATAGGTGTCACCTGAGATAAATTAAGCCTGACCATCAGACAAGTACCTGCGAGCTCTGTTCTGCATCAGGTGCTAACAATTTGTCCAGTGCTTTATCCTCGTTAGAATTTGAGTTGCACTATGTTTATTTCATGTGCATCTTCACTAATAAGTAATGTTTTTCATTTTAAAAGTATGGAATGAATACTTTACAGAGTATATTTTCTCAGCTGTTGAAATTTCCATCTGCTTTCTATTGCCATGCAAAATGGAAAAAATAGTTTTATTTTTACAGAAATGGCAAAAGAAAGATTGGGATTAATATTCAATGTCTTTTTCCTGGGATTCATGTTCTGCTTAATATTCAGTGGTTAAATACACTACAAAATTTGAGCTTTGTGAGCACTACCACAGAGGTCACTCATCTCTAATTATACTTTCAAAGCCAGACATGGACAGAGGAGATACACTGAGATCATTTCCATCATCAAGATGGATTCTGGTGATAAGGAACGCATGCCTTTGGTACAAAGTAAGGCCAAGGCCAGTTCTTCTCTGTTACTGAACATAGAGCAACTTCGTAATTAGAAAAAAACCAAACAACAAACCCTTCCATTTTCCCTGCACTTTCTGTAACAAATATTTTAGTTTGGAAAGAGTTAAAGTAGCACTGAAAACTAATAGAGAAACCTGCTAGAAGGACTTAGAAGAAAAAATTCAAAAACAGTGACTGTATCAGACAGCTGATAACAATCACAGTGATTGTGAGCTAGCACCAGATGCCAGAACTGTTTCAGCAGAAGATTCACAACAAGAAACATAACTTAGAAGATTTGTAACAAGAAACATAAACAGAAATGCTGGGTAGTGCTCAGGAATTAAATTTACATTTTGCATCAAACACAAAGATTTGCTTTGTGTGTACCATAGGATAAAATAATCCTAAGTTATTCTTCAAAATGTAAAGAACTAAATCAAAGTGCAAACTAATCTAAGAACAGAGTTAAAGTTCATGTCTGAGAAAGTGCAGTACTGAGCAATTTCTATAGTTAGAAAAAAACATTCCTGGTATGAAGATACTGTGTGGTGTGAGTTAAGGGTAAATTTCCCAGCTGCAATCACACCCCTCTGTTTAGAAGGGAGAGTCCAACTAGCCGTGACTTTTTTATCACAGATTTCCAAGTTCCTGCCCTACAAAGAATACCTGGGTTATCTCTGCTTTTTGTTTTCACTGCATAAATAAATATTTAATAGTTACACTGTCAGAACAGTGACTTGTGCCAGGCTCCAAGGTCCCATTACCACAGGTAAAATGCTGCATTTGCTGTCCCTTAAAGCTTCACCCAGAAAATAGGGTTTCTCCTGTCTCAGAGAGCAGAGTTGATCCTCCACACACAAGCACAGAGGAAGCAGGAACTTGTAGCTGGAGATGGGGAACTACAGGAGGTGTAGCAAGCCACTGATGAAAGATGGAGCTTGGCTTTAACCAGGAAACCACAGCCCAGGTCAGCAGGGGCTAAGAAAATGGAGGCTCGATTATGCCCAAACTAATCAACAGAAATCACAGTGATTATTTTCCACATGAAGGAGTTGACTGGCCCAGGAGATGAGAGATGAGCATAGCTCCCAGTTACTGAGACAGGCAAGGAAGTGGAGTGGCAGGTAAGGCTGGCCCACGCTATGGAGGAAGGCAGAGCCCCTTCAGTGAAGGGAAGGGGGAGACTTCCATGCCCAGAAATATCACTCCAAGGTTTGTCTGCTTTTCTCTGTTAAGTGTGAGTCCTTGCAGGCTACAGAGCTGAGCTGCAGGAGCAGGACACTGTCCCAGGACACAGCAGTGCCAGGCCCACACCACCCTGCAGGAACACACTTTCTCAATGGGCACTGTCACAAAACTCTTTGGGAAAAGCTCCATGACGCTTCCTACCCTCAGCCCCAACTTGACATGTAACAGTGACACTGCCCAGAAGGCACAAATGTCAACAGCTCTCATAGCCTGGCTAGCACCACATTTAGGTAATAGATTAATGACTCTATGGTACATCCTTTTATAAATCACACTGCACATCTCAAATTCCCGCACCTACCACCACCATCAGTGTTTGCTAATACAGCTGGAACGGGCTCCTGCACGTTTGTACAGCAACACTTTCTGTTCAGCAAGCCACAGCTACCCATCCAAACCATAACAACTGAAACATTATATTAAAGGCTTTCCAGTGAGCCTTATTGCTGCCACTTTCCTGGAAAGTATATCCCTAGCCCAGCAGGGCAGTTCTTCTTTCTCTGGGCCTGCTTTGCCCTTGATTTAAGACCTTCCACTCTTGGTTGTCTCCAGCTGTCACCTCCCTTGCCACAAGAACAAGCAGTTATTTGACCTGCTGCATATTCCCAAGAAGACAAGTTAGTCTTCACTTCTTCACATTTTTCAAGGAGTATTTCCAGTGATTTGGTATGCCATTAACATCCCTGCAAATGGCTTAGGCCAGGATCCTCCTCAAAAGAGGCCAAACTGTTAGAGCTGTATTATTTACTTACAATGTTGAAATTTGCTGAATTCACTTTACAGAGTCCTCTTTTTAAGCTTCCTTTCCCCTATGGTTAGAGAACCTCATTCCCCACAGACTTGCAAAGTGACTGATATTATCTTGAGGGAAGTAAGGTGATTATATATGTATATTTGAAGTATTGCACACAGTCAGCATAGACCATGCTAAGCTTCCCAAACAGAGCTGCTATAATGGACAAGGCCATCAGCAAGCTGTCTCTAATGCCAGAGGCCTGACAGATTGATCCCTGTATGTACCCGTTGGAGAAGTTGAGCAACAGAGATGTAAACCTAAGATTAATATTTGAAAGACTGAGGGAATGTTGGAGCTGAGAAGCTGGTCAGAGCACACAGCTGCAGCCATGGAAAACCTGCTCCCCTCTCTGCAAAACGCCTTCTCTCACACCCCTGCTGTGGCACACGAGACAACTGCACTGAAAGCCCCCTCCCAGCTGCTTCCAGCTCCGCAGGGATCCTGAGGATGATCTGGCTGGGCAGTGCGCACGTGGCCCATTTGCAGGGTTTTACACAGCTAGAGCTGAGGAGCCTTGCTGTGGTCACCCTCAAAGCTGCACAATGACAGGAAGTGGCTCCTTTCATCACCAGAGCAGACAGAGCTCAGCCTTTGCAGTCTGTGGTGGGAGCATCCTTTCCTGAGTGCTGTGCAAAGACTTTCAGATAAACAGGTGCTGGCTCTGTCAGTGAGATCCTCTATTTTGTCTCAGGGCTGAATCCCAGCTAGAACAAGCACTAGGCCTATGTTAACAACTAGTTTTGTTCTCAAGAAGTGACAAACCCAGCGAGGAGGACAAGAACAGGGCAGACTCTTCACAGATGTTATTTGAAAACGTTTGTTTTATAAGTGTCTTCTGCTGCCAGAATGATAATAAATGAATCCTTTAATCTACCTCTACCTGTCAGTAACTAACAGCTTGTTGCAAACAGTGAGCTAATAAAAGGCATCTACAGGTTCTAAGGGCACCAGTGAGCATTGGCAAAGATCAGTCACTGCAATCTGTCCAGCATGTTAACTTCCTTACAGAGTTAGATACCATTTGTCACTGATCCTTATCAGTAGTTACTGCTCAGAGATATAGAGCCATGATGACCCCTGTGACACTGCACATTTAACATGCAAAACCTGAAAGTAAAAATACACTGACTAAGACAGTGTGACATTATACATGCAGCCAGAAGAGGAGGAGGGCTGCAATGACCACACAAGCCTTGACCAGCCTCTCAGGCTAATTCAAGCAGCAATGGCCAGCCTTGGCCAGATTGTTTCAACTACATTTCTCCATTCAAAATCCCCAATATCCATCAGCTTGGAGAGTGATATTCATGATCTCAAAAGATTCCCAAAACCAGTTCAGAAACCACAGCAAAAATAAACTACTCAGTCTCCAGTTTCTCCTTTTAGTAGTTTGACTGTTTAACCTAGGGCCTCCTAGATTAAAAACCACACCTTTCATACCCTGCATCCACACTGAATTTATTTACTGCTCACTGTTGTCAGGTTTTCACTGTCCGACTGATACTCTCAGTACTAGGCAATACTTAAAAGTAAGCAGTTATAGAAAATTTAATAGTTGAGACCTTCTTGAGAGGGAAGGGAATGGAAAACAAATAAACAAACAACCTCAACCCCTCTCCCCTTAGAAGAAGTCTTCTCAATAACTCTGAAGATAAAGTAGCTGAGAGTGAAAAAATAAGATTTGACAGAGACACAGCTTCAACTGAACTGTTTTAATGGAAATCAATTATTGGCCCTTGAAAATGGTGATGGCACACACACTGCCATTTATCAAAACCAACTACCAGACATTGGGAAAGAAGCCAACCTGTGTATAGCCCAAATTTAGCTATTTGCCTGTTAAAAAGAAAACCATTAGAGGGTTGTACACTGGATGGAAACCAGACAGCCTCACCCAGAGCATTGTATGTTACTCAGTGACTTGGGGACCCCTGTGGTATCCAGCTCACAAACCCAGCAGTGTTTAAGCAGGTGTTCATGGCTAAGCATGGTAACAGTTGGTAAATACACCTGTAATTAATACCTGCAGATAAGCCTTTATACATTAAAAGCTGTATACAAGCATTACCCAGTCCAGCTGAAGATTTGAGAGGTAAAGCCTTTCAGGAATACATGCACCTTTTTTTTGCAGGCACATATGAACATGTGATGTCAGTGCTTGGAGCCAGCTGAAACCAACAGTGCTGTGGAGTGCTGCTCAAAACAGCAGGACAAGAGAAAATGCTGTGTCTGTGGTGACAGCACCACGGGTTCCTGGTTCCCAGCTGGCTCTGAGAACAGGCAGGTGAACTCAAGTCTAAAGCATGGACACAGGTGACACCTATCTACAAACGACAAGGTAAACATACCTTCTGTTCTCCTAGTTGCAAGAAAAGAAACAGGAAAAACAGTTAGCACATTTAATCTAAAAAAACCACCAAAAAACCCCATCCAAAGTGCAGTCTTTGTCAAGCTGTGTGTTGCTGTTGTTGTATATTGTAACTGATTTAGGCTATCACACAGAAAGAAGAGGCAAATATCCCCATGTGTCAGCTTTTAGAATCATGTGGTGTCATCAGTACGACCTTACCTTCCTAGCTCTTCCCCAATTTCATAAACGTCCTCCACCTTCTGTTGCTTGAAGAAAGCCATACTTGGTCTTTCATTGATGCTCAAGGATGATGCAACTAGAATATTAATGAAGAATGACATTCATTACCATCTTCCAAGAGCTAAGTGTCAGTAACACACATTTGTGGTATAGGCACTTTGGATCCATTGCAGCTCATTCATGGCCGAAGTTAACCACTGATCAATCAGAATAACTAATTCAGCAGTCTCAGCCAAATAGTGAGGGTTCAAATCTGGAAAGACATGAGCACCTTTAAGTGAAGGGGATTCTTGGTCCCACTGACTTAGCCAAGCACATACTTAACCAGAAGCACAGAACACACCATGAAACACAAATGCGATGAAAGGAAAACAATTAATTAATAATTTGACAAAGTTCTGGACAATAAAGCTTCCACAACACACTAAAGAGAGCCAGCGAGAGAATTAACATGACAGACTCCCTCAATAAGGTGTCAGCAGACAGATCCCGAGCCAGGGAGACCACGAGGCAGAGCTTCCTTTTCCTCAGGTGAGGCAGTGCTCCTGAAGCACACAGGCAGGACAGCACACAGACGTGGTGCTGGAAAAAGGCACTGTGATTCCATCTCCAGAGCTTTCAGCACATCTTCCATCACACACAGGAGATGTTTCAAATGAGAAGAACACCAGCAGCATCTGTTGCAGGTGTTACTCTGTAACTGTGCAATTTGTTTCCTGAACACAATCTTTTAAGCTGATAAGCTCTGTGAGCTCTGGAAATACAAGCCTCCCCCTGGTGCATTGGAACATCTGTGCATTATGCTGGGCTGCTTCTGGATGAGGAGAAGATGAGAAATCGCATTATTCCTTGGGATACACCTCCACAGCAATGTATGTTATGATAACAGAATAGATTTGAGCAGAATAATCAGCCAGTCAGGTTACGACCTATTTGATGTTCCCTGTGGAGATGAACACTGGCATTACGCCCAATGGCCCAAATACCCACTGTTTACATCAGAACATGTAAAACAGCTGTAAGGCCTCTAGCACCACAATAAAATCTAACTACATTGAGACATACAGTTATTCTCACACATCTCTACACTCAACAGGGTATCTGTGCTTGTCAATATAATGTGCTTTGCTTTATGAATCCCAGATGCTGCTTGCTTCAGATGCACTGGGGACTTCCAAGTTCTGTATCTCTATACAGCTCCTGCATATTTTTAAATAGCAGTCATTGGCATCTGACTGGGGCATATTGTGAAGCATATTTCAAAAGCAAACAAAGCTCTATTTTGACCCTTTAGAAGTAAGTTCAATTCAGTGTTGCAAGAAGATTCAGCTGTTTTGACAGATCAGCAGACCTATAAATCAGGACTAAGTACCAAAGAGCAATTGCACTATTCCTGTCAAACTGAAATGCACACAAATTGAAGATTTTCCTCCAACAAAAGCAGGTATCGTAAGCAGAAAATAAATTGTAAAAATCTAACAATTTCTCAAAACACACCAAGCTTTTGTCATTCACTCACCTCAGAAAAAAGACTGGTTGCTTTCTTTGCCCCACCATTTTTACAAACCACTGGCTTCTAGCACGAGTGGCATGTTGAGTATCAATTCCTTTCCAAATATGCTCCTTCTATTACTTCAAAGGAACAGAAAGTCGTTTATGTAGAAAGTCACTTCTACATAAATATATATTTTTTTAGTTGATATTAGAAAAACCTACACATTAGGAGAAAAATTATTTGATTGCTTTACATCAAGCAGAAGGGCCACTACACCAATGCTCACAGCCACAGCTTCAGCACTGTCAGATGATGGGAAGCATTTCAGTTATACATCAGAACTGACCTGTACTCCCTGAAGGGTGTTTATCTGCACACCCCTGGGGTGACAGGCATGCTGTGGTGTGCCATGACTGACGTGCACCTGGCACATGACCCAAACACGCCGGTTTCTGCCACATGTCAGAAGTGACCATTTCATGACACACTTGCAGGTGCCTCAGTGGAGGAGAGAGATGTGCAAGGTGTCCCTCACAGTGGCTGTCATGCTCCTGAGAGCAGCATTGCTGGAGGTCTGCACTGCACATGGGATGGCTCAAAGGCTCTGAGGCTGCTGCATTTCTGTTACCAAACCTGCTCAAACCCCAGTTTCAAAGCTCTGCAATGGAGACAAACGGGCCCCCCTTGCCCTCCTGTGTAACAGTACTTTAGCAATGATCTCTCTCATCCAGCTTCCCAAGGCAAATGAGAGAAACCACACAGGTTGTGACACTGAAGCCCAGGATAACCACCACACTATTAAAATACACTGTAGAAACCAACATTTGCATTGGTAAGCATGATGCACTGCGGGTTATTTTTTTCCCACTTTCCATCCTGGCTTTGTCTATACTTTCATAATTTTTCAAGGTGAAGCCAGGTGAACTGTTCTGTTACTCTGTTGCTCAATAATTTCCTTCCCAAAACCACATCCATGCCTGGGACAAAAATGTCTATTTTTCTCCTCAATGAAAATAAGCAACTCAAATTTCACTTTGTAAGCAAATTACTGTATTGTTCAACCAACCTTTCATAATCTCACCGAAAGATCACTGACCACTATTGCTCAGAAACCACAGTCAATAAATGCTTTAGTCATATTTACAAGAATGAGGACATCTCTGAGCTATTTGCTCCGTACTAAGTTTATATAATATTGCTTGCAATTGTTCAAAGCAGAATTTTTTGAAGTGTTGGTTGAGTTCAGCCTTCACAGACTTCAAAAATGCAAACAAAGGACAAAGCCAAGCCTTGCTGAAAACCCCAAACCTTTTGTTCACCCTGAATTGCAAAATTACATTCTGAGCACATGCAAAAGTCAAGCACAGGAAAATGCCCAGGTAATAAGAGATGCTGCTGAGACTTGCCCAAAGATTGTAAATCCCTCAAGCTGACTACTCCCTTCATCAGAATCCAAGGTACATGGTTATAAACAACATAATTGCAAACACACCTAAAAAGTCTTTGTTTTAAGAAAGAGTTCATTGCCATTCAGAAGAGCAAGTTAAAAAGATTGCTTTGAGAGTGGGGAACCCACCCAAAATCCCTCTGTGAACACAGTCACTTCATGTTTGATTGACAAGTTCACTCATTTCCCAGCATCCTCCAAAGAACACAGCTGATTCTGCAGGTGCATAGAATCCATGCACAAATAACCAGGAAATTCTCTTCTGCTGATCTCTTAACTTACACCCATTTCTGCAAAGGGCAAACCAGTAAGTTAAACCTCCCATGAAGGACCCATTCAAGCCCAGGGCCTTGCTTCTGAAGGCTGAAGACAAAACCATTGCACAGACCCCCTGTCATACCTCTGAGGCGTTGGTGTTTCCCATGTCTATCGCTTCATGTTATCCTATCCTGCCTTCCACAGATATCCCTCACTGGCTTTCACCCAACAGTCACACTTAGCAAATGCCCAAAATAGATCATACACTTGATGACCCAGAGCAATTGTCATTGGCACAGCACAAGGGGGTAAGGCAAAAAAAGATAATCTTCACACACTTAAAATTCATCTGAAATACAAGTGCCATTCACAAGCATGAATGTTACCCTTCTCAGATATTATACCCTGATCTTAGGAAACTAAGGTGATTTCACTTTCAAAGATTTCTTATACTACAGGGTTTTTGTTGGACTCCATTTATCAGTACAGAGCACAAGTGCATCAAAGCAGGAATGAGAGCCTTAATTTTTTTTCTCTAGTCAGCTGGTGATTTTTCTTACTGTGGCCAGTGAAGGCAGACAGAATTAGAGATGGACGATCATTCATCTTGGACTCAGACAAAAAAGTTGTTCAGGATCTGAGAAAAGAGCAACAACCAACCTTTTTTCCTGATACACACCTTATGCTAACACTTCAGGGGCATGTGCCCAAACAATACCACAATCCAGTGAGTCAGGGCTATTCCCATCACTTAGGATCTGCATCAGCATTCATTAAACCCAGGGCGATAAAGGTATCTACTTCAGTGAGTTTTGAATCAGACCAGAGCTTAATTGCTCCATGGCAAGCTCAGCAGAGGACATGAGCTTCTGTGTCCTTTCACAGAACATGCCGTGTCTATTCCTCAGCCATCCCACACTGGGGCCACCTCTCCTCTACTCATCTCTTTGCTCTGGGATTCCTCACAATGAGCATTTTCATATGAAGGCCAGCTTCTACTCAGCATTTATATTACTGTGTTTCCATAATGATACTCCATAGTATAGTATATGTTTAGTATAAGAATGTAATACTTCACCTTTTACTGCTGTATCCAACTCTCCTTTACACAGGCCAAATACCACAAGGCAGCAAAGCATTGCTTATCCTGTGTGAGTGATCTTCCTACAGACATGTAACAAAGCTGAAGCAAACCCAGAAATAGAATACAGGCCTCTGAGATGGCAGTTTCAGGCACTAGAAACATGTCCTGCCTCATCGCTTCACATTCTTAAACTCTGCCCTACCATAAAATAGGATCATATTTACCCTAAGAAATCACAGTTTCCCATTGTGCTCTAAGGCATCCATTTAAACACATATACTTTACATCAGTACAATCCCTGGATATAGACATTCTTATTGCAGTAGAGAAGTGCCTTTTTAGTGCAGCTTGTGCTGTGTGTAAAGGACAACAATCTACAGAAACCCACTCTTCTGTAGAGAGTGACGGAACCCGCCTCAAGAGGAGCAGAAGGAAGCAAGTTCTATTTCTCGCCTCTAATGAAGTTTTCCCTGCACAGGCAAGTTATTAGCCTGTCAATACCAAATTATGTGACAATCAGTGACTGGTTTATACATGTCAAACCCATGATAAATGTCCACCCACCAGTGAACGAGAGCAGAGTACAGAAAACAGGGGTGAGAACACTGTTGGAGCATTTCCCTTGCCAACAGCCTTGCATTTCTTTTCCTTAGGGTATCTTCTGTCATAAGGAAACCAGTTTCAAGTGACTGAGGCAACAGCTGAATAATCTGACTTTCTCAAGTACACCTGACATGAGCTGAATCATTAAACCCTTTACCAAACTCAGAAGTGTTCCCTGTGGCATGCTTTTATGTTACGAAACATTAGTTACATTAAACCAAAATCCCAAACCCATTAGAAGAGACCAAAGTAAAAACTTCCCTTATGAACTGTTTTATAATACTGAAAAATTACCAAAAGCAATTTAGAATCAAAATCTGACTGCTTTAAATTAATGGTTTGGAAAAAAAAACCCAAAAAAGCCAAACCCACTAAACAAATTAAGGTTATATTGTCTTCTAGTTTTGGTGTTTTATGCTAAAACTAAACAGATTTTTATAAGCATTAAAGTATTTTCTTCTTTCACTTTCATTCCTTTTTTCACCTTTCTTTCTCTTTTCTTTTATTTTCACTGAAATATTTCCCTGTCAGAAAATAACAGTAGCCTAAAATTTTTTCTGCCAGGAAATTGAGGCAGCTATTACTACCTGTGTGTTTATAGAAAACACAAAACACACCCAGCATCTGAGCAATTCAGCCCTATCACTGCTCCTGCCACTAACTCTCGAGGGCTCCCTTTCTGACCTCCCAAACTTACCCTGCAGTAACTACATGTGTGGAGAATGACCCAAGACCGTATTTCCAAGCCTTCGCTTCAAGCACACGTACCAACCACATTGGCTCTGCAGCTAATTCCAGCTCCCCAGCTCCCAGCCAAGGCCAGGGATCCCAAAGCCTGGCGTGCCTGAGCGATGAGCTGGGTGGGAACACAGCCTGGACGCTCAGGGTGCAGGGGAAGCCCACAATGCCAAGCACGCTGGCACGGCATGGGCAGAGCCCTGCTCCCCGTCCCTGAGGCGCCTTCAAGGATTACTGCTGCACATAACTCACATCAGTGCCCCAAAGTCAAGGGAGATCTCGTCTCTGCGATCTATGTTTCTTGCACAAGCAATTGAAAGCTACAGAAAAGTCTGAAACCAACCGATGTTTCAGAAAAGGGTCGGAGTTGAGCTTTTCCCTCATGAGTTAAGCAGGTGAGCACTGCGATTTTGGTCCTTTTGCAGCTGGTGACTGCTCAGCCAAATCAGAAGCAATTGCCACACATTTTCACCCTCTTAACTCACATCTTCCTTCTTGACTGCCCTCTACAAAGATGCAGGCCAGCCCAAACCAGTCCCCTCCACCGGGCTGTGTTGCTCCAGGACCCCCGGCTCACTAGCCGGAGCAACAGGTGTAAAGAAACCCAAGCGAAGCTGTTTGAGGGAAAAGGCAGGAGAGAATTTACAGAATAAACACGATGGAAGTTGCACAGCATTAGCTGAATGGTATCAGCAAGTTGAGCGTGAACCCCGGACTAACCGGCCCCGATGGCCTTGGACAGGACAGCGCCAGACCGAGAGGCGTGCAACACCAACAGGGGCACTTCTGGAAGTGCTGCATTCCCCGGCCCCCGTGGGACCTGCTCGGGGATAAAGGACAGCTGCTCGCGGCGGGGGTGCTGCGGGGAGCTGCCTTTCCCCCCGGCTGGCGGCTGCGGGCACACACAGAGCCAGCGCAGACACCGTGAAGCGGCCGAGGGTCCGCACCCCCCGCACCCCCGGAGCTGCCCGGCCAGAGGGGCTGCACAGCCGCGACACCGCAGCCCCTGAACCGCGGCACAGGCGGGACACGAGCGGGAGCGCCGTGAGGGCGGCTCAGCGTTAGGGACGGACCCAGAGGGACATGGAGAGGGGAACCTGCGGAGGCGCCGCCGGCTGAGGGGCGAGCGCCCACTTACCGCGTCCGCCGGGCTCCCTGAGCGCGCAGGGTCGGGCCGGNCGCCCCGGGCCCGCAGGGAGGGCTGAGGGAGGGGCCCGGCTCCGCGCTCCGCCCAGGGCAGCCCCGTGAGGAGAGGGCTGTCCGCAGGGGCACCGGGACCATCGGCCCGACCGCAGCAATGCCGTCTGGATGGGAGTGTGGGGCCGATGCAGCCCCCAGGGCACCCGGCACCACCCTGACTGTGCCAGCCCTGCACTGCCCCTGATGGGATGCAGACAGCTCATGCTGGGCCAGTCCAAAGCCTTCCAGACCGACACAGCTCACCCAGGCTGACTGGGGAACAACTCAGATGTAGAACCCGATTTCCTTGCTTTAGTAGATAGAGGACATGTGAAAGCATTACCAAGAAAATAAGGCTGAGGAGGCAAATCCAATGCAGAGGCACTTAAGTTGTATAAGCCTTGTTCTATATTCTATACAAGCCAAAACACAAGCCTAGATTGGTTACTGCGTGGTCTGAAACTCATCATTACCCAGTGAAATTGCCCGTTGTTTCAAGAGACCACCGTGACAAAGGACAGCACAGGTTCCCAGACCTCACTGTGCAGCTCAAGGTGCATTAACATGCACTACTAGAACAAACCTCTGCCATCCTGCTTCCCAAGCTGCCTTAGCTCAAGTGTTGGCTTCCAACAATGACATCCTTCATCTGTTCACTCTCCTATCATAAAGACATCCCCGAAACCTGTAAAACTAGATTTTCTCCCCCTTTATTTGGCAGGCAGTAATTGCAGTAAACACTCTTAGGTCTCCTTATGTTTCTTCGGGGCAAGTTAATATCCATCATTTGCTAATGAGAAATGATGTGCGATTATTCACACCTTCAAAATAAAATACAAGTGCCAGGTTGCCTTCACTTCCAATCCTCTGTGTGATTAAGGTAACGCAAAGCTAATGGCAAATGATCATACATAAGCAGGATGTTTTCCTTTGCCATAAGGTGTGAAGATAGATAAATTTAAGAGTGCTTTTATTCTAGGCAAGTGCCTAAAGGCAGTGCTTTTTATTATCACAGTTAAAAAGAAGCTTGGCTTGTTCCAAGTCAAGAGGACTGAACTGTGCCCCCGATCACCCGCCCTGGGAGTGGTGTTCACAGCCCACGAGTTCCACCCAACTCTCCCAACTCCAAAAGGAAAGTGGTTGCATCTGATACTACACAGGGTGGAGAACAGGAAGTGGGAGCAATAGTAAAGGGCAGCGGAAGCATTCAAAACTCTCTCAAAAGGAAATAAAGATATTTAATTTCTCACCTTTAGTTGTACAACGGGATATGATCATGTGGAAGTCACAGCAATCATACTACAAAATTCTCAGAGCAAAGGGCACTTGAGGAAGGCCACCGCTTTTGTTTACTCCTAGCTGCAAGGAAGGGAACAAAACACCCTGAGAGGCTACAACTGCTTTTCAAACTGGGGCAAGCTCCCCCAAATAACCTCAATTTGAATGAAGGTCTCCAAGAGCAGCAAGGGTAGATTGAATCCCACCTCTGGTGCCATGTCCATAGGGTTTGCAAGCCCAAATACAGATTCTGCGTAAGTAGGATGTTGCTCTTGCATGGTTCTGTAGTTATCCACCCTTAAAACACTAACTCAAGACTTCTTTCTAACACCTCTGGATGAAGGTAAAAGCTTTTATGTGCATACAGGACAAGAACAGAAAGGAAAACTCAAACCTGAGCAGTGTTTCAAGTAGGCAGCACCAGTAAACACTGCAGCCATGCATTTGCCAGCCTCCTTTAGAAGTGACAAAGTAGGAAATCCATACCTTATGTTCCAAAGGGGGAGTTCCAGGACTAAATACCAGAAAAACACCACCTGCATTACTTCAAACAGGCAAATAGCTTATTCCACAGTTTAATCACCAACCACCGTACCTGAAGACATTTCACATAGTCCATTCATCAGCTCAAACCTGACATCTTAGGGGCAACTCACTGCAAAACCTAACTGGTTTGTACACACCAAAGGTACACTGCATTTGAGAGACACAGGCAGGATGCAGCTGCTGAAGACCAAGGGAATCTTAGTTGGCCAAAGTCATCTTAGTTTACCAGGCATATTCTAGTATTGAATGTTTTAATTAGTGGATACGTATTTTTTTAATAACTGTGGTTTTTAAAATCACATTCAGTATATAGTCCTGAGTTTTGCTTTCTAGTCTCATGCTCTGAAAAAGCTGGCACTACAGGTGGGCATCCTTAAACTGTAGACAAGTGCAGCTTCTACAGCAGATCATCATGGAAAATACCACTCTGCTAACTTCTCATTGAACCTTTTACCTTCTTTTCCAGGGGGGAGGTTTCCAAGGCAGAGCACACCCTTCCTCTGCATTATCTGAGGGAACACGCTTCATGTGTGGGAATTCCTAAAGCTTCAGCACTACATGGATTCTGCTTTCTGTTGAGGCCAAGGAGCTGCAGATAAGGAAGCTATATTTAGCACTTCTGAAAATCCCAGAGAAGGAACACCTGATACTTTGTAATACCAGCAGATTCAGTGTGTTCTCTGCATATCTGAGGCACCCAGAGCACAGTGAGACTCTGCAGGTATTTGGTCTCTGTTCAGAGTAGGCCAGCTGTGTTTATCCTTAGTTATGCATTTCTTAGGAACCAGGTTTTTAGCATACATCAGCCACACTCACATCCTTATTGTAATCCCACTGAGAGCAGATGCTTCAAGCTTAGTCCTGAGGAGCAAATGGGAGTCTCAGCTGTTCTTTACAGGCCCCAGCAGCTGCTTAGGGCAACACAACCTAAAAATGCCAATTATCCAAGTGAGGACATTGCTCCCCATGCACTCTCTTCTCAAATTTTCTGTTTATTTCTCTGACTTAAAATTTTCAGTGTACAGGATGGGAGGTCCTTAGGCCACAGTCATGTTCTGCCTCAGCTGCTGATCTCTATCCTGTTTTGCAACCCCTTTGAACACATTTCCAGCTTGCCACTCTGTAGCAGAGCCAGAGGACAAGAACTGTGCACTATTCACCTCTGCTATGAAAGATATGCTTGGATGTGCAATTACAGTCATGTCCTAACTCTTATTTTTTCCTCCCTTACAAACATTTAGCTATTAAGTAACATATCTGAAGTAGGTTAGGTACTTCAAGCCTCTTTAAGGGAATCAAGCGATTCCAAAATGCAAAATTCATATCTGAAAGACGGATATTGAGACTCAATTTCCAAATTAATTAAGTACTTGGTTAAATTTTAGAAACAGCTGAAATTATTTATTTGACTACAAAAGACTGTGGCAGAACATCAGTACCAAGCCTCCTAAAGAAGCTTTTGGCGTCAGGAGATATACAAATATGTTTCCCAGAAAGTGTGTGAACTCAGAAAATTCCTCTGAATGTTCACGCAAATTTTATCTCCCCTCCCCTCTTCTCCCAAGAAACTTAAGGACACCAATCACAAGTTTACCCAGTCAGCATCACCTGCATGCAACATGTCTATGGTTCACATCTTCATGCTTCAAAGCCAAATTTACATGTACGTTCCTTTATAGAGATTCTCTTAGACCTCATTATCAGACAAAAGTACAAGCTCTACTAGGGGCTTGTTCTGATGGCACCTGCTGATATTTCCATCTGTTATGGGAAAAAAAAAAAGAACCAGAGCAATCTATAAAGCAATAAACAATTTATTTTTTCTTTACATCAATCTTTATGAAGATAACATCACTTATGTTTGTGATTGAAATTTCTTGTACCGCATATTGCTGATTTTTAACATGGCACTTAAAGGAACAGTCACTTAAACAGCTACAAAGTTTCATTAAATTAAACAATTTGCCATTTCTCAGTTATGTGATCGAATATACAACTCTGTCAAATTTAAGACCATTCATTCATTTCTGATGTTGTACAAGAAAGAAAAAAAAAATCTTTCCCTTTCTGCTGAAATATCTTACCACATTTACAAAGACTGAGGGGAAGGGAAGAAGCTCTCACAGAAGACACCTAAAGGGCAACAGAAAAATCCTTTTTATTGATTACATAGCTGATAAAAAGAGTAACATCAAACAATGTGGTAACACTGGATGATAACACTACCTGTACACATGTACAGGTCAAGCTGAAATACTGTGCAGTTCTAATAACTAGAGGTGTAGTGCACCAATTTTTTGCCTATTTAACAGAATAGACCCTTTTAAACAACTAATGGAAAGTTTCACTGGGAAGCCATGCACACATGTACAAAGATGGAGGAATATTCTGCAGGATGCAACTTAGTGGTCTGGGTTACATCACATATTCTGGGAACCGTGCATGAGGAACTCTTCGCACGTTAGGTGCAAGGCCTCGCAGTTAAAATATTGTCTTGGCAGTCATTATTTGCATGAACAGCTCAATTGCCCACTCCCCGGCTGGCATGAATGGCAAACCTCACACACCACTTCAGAGATTCACACACAAACACAGACTCTTGGGCTCCACGCAGTTCAGCTTTGGCAGGCCACTGAGGCACCCTGTATTTTGGCCTGGTTTCACCAGGTTTAAATACTGCCTGTGCTTCCTGCATGTCCCTGCACGTCTCCAATGTTACCAGATTAAGCACCACTAGAAAAGACATTTGCAACAGCAAGCAAGGCAAGCTTCCCTGATGTTACCTCCTGCTATCTGCATCTTATTTTTGTTCCATGGAGACTTCTAGTGGCCAGAGGTGAGAAGCCTCTGCAAGTTTTTGACGTTTTAACTCATCACTAAATCAGTAACAAGGCTTAACTAAATGAAGCCAACAGCTTGTTGGGACCTTGAGCATAACAGCATCAACTCATTTCATATTTGCAAGTTGAAAAAATACCCAGAGACAACACAACTTCCACAGGGTTCCTAACATTCATGGATTACAGTTACACTGTGGCAGAAGAAACAAGCTACTTTGTTTTACTGTACAACTGGTAACAACATAATAGAATGAAACACAGCAACACATGCACACACAAACTGAACCATCAGCACAACTCTGACAAAAATGGCCCTGTAATATTGCAGGTCGTGTTTTGTCAGCTAAAGAACTTCCTGAACAGTTGCCTTAAAGTTAGTTTTATCTTCACAACCCAAAGACTTCAATGGAATTAGTCTGAAAATATCTCCTGAAGTCATAGGACTAGTTCATAGTAAAGACTCAAAGCCAAAGAATAACAGACTGTAGGAATAGGATAGGTACAAGCATCTGAATTCTTCACCTTACTATTTCAACTGTGGTCACTGAAGGGAAGATCTTCACCTTAAAAAAAAAATCATTTAACACTTGAAAAAAAACATTAAAACAAACATAGAAACAAAAAGCCTACATTACAGATTGATTTAGAGACCAGCTCCTTCAAAACCAAGACAGCATAACTAGAAAATTAGAAAACCTGGTCCCATTTTTGTATTCAAATACTGATTGTAAGTAGAAAAAGAATACAGTACATGCAATAATATCAAAACCCTGCCCTCCAGTACACAACCAAGAGTAACCAGGGAATTAGGAAAAAACCCCAACTATTGCTTACAATAGACAAGGTAGGGGACATTTTAGAAGACTAATAACATATAAATCAAGATGATCACACTATCAGTCCCTCAATGGCAAGGATTTGCTGGCTAAATAAAAACTATGTGTCCTACAGGAAGCATAAATTTTATATCAAAAGTAGTCCTCTAAGTTACAACTTCACCTCTGATTAAATAGTTCCCTTTCATATAAACTAACTTACAATATTCTTACTTGGAGAAGGCTACAACTACATTATCTAAAATAAATTTTTTTAAAAAGTGCTGTGAAACAGAAGCAGGATTTCTCTCTGCACACATTTGACTAAAATGATTACATGATTATACCCAATAAAGTACTACTACTTCTAGAAAACCAAAACAAAACACATAAAATACAAGCTGGATGAACTTAACTCTTCCCAATGACTAGTTTTGGTTTTTTGCCAATTAACTACTTCCCCAGAGCTCAGTGATTTGCTGCCTAGTATTTGAATACCAGTTTAATCATGACATTATAGTCAATCCAACATTCTGAAGATCCAACAGTTCATGAAAAAACATTGCAAAAGTCCAGAGAATAGCCAGCAAAGAAGAAACCTTCCTTCTCCCCAGAACCATTTATGAACACTGCTGGTCACCAAACGAGAGAGAATGGCCCCCACTCACACTTCCAGAGCAGAAACACTACAGCTCAACAGCCCAGATGTTGTTCCTTACCCCTGTCTTGCAGAATGTGCATCCAACACTCACAGTAAAGCTGAGCACATTGAGAGAATATTGCATTTTTCTGTTGGAAAAGGATCTTCAGTTCCCACGTGCATGTTGTGACCTTCAGTTGATAGGTTCCTTTGATTGACTGGTAAATATTTGTTTTATGAACCCTGTCACTACCACTATTGTACAAAAGTTCTACAATCATGCAGAAAGAACACTGTGTTTCTTCCTAAAGAACAAGACTTCACCTTAGGTCCTAAAGAGGAAGAAGCATTAAAAGAAAAGAAAAAAAACCAAAAAAACCCACCAACAAAAAAAAACAAACAAACAAAAAAAACACCAAACAAACCCCACAGAAACAAAAAAACATAACAAAACAAACCTTCAACAGATAGGCAAAAATTAGCTACTAAAGCATGGTACTCCTGTGACAAGCTCCATTCTTCCATAATGTCTGGAGTTTGGTTGTGACCTTTTTGAACCATTGCAATCAAAAAAGTGAATACAAATAAAATTCACTAAACAGAGTTTGATTTATAAAGCTGTTTGCATTAATGACAATCTTTATCAACACAGCTGCCCTGAAGAGTAGAAATGATGTTTGCTATCACTGTTTCAGTACACACTCAACAGTCAGAGACAAGAACAGGTACTTAATTTTACCTTTACTTTAGAGTACATATATTCAAGTGTTCTGTTTGGTGATCCATTGCATGACACTTCAGGGAAAGACACAGGAATGTGAAAGTTCTTCCTGTGCTTCATCCCATGCTTTTCTGGTTAGTGACCTCAAGAATGGCTAGACTGAGCCAACCTGAATCCAAGAAATATGATGTCCTCTCACACTGAGCCTGCACTACAAAAAACATGATTACATCAAAAAACCCCTAAACTCAGAATGGCAATGAATGTAACAGAGCATGGACTTCTCTTATTGTTTCACATCCAGGCATTGATGGTGCACTGTGGGAAAACAACTGTCAATTCAGCTGATTGACTAAACTGAGACAGATATTAAGTGCTCTACAAATGGTTCCATGAACATAAATGTAAACAGAAGTGTTTGGCCTCCATACAAAGTGGTATTTCTGAAAGTGCTGGGATTTGGAAATCTGTCCTGCATATTTCCAAAAGCAACTAGTTTACATTCTGTTTGACAGGATTAATAAAGTGTTTTGGAGGTGAACTCACTTTGGTCACGATCCCAAAGAACAGTTTATATTAAGCAGTTTCAGCTATCCTCCTCATCATCACTAATAAGGTCTCTTTTTTCTACGCAGGTCTCTCGCTCGCGCAGGAAGTCCTCGCGAATGGCTTCCAGCTCCGTCAGCTCCAGGCGCACTTTCTCCAGGTGATAGGTCCTGCGGTTCCTGATCTGGCGTAAGGGAAAAGGGTTCAGGTCTCCAAAAGCAATAGCAGTCAGTTTCCTGCAAGATCACACAATGTTAGAAGACAAGAATTGGTATTTGGTGGGGTTTTAAATCAGTTTTAAACTTCATCCATATCGACTTTTATTGTATGTCAGATGTCTCTGGTCTCTCTCACACTTAACAGGTCTCAGATGTTATCAATATTGCAAGAAATTTCTATAAAGCGCTCAGGCTTCAGGTTATTTCAAGTGATAAAGTGTTACCAAATGCTCAAGAGTTCCCCAAGCCACCTGTAAACTCTGCTATAGAGATCATGGTCTTGACAACACTGAGCAGAAGACGTAAGCTTGGCTAATCACAGCTTCCTTGGCTACACTGAATCCTTGGTACATCCAGTTACCCATTACAGGTTGGATAACTTCCTCCACAGAAGCCACTGAAGCTCCTTCAATCCCAAACCAGTCAGCTCTCCAGTTATCTAGGATAACCCAACCTTTAAGAGACCAGATTAAGCCTGGGACAACACAAATGCAGACAAGGATAATACAGAAAATGGACAAGCCAAAGTTTCCAGCACAGTGAGAATGCTCTGGGATTCTGCTGGCTGGAGCACAGAGATCTCTGGGCCAGTGTCAAGTCAAACTTGTCAGGGCACATAGCCAAGCACCACAGAGGATCCAGCCCCCTTCCAGAGCCAGGCTGCATCATGCCATCCTGCAGTCCCAGCAAAGCCAGCAACTGGTCAGTCTAATCAGTCCAAAAAGAGTTAACTACATTATTATTGCTTATCTACACCCAAAAATATCTCATTGTTTACTAAGGAAAAAAGGGGAACTGGAATATTTAATTTATTCTATTTGAATTATCAGAAATAAATATTAAGAAAACTTATTTGGACAGTTTATTTAAGGCTAGATTTGTATTTTTGAGTGAGGAATGATTTCCTGCTATTTCTACACAGAACATATTCCAGCAGCTTCTCTACCTATGCACAACATGCTGTGGATCTGTAGAAAAACTCAACTATGACATCCTGTAACTAGAATATAATTATGCACATGTCTGTAGAGACCTTTCTCTTACCACAGAGTTTGCATTTAGAAATCTGTGCAGAATGATTTTTAACCCATTCAGAACATCCATGAATTCTATACAAATAAATATTTCTGAATTTTTTCTTCTACAACAGGATGAATTTCGTCCATGTCAGGAAAGACTTCATTCTATGTGCTTTTGTACTACTCAAATGTTGATGCTGTAAACTTGGACAAACATGGCAGAATAAGAAACCAGGCAGCTTGAATCCTGTCTTGTCAGTCCTAGCAGGCAAATCCATATTCCCTAGGTGGCTCTAAGACCACCACTTCCACTCTTAAAATCCCAAAAGGCAGAGACTTACAGATCAGCACAGAGCATATTTGTATTGCAAATATCTTTGATGTACTGAATTCTGTCCTCAGTTGAACTCCCCATCTCCCAATGATTCCTAATTAGTTCATTTTGTTAACACCAAAATGAGATCTCTTCCAGCAATATTAGAAGTCTTTAAAATAGGTTATTTCAGCACCAGAAAGTTTAGACAGGAGAATCAAGACATCATTTCCATTAAATGGAAAAGGAATGGAAAGCCAAATCATTACCTCTGATTAAATATCAAAATTTTTTTCAAATTAGGTAAGAAAAAAAAATTTAACTTTTTTTTTCTGTCTGCATCAATCCCAGCAATCCCTTTCCAGCACAAGATTATTCAGTTTTCTCTCCAGTCAAAATTGAAATACAAGAAGTAAAAATAATAAAGCTCTTGCAACAGGAGTCAAAGTATATGCCTAAATTTATGTGGAATTTATTACATTAAAAACAAACATCTTAAATTTCGATATATGATTTTGCTCTAAATCGAAAATTATTGAGCCTCAAAAGATGTGCAAAACATTTTCAGACATTAAACCAATCCCAATATGACTTTTCTTTTTAAGATTACCCTGCTGCTCTACAGTCTTGAAACCAGGAACCTAAAAACACGAGACCCTAATTTACAAGCTGTAAGTCCTGTACAAGGACTGAAGACCTGAAGAGTATCTCATTTGTATTTATTCTCTGCTTCCACGTGTATCTTAAAACCAGCTGGAGCTATGTGGCAGTAGCCTGTGCATTAACCATGCATAAGCAACCTAAGACTTGGAGGACATAGCTCACATTTAATGCTTGAGCCAGGATGTGGTTTTATTTATCACAAAACATTTTATTAACAAGTTACATCTGCAATGCAGAGAGAATGTTCACCTATAGTTGAAATTCTGATGTGTTGCTACCATGATACAACAGCTAAACAAGGTAATCTCTTTTACACTTAAAAATTAGTATTTAAGCCTTCATCATTTCTGATCTGTCTCTGATAGATCAAAGTGCTCATGACAACTCCTAGCAGTTGGTTGCATCTCTGATCGCTTTGTATCTGAATTAGAATCTAGATGAAAACAACACCAAAGCCACAAGACGTGGTCCCATGGTGTCCTCCCATCTCCCATGGCTCACTACAAGTCCTTCAATGCCACCCCAGTCTGAGTTACCCACCTGGCATCAAGGATGGTGCGTGTGAAATAGCGAAGGTACTTGAAAATGGACATCGAATCTTGCAGCTTTAAGATTTCCTCTTCTTTGTATTTAAAAAGTGCCAGGGCAAATCGGAATATTACCTGATAAAAATACATACAATATTTGGTTCTTTTTAAGTACAGAATACACTGAGTCTTATGGTCACCTTTATAAACTCCAAACAAGAGCTCCTCTTGCACAGGCTGCACTTGAGCCCTCGAATCACATCTCCCTTTTATCTCCCTTCCCTGCAGCAGCCTCTATTTCCAAAAGCTGAAAAACGTTTTGAATGGCTATTTATGCACAGTTCCTCCCTTGTTTTTTTCCTACCAGTCATTTTAACTGGCAGGAGTTTTGCAAAACAACCCTGCTCCAACCCCGCACTCAATAACACCACAGTACTCCGTTATCAGGTAACAAATGAACAAACTTAGCCCATTCAGTTCACCTTTGGTCCCTCATAGAGGAAGGAGTCCCAGATTTTGAAAAGGATGTCGCTAACCACGCTGTCCACAAACACCACAAGAAACCAGTTGAAAGTGATAAGAGTATAATCAACTTTATACTGTTCAAAATGAGCATGCAGTCGTGGAAGCTTCTCACTCATTAAATCCTTGAACACTCGCTGATCAACCTAAAGAGATGACAAATAGGGTGTTATTGTTTCAATTTTCCAGCACATCATTCAAAGCAGGGCTGTTACCAGTCTGTCAGTGCAAGTTTTTCTGGAGGTAACCAGGAAACCCAGGACTGTCTAGCTAACACTTCCAAGCTAGATCCACCCAAAGCACACACAGCTACCCCACTGCACATTGCCCTTGTCTGCTCCTCAACCCACCCCCGGTCTCACAGGGCTCCTCCCACACAGGTGGAGTGTTTCTAGCACAGGTCACCAGTGCTGCACTGGTGCAGGAGCACGGCAGCAGAGAACATGCTGGGCAAACACTTGGCTGGAGGAGGCAGCCTGCACCAGAGCACCACCTGGAAGCAGGAATGCTACAGTGGCTACTGCCCAAAGCACTGCAACTGCATTCTCACCCCGGCCCTCCCACAGAGCCCAGCACCACCATGCCCCCAAATGTGAGGAAAGGAATGAAAGCACAGCTCAGTGTTGTGAAGCTATCGATGAGAAGGGGGTTTAAGGACTACAGCTCCAAAAAGGACACTGAACAACCATCTCAATGTTAGAGTCCTTGTCTAAACAAGGGCTCTGGTGCCTGGAACCCACCCCTGTCAACCCCACTCCCGTCCCCCTCCCAAAGAGGAAAGTTGCAGGNCACCACCTGGAAGCAGGAATGCTACAGTGGCTACTGCCCAAAGCACTGCAACTGCATTCTCACCCCGGCCCTCCCACAGAGCCCAGCACCACCATGCCCCCAAATGTGAGGAAAGGAACGAAAGCACAGCTCAGTGTTGTGAAGCTATCGATGAGAAGGGGGTTTAAGGACTACAGCTCCAAAAAGGACACTGAACAACCATCTCAATGTTAGAGTCCTTGTCTAAACAAGGGCTCTGGTGCCTGGAACCCACCCCTGTCAACCCCACTCCCGTCCCCCTCCCAAAGAGGAAAGTGGCAGAGCACAGCTTTTGACTGGCTGCAGTTTGCAGAACCAGGCTCTATCCCGGCAGAGCACATACCTGTGATCCCAGCAATGTCTTAGTATAATAATCACGAGGCATGAAAACTTCCACTATTGTTACTAGACACCAAAAAGCATCTTCCTGTTCCAAGTACAGAAGTGCAATTGCTACCAACCTGAAAATGGGTTTATTTGGAGAAAAAGATTATTATAGTATCACAAACTGTATTAAGAACCATTACAGTAAAGTATTTGTTTCTGTTCAGCAGAGATAAATGTATTAACAGCAGAACACTGAACAGAAAAAACTTAATGAAGTTTAAGATGGGGCAGGCATGTCTTCTCAGCCACACCAAGTATTTGCATTCAGCTAAGTAAGAAAACAGAAAAAGGCAAAAGCTTGCTCTAAGAATTTCTTGAGGTGTTGGTGTTGCCAATTTTAAGAGCTCTCTAAACATAGAGTGGTGTTTAGAAAGGAGATGTTTATTCTAAGGGTGTTAGGTGGAGGTTTCCATATTACTGCTACTGCTACCAGCATTGCCTCACCACCTCTACTACATTACTCATTGCTTCTATTCTACTACTTCTTCAGTGCGATTTCAAATGACAAAGCTGCTCTAAGCTCAAAAGCCTGTTCTAGTACATAAAACAGTGCACAAATAGGTTTCCATATTACTGCATCACGGGGATGAGTATTACATCACAGGGTGTTAGACTAATACCAGCTTCAAGTGGTACCTTCTTTTACTACAGATCTCCAAGAAACACAGCTATTCTGGCAAAGGCCAACTGCAATGAGTCAGAATTTTTCTTAGCATTGTAACACAAGAATCCTCTTTAAATTCTGCAATTCTGATTGAAGACATTGGTGGAAAATGCTGAAATTTCTTGCCTTAACAATACAAAAAAACCCCCCAACTTTCAAGCATTTTTTTTCTGCTTGCTTTAAAAGAAGAAAAAACCTAACAAATTCTTGCACAGAAAAGCAACACAATCCCCTACAACTGACATGAAGTCAACAAATGTAATACTACATTTAAGTAGTTCACATCTTATGAGTTAATTCCAGTTCCAGTTTTGATGCCAAGTTGATTTTACAAAATTTTTTATCCAGGTCAACTGCTTTCTTCATTGGTTTAAAAAATGTGACAGTTATTTGTTTATTATAAATTATGAGCATACAACCCATAAGGCAAAATGCTGTTCGAAACCATGTTGCTATACATGTGATTTGAAAGGCTCACCAAGTGTTTCACTGCATAGTTATTACCCAAGATTAGCAAAATCTTACCTGTTGAGCCCTTGGCAATAGCCTATATCAGGATTTCTCCAGGAAAATGCCAGCAGCACATTTCGCAGCTTCTGGATCCCTTCAGATGTCGGGGAGGAGTAATGTTTGTTGTTTGGCAAAGTCCTCAAGAGATCCAACTCAATCTGTTTAGATGCAGGATTTGGTTTTTCCAGAGCTTTTTGCAGCAAGGTTTGGAAGTAGCCAGGAACAGCGCTGTCCTTGAATTTTTTAACATGGAGATTGACACACCATTTCCACATCTTGGAACGATGTTCATGCGGAATTCCAGACCGAATAAGGTTCTTCAGTTCCACACAGCGTATCATCTCTCTATTCATTGTGCTTGCAAGATAATTTTCCCATTTCACTCCCGTGGAGATCTCTCGATTTTCACTGAGTGAAAGTGATCTCAAGTCCAAAGCTCGTGATTTTGCTACTAGTTTCTCCTCATCATCATCCTCTGGGACGGTCTGAAAGCCATATATATCATATTCACTGAAACGGAGAGGAAGAAAAAAGGCTTTTAAAATGTGTTCAGTAGCTCTGAAGCTCTCTAGTTCCCACCATAGAGTTACTTCAAAGCCACTCTCCATAGCTCTTAAGTTTTAATTATTATTAAACATTTTTCTGAAGTATATTTTCCATTTACCGATCACTTGTACAATTCCATACACAAAAGACTTGGTGCCCATGTTCCTGTACATATTACTACAAAATTAAGCAATTTATTTAAGAACATGGTCGAGTTTGAATGTACCCATCTTCTCAACAGCTCACCTTCAGCAGCCGTAGGGCAATACCTTTGTCTAAGTTTGATATTGTATCTCAATTAACGAATAAATGTGTCAGTGAAACTTCCCAGCGTGAAGAAGGGAGACATTTCCGAGACTCCCTGGCAGCCACGCTCCCAGCAGAGACTGTCACTGCTGGGGCCGAAGCCCTCCGATGGTCCCTGCTCGACTCCTGCACACCCCACACCCACAGCCAGGCCTGCTTTCCTCACTTCCCTGGGCAGTCTCAGATGTCTGTTTCCATAAAGCAATTTATTCAAGGTGCAGAAACACAGACACAGCCCGAGCTGGTGCCATGAACCGCCCTCAACAAAGGAATCCCGGGGCTTTTATCCCCTCACAGTCCAAGCTCGAAAGTCTCCTTCCTCCTCCTGAGCCCTCGGCTCCGCTGTCTCCCAGCGTCCCTCCCCTGGATGGTGCCACCAGGGCACGTGCCCTTTGTTATGTAAAGAATCGGCAGCTCATGGCCCCTTATCTCCCAGATAAGACCACCCAGAGCTCAATCTGCATCTCCACCTGCACCAGATGTATTCCCCAACAAAATGTATCCATACAGCTAAAAGGATTTCATGACCATTCCATCATACATGACGGGAAATACGATAAATAACCCAAACATGCAAATACATCCTCACTGTCTGGTTTCCAGTGTTAGAATAGAGCCCACTGGCCAAGACACACATACACTTAATTTAATAGGACCAAATTACCTGACCAGGTGTGGTTTGAAAAATGCTTGTTCTGGTTGTTCACTAGGTTCTGCTTTCAAAGCATCTTCCAGTAACTGTGTGATGACCTCACGAGCAGGACTTTGATCCTCAGAACAAACAGGAGTTTTCATTTCTTGAAGCAAGATCAAGTATTTACTTTCAATCTGGCAGAGTTTGGCTTCCAAGCTGGTATACTACAGAAAACAATATATATATAAAACATAAATCTTTAGACACTTACTTTGTACCACACTTTTAAAATCTGGCTCAGTGCTATTCTGTTGGTATATGCTACTCAGAAAACAGCTTAACTTTCCCATTTTTGTAACACCAGGAAACATAAGGCAGCACAGTAGACCAGATGTTTTCCACCACTTGTATTTTTGCATATGGAAAATCTGAGCAAACTTTAATTATCACTACATGAAATGCCTTAAAAGAACAAAATGGTTGAGTTGTAGCAGTTTTAATCTGTGCATGTTTGAACACAAAAAACTTAAGTGGCATATGAGTTAGGTAATAGCGTGTAGGAATTGTAAACACACACCTCCATGCCAAAAATACAGCATTTAAGCCTGGCCACTGAGTGCATGGCTTCCAAAAAACCAAAAGCAAACCCTATCAAACCTACAGCTACAGGTATCTAGTCTTACTTACAGATGTGTGCATTTTCCCTAGCCCCAAGCACTGGAAATCTTCATTATTTACCTGCAACATCTCTACACTCAAATTCATCTAGACAGAAACTCCCGAATTACATTCACCATACCACAGTCATCCTGCATGCTCAGGAGAAAGGTCTGCTCAGTGACCTATCAAATCCTTACACATCCTGTCACTGACTTTAAAAAAAAAATCATTACAGCCTTAATTCTGAGTAAACCACGATTTCAGATATATACATGCCTTTGTTTGTAAGTTATCAAAACGTTCCACCAGGTCACACAATTTTAAAAGGAATTACTTCTTTTAAGTATCCATTCAGAAAGATCGGTCTGTAAGGACTGAGAGGGCATTTTTTTTAAGTTATCATATTTAATACATTTAAGTTGTTCCAGTTCCTAAGTAGATTTACAGCTAAAATATGGAAAACTGCTTTAGACATTGCCAAGTAAGAACATGCTGACCTTTGCCTGCCATTCTCTCTCTCTTGTTTCTGCATTTCTTCGTAGAGCAGAAAGTTCCAAAATCTCCTTATTTAAAAATTTATTCTGGGTCTTATAACCCTGAAGATTGTCCTGTCGATAAAAGAAAAAATGAAGTGGATTATGCCTGTCAGACAAAGATCACCTTAGACCACAGAAACAGCAGCTACTAATAGGACTTCTAATCAAAAATATCAGGCTCAAACCAAATATTTTTGGACTTCATAGATGAAATGAATGAATGTTTCATAAATGAAACATACACATGCCAAATATGAGCACAGGGTGGTGCTGTGCCTCACCTGCATCCCTCCCAGTGCTCCCCTGCCTGCAGAAAGCAGCTGGCTGCTGTCAGGGGACAGGCAGGGAGGACAGGCACGTGCAGGCTGAGCACACCACAGAGGCCACAGCAACACAAAAAAAGGGGGACAAATGCCCCTTGGGTTTTCACTACCCTCACCAGTCCTCATTAAAAGTACAAGTTTCATGTCTGCCTCCATACAGAAATATAAATCCTTGGCAGTGAGCTTCCCTGCCCAATCCACTCAGATCCTGGCTACAAATACTGCCTCTGAAAGCTGAGCTTGTGGGATGAGGTTGGTACCCTCCCAGCAGCCACAGCACTCTCACACTCCACAGCATCAACAAGCTCTGGCTGCTTTCTGCCAAGACCACTGGTTTCTAGTTTCAACTTTATTTTTTAAAACTTACCAGGCTCACATATAGGAAAAAAAATTATGTATGTTTATGCATATTTTAAATGACTTATTTGTATCCCAAATTCTTTGGGATGTTAATAAATTTGAAACACAACATTTACCCAAAGGCAAGAAAGCCTGTTTAGAGCAAAGTGGATAACTTCAGTGACTCCCTTAAGAACTTGTAACACATTCACAGAGGTATGTTAAAGAATAAAAAGAAAGCATTACTAAGAGCCACAGCAGCTTTAGTAAAAAAAGTTCTTACACTCCTTCCTCCTTTTTTGTCTCCTCAGAGCTTCTCTTTGCTTTCCCATACGGTCTTTGTTGCCTCACTTTTGATATTTAAAATTAAAAAAAAAAAAAGCAAGCTTTCTGTTTGTTTTCCATCCTTGTATTTTCCTCTTACCCTTAATCCTTTCTGCTCCTTTGATTATTTCTCACATCCCATCTGCTCCACACCAATGATTAATTTACTGAAAGTACAGAACCCTGCACTAGAGATGGCCCAAAGGAAGGAAGTTCTGGTTAGATTGTCACATAACAGCTTAAAGTGGAGGTTCCAAGCTGAGAAAGCCTCCGTTGATGAGCATCCTGGAGAACTGCTGTAGTGATCTCAAACAGTACAGCAGACTAAAAAGTACTTTTATAGGGAGAAGAGATTCCCCTATGCATTAAGACAGAGGCAATGCTCTTACTTTTAGTCGGTCCAGTTCCTGTAGCTCCTTATTAGTACAAGTGGCCGTGGGGGAATTTATTGCTCCACTTTGAGAGGATGTGCTGTCCTCACATTCACTGAGTTGACGAGAGAGTTTCATGATGACTTCATCTTTAGCTTGAATAGTTTCCATCAACATTCCCAGCCGTTCATTGAGTTCTCCAACTTTACACTTCAGATTCTTGACTTCCTGCTGGAGACTATCTTTTTCCAGATTTAACTTTTCAAGCTGATTGTTGAGGCCCAAAATCTGGTCATCTTTTTGGTGCAACAGCTCTAATGTATCTTTGGGAACCCCCTCACAAAGGTGGCTTGCAAAGTATTTATCATATTGGGAAGATCGGACTGTTTGCTGCAGAAGTCGAACAAGTTCCTGAGAATTAAAAAACAACAGCAAAAAAACCCAATGATATTTGAAGTTTCTAAATTTTATAGCTTAGAAATCTAACATCAAGCAAAAGAAAGTTTTTGGAATGGGTTGAGACCTCATGCTGGTGTTTCAAAGAAAAAAGGGAACACTTTATGACATGATTTCTAGCAGGCTACCACAATGACTGGCCTACATAGATGGCTTCAGTGTCTTTCACTGAGCTAAGGATCTTGCCTAGAAAGGCTACAACAGGTTAATGAAAAGTAGTGGACAGCTGAGACCCAGCAGTTACTTGGAAGCTGAAAAAAGCCTTGCTTGCAAGCAGCCCTGTTGTGGGATTAACAGGAAGAGGCTTAAGCCCAAAAAGTTTACAGAAAAACGTTACAGAATGGATAAAGCAAAGGTAACTAAGAGCTCTCTTCTCTAACAGATGCAGAGGAAATAAAAGGAGGAAAAAACCAAATGCTGCTTTGCCAAAAAGGAAGTCTTTGAAGGGCTGTTTAGAAAATCTTGCCACAGAAATGACTACCTAAGACACCATTTTTCTTTTTCTTCTTATTAAAACAGAAGCAGCTGTGAATACAGTGCTGGACTAGACCAACAAGATTTCTCACAGCAGCAGGCTCAGAAGCTCAAATGTACTCCTAGGAAAGATAACGCCTAAAATGAGCGTAAATATGGGGCTCAGCATTCCTTCTTTGGTTTCCCTTTGATCACCTCACACAAAGGAAAACACAAATAGCAGAAGCAGCAGCTCCATATAGGACCTAAAACATTTCTCTTCTTAAAATGAGTAGAAATTCTTTTAGGTAAAACCAAGGTATTGAATAAATTGGAGTTACGAGGGCACACAACCATGAACACTATGTGAGTGCAGTCTATATACACACGTTATGGTTAGGCCTATATTTTACAAAGCCATGCCTGATGGGAGAAAGAAGCCAGGTCTGTTCCCCACCCACTGCACTAGCACTGAAAGAATCAAAAGACAAACAAAGAGAACCTGAAAGGAGAAGTTCCTCAGATATTTTATGTACATATGGAAAAAGAAGCTGTGACTATCAGCCAGGATCCTGGCAGACACCGAACAAATTAACTTCAGAGAACAAGGAAGACAGATAAACCAATTTAATGAACACTGTGCAAATGGAAGTTTTATTCAGGGATCTAATCTTCAACAGATGTAAAATATGGTCCTTCTTGTTTCAAGACCTTTTGTACACAAAGGTTTGTTTAGAACCATCATTTTATAACCAACCAGGTCTTAAGGCAGTGAGATGGCCAGAAAGGTTAAACTCACAATCACCTGCCAGACCCATTTGCTTTTGTGCACTTTGTCTGAAGGCTTAATTACCTTTTGGCTCAAAAGATCTTTCTTTAACTTCTCCAGCTCTTCCTGCTGGCTTTGATACTTCAGTTGCAGTTCAGAGACTAGTCTGTTCCCATTGCCAGAGCACCACTCTGTTGGAGAAGAGTCGCTGCTGGTGCGGTTTTTGCTTGACCCAATCATATCTTTCAACGGGCGCCTTGCTTTGTGTGGAATGCGGCCAAAATCAAATGGAAAAGCTGAACTAGTCAGTCCTGCATAAAACAATTTCTTCTAGTTCGGTTCACTTGGTAAAAAGGCATTTCAAAGCATTCAGATTTCCTTAAAAAATATACTCATTAACATTAAACTTTGAGCAGCTTTCAAACCACTCAATACAATAGTGTTAAACATGCCTCATTTTCCAAGTTGCTTCCTTCGGTGGGGAAAAAAAAGCTCAAAATCTTGTCCCCTCCCGGATAAAAGACTTGGCTCATAAATTAACACTTTTCATATAACACATTAAGAGAATTTTACAATTCATTACAGAAAATAAAAGGTATCCCTAACTATAGCCAAGCAAACTTTGTTTCAAAACCACCTCTGATATCACAGCCTACTGCTCCTGTAAGAGGCATTCAATGTAAGGTTTCACCTCCATGTACAGGATGTTTTCTAACAGATTAAATCATTAAGTGCTCTTAAAGAGATGTAAAAACATCTCGACAAGGTTATTCCAGGCACTGGTCAAATCTGAGAACCAGTTACAACACCCAGATGAGCTATTGCTTCATGTCCATCCCTGCTTCTTTCGCATTCCAGAAGCAAGCCAATGTAAGAGGTACATGCACAGAGTCTAAAGACAATTCTGCTTCAGTGGGTGACACTCAAGTGAGTAATGACAAACCTCAGCATTTCCCTTCACCTTGTTATTTTGCAACTCATGTGACAAAACTAGAACTAGTAACATGCTCAGTTACTCAGTTCTCAGAAACCAGAAACAGACAAGGCTTTGTCTTTATTCTCTTGTATTTGAATAGCAGGGGACCCCAAACACATCATAAGGAATTGACTTTTTAAAAATAATTTACAGATCTGTGGATGTGGTTTGTGAAGAAAAGATAAGCTTCCACTCATTTCCTAGAGACAGACATAACATGGTATTCCATACTAAACAAGGTAAGGCGTATGCTCCCCTTCCTTCCTCCACTTCTACCTTTATTTCCTTCTGCCAGGTGTTTCCTCTTTTCTTCCAGAGCCATTGAGTCCTCCAAGTCTTTTGGGGTTGGATCCAGCAGTTCCCACTCCTCAGAGGTATAAAATACACTCCTGCGATTTTCATTATTTCCTTTTCTTAAGGAGGACATGGAATTTCTGTGAAAAAGGCAGCAGGAAAAAGGGACAAAGATTTCTCCATTTTGCATTCTTTTTATAAGGGGCTTTTCACAGTTCCAACAGTGCAAACTGAAAATAAGTTAAAAACACAGACAAAACCAATACCAAATAAAAGCTCAAAGAAAATAAAGCATACACTACCAAATAGCACTTGCAATCAACAGTGCTAAATTCCAAGAACAGAAGAATTATTTTGCTTTAATGCCATTGTCTTTTGCATCCCCTGTTTTAGCCTTGTTTTTGCAGCAGGCAAGTACAAAACAAAGTTAGGATTTACAAGCAGCATCTCTTTATTGATCAGTTGTAGTTTAGAATTTTAGGGTAACTGCCAAGCATTAAACTGAATAGCATGCAATCAAAACACTTGTATGTTATAGTTCCATATTGGGGATTAATGGAAAACTTGGGATCATCCAAGAGACCTGCTGCAGCTGAAACGCTGATGACAAGACTCCTTAGCAGCTTTTCTTTTCTATGGTGGAACGTGGCCAACTATCTGCAAGAACATTTCAGGGGCATCCTCTGAATTCCAGCCAGATAATTCTACAGAAGAACAATTCATTTCCCAGCAGGATGAGATTACCTTACCCAGCTTCCCCCACAACCATCATGTACCCAGGAATGCCCACTCTTATGCCAATGAGTATTCACATAGCTCAGTATTGAAAAGCCTTTGTTCAACTACACAAGGAGATTCTAAATCAACCCATATGAACCAGTTTAATGTTTTAGGTGTAAAACTGGAAATGTATTTAGTATCTCAGCAGTTTACGCACAGTCTGTGCAAGCTCACAAAGATGCTTTCACTCAATCATCCACATTCTCTCTTCAAAACTTAAGCAGAAAATAGCCCATATTATACTTTCAAGATCATTTGATGATCCAAGCCAGTCTTTCAGCTTCACAAGAGATTTAACATCTAATCAACACGAAGCCTAAACTCATCATTAAGCAGTGCACAACTTTTATAATCTGATGAACTGATAAATATTTACAATTTAAAAATAATCCTAATGGTTATTAATAAAACTATATCAGCAATCAATTTACAATCTTGGCAAAGACCCATTTATGCTACAGATTTAATTTTCTTCCAGAAAGAGTTACAATTCCTATTGGGGGCAAGAAGCCTAATTTCTTTGTTCAGACTTTCCACACAAATTAAGTAGATCAAATTGGGCAATGATGGATTTATTTCCTAGGGCCCCCAGTATCAGTGAGTGTCTCAGTAAGCATCCCCTGGCATCTCCACGTCTCCAAATGGTGGCTGATCTCTTACCATGCAACTCCACAACTGCCTGTTCTGCACTCAGTCAGCCTTGGCATTTACAGCCTGTCTGAACACCACCTTCTAAAGCTTGAAAACACTACAAAGAACAAGTCAAGTGACTTCCAGAAAAGCTTCTTTAAAGAACTGCTGTTAGGCCCATGAAAAACCATAGCTGATGCCGAGTTTTGTAAAGCTTTTGCACAGGTTTGTTCAGGGACTCAAGCAGCACTCCTTCATTGCTTTTTGTTAGATTAAAATAAGATAAAAAGATTAAATTGATAAATTTGAAAACAGCATTTATTTCCTAAGTACAATCAGGCAACCTACACAAGAGCCAATCATATGATCTAATGAGTCTCTATTTTTAAATGTTTGGGGTTTAAATCTTATTTTATGGTTATATAACTGGAGGTTACTATAATTCAGTATGTTTCCAAGCCTATATTCTGCATAAATAAGTAGCTGAGAGCATGAAAATAAAAAAAAAAAATTAAAAAAAAATCCAGCCTAAATGTCTGTATGTATCAAATAGTATTTGAAAATGTATTTTAAAAAGTAGAAAAGCGAATTTCAACTTTAATTACTGTACATATATACATTGCTTAACTCCAAGACATATTTTTCCTTTTTCCTCCCCCATTAGTACATCACAACTGCTACCTAGGATGCAAATACAGCTATTACAGCAATATCTTCTGTGTTAGACACACTGTAAATGTGTTCAGCAGGAAGGACAAGGCTTTGAGACATCTACACACCTTAATACAAATTAATAAATAGAGGATAAAAATGTGCTCACAGCAAGAGAGGAAACTCTCTGCAGTTTTAGACACACTTTGATCCATCCTCTAACACTGGGGCTGCAACTAGTCACAATCCAGTAAGACACTGGATAGGGCACACATATTCCAAAGACTGTCACATCATCCCGCTGTCCCAAATGGCACAGAACTGCTGGAGAGGGGAGGAAAACAATCAACCAGAACACTAGGGGAAAAAAAAAAGAACACAGCCAGAAAAAGAGTCAAAACCAACACCACCTGGTAACCTCTCAGATCTCTGTGCTAAACAAGAAAGCTTTAAAAGGCATCTGTTCAACTTGGCACTGCCGATAAAAATGAACTCTTTCCTCCCAGCTCAAGAAGGAAGTGGTGTGGTTAACCAAAGCTACAGCTCTGCTTTGTGAACTGCTCTGTACTAGCACTGTAACATGCTTTAAGTAGAAATGGAAAATCCATCTATGTGGGCAAAGCAAAGCAGAAAATCATTTAGAGAGAAACCCAACAGCAGAGATGAAAACCAATGGCACTTCTTTCCTTAAAGCAATTAATACTAAAAAATATATTCATTATGAGTGAGGAGTATTGATGCTGTTCAGAAGGGGTCTGCCACATTTTTGCTCAGGAACTCAAACTACATCTAATTCAAATCTGTGCCATGTGCTTTCATTTCTTTTAAGAAGAAAACAAAAAGTAAGGATTTATATTTGTTTGATTTTCATCACTAAAAATGCACTGAGTACTATGACTACTCCAATGCTGGCAATTGGCAGCTCTGTGACAAAGCAGCAGTGGCTGAGAACACAACTCCCTGCTGGGGCTCAGAGAGCAAAGCCACTGCTGGAAGTCCTGTACAAGACTTGGAGTCTCCCTTTCAGGTATCAGTGATGCTACACAACAATGTTCCCTTACACCCTTCAAACAGTGAACAGAGTAAAGAAACAGTTTACTTGAAGAGATACAAGACAACATACAGATCCACCCCATCACCTCCCATCATTCTGAGAAGCTCCACCCATATACTGATGTAGGAAACAGTCTTGGCCAGCAACTAACAATCTCACAGTAACTCTTTCTCCCAGGTTCACAACTTACTTGATCTCAGTACTCCATTGCTTAAGTGAGAAATTGATGGCACTTGCTTGGCCTGGTGCAGGCTGGGAAGCTGCTTGTTCTCCCACCAGGTCTGTAGGAGAAGTCTCCACAGCTAGAATATTTCTAGCTCTCTCTGCTGAAGTATTTTGACTTAGGATACTCAAATCTATAGTAAAAGGAAAAAAA
>VWZT01005205.1:179273-191049 GCA_013397055.1 Pachycephala philippinensis | reverse complement strand
AAAAAAAGCATAACCTTCAATAAGTAAAAGAATATGTAAAGTCATATACTGCTAAGTCTGCTAATGACATTCAGACTTTATTTCCAATTGCAACATAACTTTATAAAGCATTCTGTTCAAATGAACCTTAAAAATAGCAAACTTCTCAGTGAGATCTCACTCCAGCCACATACTTTTGGTAACAGACAGGACCTGTGTGATGCTCACAAAGCATTATTTCATGAGTGATTTACAAATTAGCCAATCAGAACTAAGTCCAGAACAGTGTCACAAAAACACTGACCCAGATTTCAGGGTGTGCTTCATCCTGTAAGTTATTCATCCTAATACACTGCTGCTGCAAGTCAGTGAGCTTTACAGACCTGAGGCAGTGCTGTGCCAATCCAGGTTGGGCGTTGCCAGAGCCAGGAACACTGGCACAGCTCTGCAGACACATCCTCCTGCATCAGCGAGGATTCATGAGCTCTGGCTGAGCTGAATGCAGCTCCTCCTCCACCCATCCCACCCAACTCTCCTGTGCCCTTGAGCAAGTGCATGGCCAGGCCATGCAGAGCTGCAGCAGAGCCCTGCACACCCCAGCAAATCCCCACAGGCTCCAGATGGCTCTGCAGGAACCGGCCAACACCCGGCCCAGCCCTGAGCCACAGCTAACAATGGCCAGGGGATCCAGGCTGATCCAAGCAGCCAGCCGGGCCTCCAACACACCACACTGGCACCACAGACTGCACAAGCTGCACTGTCTGTGCTATCTCAGTGCTTCCATTAGCCTGGAGAGCTGCCTTCTCCCTCCAGCAGGCAGAGGGAGTAAATAATCCAGAATATAGAATATATTATGAATAGCAAAACCGTTAGAGACAAGCATGAAGTGGTTTACAGCCTTCTACAAACCCTCTGAAAAGGCAAGTTAAACAAGCCCAAATGCAATTTTCAGATTCTTCTTGATATAATTCACAAATTATATCAAGAAGACATACTTGATAAAAGATTAAAGATTTTTTGACAACACTCTCAGACTTGATTCAACATTTATATTAGAAAGTAACACACATATTCAATGGGCTTTGACTTAAATAAAACCCTAGGAAATGCTGATGCCCTCTTTTATCACTGGTCCTTCAGCCTTCTCTCTGACAACTGCTTGGCACCCGCAGCAAGACCATCTTTAAGCAAGCTGTACCCTCCAATTACTCAGCAGAGGGTTACTTTTATCAAATATCAAAGATTAGAAGTAGAAAGAACATTCTGTGATAAAGAACACGAAGTATAAAAGATCAGTGACACCAGGAATCTCCCACACCCTTGAAAAATGGTATCTGACACACAAACGTATCATGCCATGTTTCAAATAGAGGTACAAGTTACACTGCCTTGATTTTTATGAACAGATGCTTCAGGGCCTTATCAGCCAAAGGGAATTCCAAGTTCTTTTGGACTGTGGCTGTTTGAACTGAACACAGTCAGCTACAATAGCTTAGATAAAAACAAACACGGGATCATATTTACCGTCTAATAAAGAAGAAAGATAATAATTAGGTTTTAACTACAAAACAATAATTAAAAACAAAACCAAACCCAACCCCCACCCCAGAAAACCCAAACACCCCAAAAGAAAAAAAAACCCAACCCACAGATCAAAAGCTTATGGATACTCAAAGCCAGGGTGGAATACTAACATTCTGCCTTCACACTTACGGCTTGTTTCATGTTCTACCCATCTGATTCCGCAAAATCCCTTTAGAGGATGGCCCAGGTAAAGGAATTGCTCAAGAGCTGAATTTCCAACAAATGCATTTCCCCTCAGACATGCTAATTGTCTGAATGTGGCACCCTGAGGTTGTTCACTGTATATCCTCCCCTGCCCACACCAGCCAGCAGCTTGGTTAGAGGCATGGACTGCACAGCACACAAAGCACAACAAATGAGTGTGGTTGCTCATGCAACCTCCAAGTAAAAAAAAAATAAATCTCGTTTTGGAACTTATTTCAAAACACAATAATCTTATAAATGCATGGTATTGCATGTTTTATTAATGCAAATTAAGAACTGAAATTATAGAAACTACATTAACATTCAATCGATTTCAAGAAAAAAATAATAATCCCATATCCTATAAAGAATAAATAATTTATTTTACTTCCGTGGTAGTACGGTACCTCCACAACAAATCCTACAGTGTAATTTTTGTTAATATTAACTTTCCCACATCCCACTTTGAATGTTCTTAAAAACCTTTCAAGGCTGATCCACAAAGCAGTATCCAACTTCATGTATGTTCCAGTTAGTCCAGATTTCTGAACTGGGAGGGGAGAGGACAGGGGGAGGACAAACAGGCAAGGCTGCAGTAAGCAGTTCTGGGTTTCAACTGAAGACAAACTACCTCCCCATTTAAAATAGTAATGACAGCATCTGTACTCAAGCACTAGCAAAATAACCCAATTTCTATGCTCTGGTATAAAGCACATCACTGCATACACATTCCCTTCTTCAAAAAAAAGAGGAAAAAAAAGCCCCAAGACACATATCTTAGTCATCAACATGAAACCAGAGCCTTACAGAATCCCATAACTCTAGAGGAAACTCTTGGAGTACTTGATTAAAAAGAAGAAACAACCATCAATAATTCTGTCTATTTGCATTTTCCCCCAAAGAAATCCCTACTTAAATACTGCAGTTGATGATAAGAGTCATCACTGTGATTTGTCCTAGAAAATGAGACACTCTAGATGCAGCTCCAAATTCTACATAATGCAGTTTAACTGCAGGCTGCCCCTGAAAGGGCTGGGCCTACTCAGCCCATGCATTTCATGTTGACATTCCTTGTCCTGGATATAACAACAATAATAATTTAAATTTTAAAAACAAAACAAAACAAAAAAATACCCAACCAAAAAACTCATGAAGAGGTTCAGCTTGCTCATCCAGAAAGCCCCTAATGACTTTTAGGAAAGGAAAACTCCAGATCAGTGATTAAATGACTGGATGCGATGCAAAACAGGCATGAGGGAACAGTACCTGCACACGCTGCAGTGACAGCAGGCTCGTTTCACATTGTGCCCAAGCTCTGAGGGAAGTAGCACAAACAAGAACGAACAGATCCTGTGGCCAAGTTACATATTAGAGCTGATGTGATCCAACAGTCTGCTGCCAAGAGGCCAGGCCTGTCTACTGCTTTACTCTGCCTTCCTGTATTTAGCCACTGTGCCTTGTTCCCTCCTGTCCACCAGCTGTGCAAGTCACCTGATTGCACACTGAACATATTCCACTCAATGTAGCAGAACTGAAAAAAAAGTCCTCCTTTCTGGCTAACATTTGAACTCAACATACTCAGCACAGGGTCAGTTAAACACAACACAAAAAGGAAGCCTGTGCAGCTGAAAACTAGAGGCTGAAGGCAGAAAGAGAAAGGGTTGAAAGAGCCGAAGTCTGCTCCCTTTTGCAACACTGAGATTGTTGCCCACCAATCCATGTGCTCTGGAGCATATGGTTTGACAAGCTGCTACCCAAACTGGCTGCTGCCATAAAGGTGGTCCCAAACCATCCCACTTGGCGTTCCCAAAAATTCTCTTGGGCTAATCCTGGCACTCACCTGTCCCTACAGTAAACCACTTCTGGAAACTACACCGGCCAAAAACTAACCTGGAGCAAAGGCTGATTGCTGCTGCCTGCAGACCCTGCATTGGCACTTGGCAGGGCCAGCCCTGCACCTGCTCAGGGGAGGAGCTGGGCTCTGCTTTCAGCAGCAACTGCCTGCAGTGGCTGAACAGCCCAGCTGAGCCCCCAGCAAACACATGAGGCCAGCTGTGTGGAGCAGGCAGCCACAAGCAGCACATTCTCAAAGGAGAGCAGCAAACTGGGTTAGAGAACAACACTGCAGCAGGACCTGAACCTGGGGAGGGGACAAGGTGGGACAACAACAGCTCAGCACTGCTGGGTTTACAGCAGGAGCAAAGTGACATCAACCAAATGTGACATCTGTTGATGAAATATGTCTGACCTCAAGACTGCCTAAACCCAAGAGAACCTTACTAATGACTAACTTGGCACAGAACTGGACTTCACTCAGTCTTATTTATGGATAACAGAAATCAGCAAGGAATCCATTTCTGTAAGGACTCAGGAACAAACAATTCACAAGTGCCTCCACAAGGTACTAAAAAATGCAGAATAACTTTGTATAATGAACAGACATTTTTATAACTCTGACACTAGTCTAGAATTACATTTTCCTTGCCTAAAGGTATTTCAGAGACCGACTTTCACATTTGTAATACCAGTGCAAACTGTCTTCCAGTTTTGAAAGGCAGGACATTTTTATCACAGTCAGACAGATCCATCACACCATACCTTTTCAGGAACAAAGTATGGTCATTCAGAACGCAAAATATACCTGTTCCCATTAAAAACTGGAGTTTACATCTCAGGCTATTTACCATACTAAGTTTTTAAGATATTGCAACCACTAAAAGACAACTTACCTAATCTAAACTGTACTTAATGAAACCTAGTCATAAGACTACTCCATTTTACTTCATTGCTAAAAATCTGTTTTTAAGAAATCAACAGATTTTGTAAAGGATATGAAATCACATATAAAATTACATTTATGGTTAATAATTGCAGCATACGCAAAGTTCATGGAGAGTTACGTGATAAACAGATGTGAAAAAAGCTCTCTTAAGACTGTTCTCTATCCCCGTGCAACACTTGGTACTGATGCACTGACACTGAACAGAGCCATGCCTTCTGTTCTCACTCAAATTTCCAACATACCAGGGTTGTCTTTGGCAACAAGACCTTTGGAAAAGTCACTCGGTGTGGGGGAAGTCCGGCTGTCCCTTTTTGCTGCGTCGAGGTTGTTGCAATATTCCCACCTCTTCTGCTGCAGCTCCTGAAGCCAGTAAGTCATGTCCTGCCGAGTTGCAGCCTGCAGGACACAGAAGCAGAGCACTGATGAGATCTCTGCATGCCCTTGGTACGTGAGCACAGTAATTCCAAGTGCAATAACAAACCCAACACAGATGATCAGCAGATCACCAAGGTATCATCATCACTCAAAATCACTATGATCTAAAAGAAATAACCACAATGCACCAGGTGCACCTTATGCTCACATGCACCTCCATGATTCTCATGCCAGAACTTTCCATTAGAAGTAGTCTCATGCATTCCTCTTCCTCAGTTTTACACTCAAACATTAGAAAATGCAGCAGCGTCTTATATTTTACACACAAAGCACTGTTTGAACATATAACTACAAATCTATATTATGGGAAAAAAAATCCCATACACATTCAGGAAGATTCCCATTTTCTTCTAACTTGCTTTCTCACCAGCAGAAACCAACAAATGAATAATGCATTGCAATGCCTCTTACTTTAATGACTAAACCTACAGACTGTATTTCCTGATCCTGTGAGCTAACTAGATTTTATAGAAAAATTGTATTTAAAACAGAAACAAAAAAAACCCCAAAAAATCCAACATCAATGCCTAATCTACAAGACTACAGTCAAAAATGTGAATGGGCAGGAAGTGAGGAAGAATTCAAACACACCTCTACAGCTCTAAGTAATTTCTGAGCATGTCAAATGACAATATACAAACACCAACAAGAGACAAGGGACCGTATCTGACACTGCAGGTACTCTCGTGGAAAAGTTATTGTTATTTCACCCTACACCCTCAGCTGCCAGTCCAGGAGAAGCACCTGAGCTGGTAAGATGGACTGCTCAGGAACAAAACATTCAACACCAGTGAGAGGACACTCCTCTACCTCCTTTGGCTTGTAAGCACACACAGTGCTTATCTTTTAGCCAGCCTTTCTCCCACCTTCTACCAAGCGTTTGGTGGCATTATCTATGAAAAAACGACTAGGTTTACTCTTTAGAGGTAATTTTACACAGCTTCCTGTTCCGTTTATCACAACTTAAGAGGGTACCTGTGCAAGGCACAGCTGCAAAAGAACAAAAACCAACAAACAACACACATTTCCTTACAAAAGAAACACAGTAAGTGCTGCATAAAGCACAGCAATGGCACAGAACTGTCTTCATTTTTCACATGAGAACACTTCTGGTGTAGTAAAATTGAAGATTCATTGGCCATTATGTTTTGGCCCTGACAGCAGCTAATGACAAGACAAAGCACAAAGAGCACAGCAAACAAGAACTGATGCTTCCCCAGGGTGCTCTCTCTGGCTCAGCAATTTGCAATCTCAGTTTAGCAATGAGAGACATTTTTATTTTGCCATTTGGCTCTTTGTACCCCTACGAGCTTTAACATCCACGACATCCTACAGCAAATGGCTCCGAAGCACCATTCAAGGAGATTAAGCAGAAAACCTCAGTTATTCCTGGAGCTGCTGCTCCAGCTCCTCTCAGCACATCATGTTCATGGTAGGATACAAGATACATAAATCAAATAAACATTCATAAATCAAGTAGTGAAACAAACCAGTGATACGTGAGGCCACTGCAAATTCAGTTGGTAAGAAAGATACGCAATCAAGATACTTCTAATCTGAAATGGAAATCAGCTTCATATATTCTTTCTTGCTTGTTCACAGGAAACCAGAGAAAACCATTTCCCTCACAAAAAAAATACATAGGGTAAAGAACAGTTTAAAAGTGTCAAAGAACTGGGAAATGCCGATCCCCACAGCCACCTCTGGCAGTTTGGGAACAACCACCACAGCAGCAGTTTTTATGTCTGCAGACTACAGTCACTTCTTGCCAGGAGTAAATGTCTCCCCTTCCATTCCTAGCACCAAAGTATTTCCTTTGGAGCTTTAGCCAGTGGCAAGTCTTCACTTCTGGTAAATTTGAGAGCTTATATTTCCTTTAGATACACTTGCACACAGGACATGTAAAGCAATGTTTTACTGCGCTTCAGCAGAAAACCACCAAGAATTCACAGAGCTTCCACTAACACAGGATGCAGTACTTAAGTGGTTCTCTTTGCTACCACAACACAGCTAATGAGGCAATCCACGTGCAGTCAACCTAAGTTATTCCTACAATTAACTTCTGCCCATGACTTCTTGAACTTAATGAACCTCTCTCACTATTTGTCCCGTTATTCTCTTGCCAATCACCTTCAGAGCACCGTGAATCGATTTTACTGAAGCTGCTCCTTGTTGCTTTTCAATTCCCAACTGCACTTGTTCTCCACTGAGCTGCACAGACGCACTCTCAGCTCACAGGTGATGTTGTTGTTACACACAGGGCCAGGCAGCAGTTCCCATCCTTCAGTAGAAAGTGGCAAGGCAAAGCAGTACAAAGTTCTCACCCCCCTGCTTTAAGTAATTTCCCCAAGAATTACTCAGTACCCTCCTGCTGCTCCCTGCCTGTTACCTTACCTTCCTTTACTCCCATACACGGTCCTCCTCTTCTGGAGTCTTCCTCTCCCTTTGAACAGTTTTTGCTGAGTTTATTACAGGCATCTCAGTTATTTGCAATTAAAAGAACATCCTAAAAATCTCCGTTAAAATTAGTTTTGTTTAAACAAAATTAATCTTTGAAGCTGTTGTTTGAAATAGACTGTTTAAAAAAAACAAACAAAACAAAACCAAGAACCACACATAGAATATTTAAATCTTCCTCTTCCCCTAATCATAAAGAGCACAAATTTGGAAACATTTTTAAATTCACTTTATCTGTCAAAGAAAGGAATGCTTCCATGATTGCCCCATTTCTCATGACTTCTCCGAGTATTTGGCTACTGCCCACCATGAGAGTCAGAACATTTAACTAGGCAGAGCACCAATCAGTCTCACAAAAAATCCTTACTGCTACTAAAGTATTGCTAAGGTGCTTGCTTACTGCAGAGCCACGCAGTCACATTGTAATGGATGCATTTCTGTGAGAAGAAAAACTGCCACGAATGTCCCCCAAATTGGTGTGAAATAAGGAACCACTGTTAAGTGTACTGCTGCAAACTGACAGGCAACAGTAGGAGTAAAAGATGCTCTTAAGTGAAGAGTCATACAGTACTATGTAGTTTTCAACTTAAACAATGGAAAATTACTATAATTTAATTAAAAATATTCCCCTACATTGTCCCACTAAGAATGATGTAGAACTGCCACCTTCTGATGCAGACATGACACAAACAGAAGAATTATTTGAGGAAACCATCCATGCACTGGCATTCTCTACCTGGACCCACTGGTGGAACATGAATACCAACACTAAACACTTTAAAGGAAGAGTCCAAAGAAACGCAACAAGCAGACCTCACATTTTGAGAAATCTCATGAAAATTCTTGCTACATTTCTGAACACAGACAAACTCTCCCTTCAAGCTGCTTTGTAAAAAGGGAACATCACCAGAAAAGTTTGCATTTCTTAAGATTTACTATTCCTGCTATGCTCAAAAAGCAAATTTGGAGCCAGATGGCTTTTTCTGGAGGGCAGCCCAACTTTTAATTAAAGCACTGCAACCACTAACCAGCAAAGTTTAGAGCAAAAAGCATCAGCTCAGACAACAAATCACCCTCACTGCTGAGCTCCCTCCTAGGCTCTGCCAGGCCCAGGGGTGTCAGGACCTGCAGCAAAACCGTTCAAGCTCAGCATCACTGATCACTGCTGCATCCTTCGGGATGACTGACAAATTACAGTGAACGCTCCTAAGCCACTCTCAGTTCAGCAAGTTTGGTGTCCGATACTCTCAAGCATCTGGGCTCTGAAATCCGCAGTGTCTGGAATGTTTACACTTGGCCAATAGCCCAGAAATTTTTTTTTCTTTCACAACTCTGTGCAATTTCTGTTCCACTCCCAATTCACCGCTGTTCACAGAAAAGTTACCCGCACATAACTCACCAGTCCAGCATCACTGGCCAGAGTTCCTTTGTTTCTGAAGCAAGCAAAATGTGTCACTAAAAGACACTGCTTTAAAAATAAATGAGAAATTATGCCTTTGTTCATTTATATATTCATAATGTTAATTATTTCCCCCCTTAATGAGAGGCCTTGCTGTACAAACACAGCCAAATGTTCGTTTGATTGTATTAGCAGCATTCTGTGTTACAGCAAGTATTTGCAGGATCAGTATTTGCATGCCTTTCCATGAAAATATTCTCAAACATAATTTATCCATAATTCATAAAGTACACAATTTTCTGTGCTCCTTTACCTAAAGGGATGGTATCTGTTATACATATTTAAATAGAAAAGACTTTTACACACACTTAGCTTCTTCTGCTGTATTCTATCTGTTGGAAATGTACAGAAAAACCCCAATCACACAAGTGGCAGGTTGGTTATCTACAGCTCTAAAATATGAGCAATTTTCTTTATTTGCTGTGAAGGCTGCAGTATATTTTTTCCAAAATTCTTGTCTGAGAAACAACGCTTGAGTACATCATAGAGTTCTCAGCTCCCATTAACCAACAAAAGGCTGAGCAATCCAGATGATGGAATCATTACATTAACAAGAAACTGAGGCATTATAAGAAATCATGCATTCCTCAATAGCACCATCATTTCAATCTGGAATTCCAGTAGCTTATTTTTTATTGCCCTTCTCCGTCTATAACACTGAATGGGAAAGGCCAGATCACAAGATGTGGAAATTTTGAACAAGCAGCAAATTGAGGAAAACAAAGCATGTGAGTTACATGCTGAAGAATACATTTGACTTGATTTTATTCCTCGTGCTCTGTGTGTAATGTTTTCTTGACAGATTAAATCACATCTGTTTTCAACTGGGGCTGGATTGGAGAGGGGAGGAGGAGAGGGGTTGCGTCGTTTGGGGTTTTTTTCATCTACCATCTTGAATTAATTTATAATTCTACATATACCTAAGTTAGCTGAAGGATGTTTTTAAAGGCCTTAAAGAGCTATCATGTTGGACAGAAGAAAATTAATTTCAGCTGCAAAAACCTTATTCCTTGGTGAATGACATGGCCACAAAAGGCCAGTTGGTCCTGCAATATCCCTTAAGATTTTCATTAACTCCTTCCTTACTATATAAACACCTACAACACAATAGTATTTTTATGGACAATCACTTGGCCACTTTAGGGCATCACAACACATGAGGTACACAATACAAAATTATCTTTTTCTGCTAACTGCAGAAATTAATTTGACTTTCTTAAGTGGCACTATTTCTCAATCCCCAAACGGAAAACATGAAGAAAGTTCCAATCTACACAGGTTCTTTCCTAGAGAGCACTGGAAAACAAATAATACATAAAATAGGGTCAGAGTAGTAACATCACAGACTAAAAGATACCAATAAAAATACGAAAAAGAAACCCCCTGTGTCTTACATTTCTGTATCAGTGTTGAGTATGATTTGTGTCTTCATGACTGCAGAAGACACCCAAGGCTCCTGCCAAAGTACTTATTTATTTATTAATAAATAAGCATTATTTATTAATAAATAAATAATTTTGTATTTATTACACAAGTGACAGATAGTATTTCACACTCCAATCCTAATCACAAAGCCCGCGTTTCTCAATAAAAGCCCTCCTAGTCAAAAAGCATCCTCAAAACAAATCTTTTCTGAAGATTTCCAAATAAAAATCACTAGACATTAATTTAAACAAACAAAACACCCTCAAACTATCAAAAATCAAAACTCACACCAAGTCTGCAGTTTTAATGTCCATAACACAAACACTTGGGCTATAAAGGCAGATTCATTGAAAGCACTAAAATCTTTTACAGCTATACAAAGACAGTTTTTATATGTGATTGCATGCAACTGATTACACTGCTTTTACTTAAGAAAATACAGTTTAAATTATTATTGTATTAGTTTTCTAGTTAAATAAATTTCTTGTTCTCTAGTAAAGCATGTTAATGAATCTGTATTTTGACATTTACACTTATTAAAACAGAATGCTGAAGAGCTTGATATAATCATGCTCCACAATCCCAGCAGGTATTATGACTGCTCAAATCTCCTCTGTTAAGTAAGTGTATAAGAGGTATTTTCCAGTATTCAATAGGAAGTTCTACTGTTTAACATTTAATGGATTACGTTCTAATACTAGGGATGTTGCTCAGAAAGTACACAGTACCCATGAAAAGTTACATTCTATGGAGAAGAACATTTCTTGAAGGACACATATGCTGTAACAGAATTCAAAAATAATGGATACTCAGAAGAATTTATTTTTTTTTTACTGGGTGAAAATGGTTTCCTTGTTTGTTTTTTTTTTCCCCTAGGCATGACAATAGAAGAAAGATACGTAAAATAATCCAAACATTTACCTCTCGTCCTACGAAAATCTGAGTCCTTGAACAGACAATGCGATAAGCAGCCTCTGCCACTATCAGGAAACAATTCTCCCTCCTCTTCCTTCCTCCCAAAGCAGCCTAGACGCAGAATCCTGCCACGCATCATCTTTTCAAAATAAACACCCCAAAACTGAAACCCGACCACTCCCGCCAAACTTCCAGAACCCCAACCCACCAGATTTCTTCGGAAATCTTTTTTTTTTCCCCCAGACGATTCCACAGAACCCGCTCAGCCCGTGCTCAGCAGAAGCATTTCCTCCCCCTCAGAGGAGCACTGGAAACACGAAATCGTAAAGGAGAAAGACGCAACTTAACAGACAGCTGGGGACAGCCCGGGACCGCCGATCTCAGCGGCGTTTGCGAAACAGCACCTTCCTCCTTGCACAAGCCCGCACGGACGCGGCGGAGGAGCGCCGCCGGCCAGGGCGGTACCGTGGGCTGCGCCCGGCGCGGGGGGTACGGACAGCACCGGGGATGGGGACGGGGACGGGTCCCGGACAGCACCGGGGATGGGGACGGGGATG
>VWZT01005205.1:126888-178836 GCA_013397055.1 Pachycephala philippinensis | reverse complement strand
GCCCCAGAAAGTCGGCCGCTGCTGACGTGGGGAGGCGCTGCCTCGCTCCGCACGCACCGTCCCGTGCTCTCGTGCTGCCGGGCTCCAGCACTTTTCTGACCGCATCGAATATGATTTTCCAAATCATACCTTGGCCTATGATCAGATTAAAACCCTTCTCTTGTAGTCTCATGTAGTCTCCCATTCCGAACCCTATCCCTGCCCGGCATCGCAGCAGCAGCTGCCGAAGGAGTGGGAAAACTATATGGAAAATGCAGGCGCATCAGTGGGTAAAATGCAGTATTTTACAGGGATTAGGGTTGTGAATGACTACAGACCGAACTCTGTTTTTCTTTCACTGAAACATCTAGCATGTTTTGGGCTCTAGGGAACTTCTGGTGCTAATAATAAGGAACTTCTGTAATAAGAAACTTGACTGCGAAGACATCAACTGCCACAGGGAGGTGCACATAATTTCATTTCTCCGTGTGTTTGGAACACAGTAGATGCCTGTTTCTTTTAACCATGCCTAACGCTCTGGTACTAATACAGAAAACAGTCTGATGTGGCATATTCATCCAAAAATGGGAGGAGACTGTTCCATGTTTAATGACATACAGCTTTTCATTCTCACCCTTAAATACAGCAAGAAAGGTTTGCTATCAAAACAATTGTTGAAGCTGATGTGTACTATGGTGTTTTTATTAGTATAATGCTATTTATGAAATAGCTTCATCTGACTGAATTTTGACAGTTTGGAAGTTCCAGTTACCCAGAAATCCTAAATTCTCCAGAGCTTCTCGCTTTGTCCTCACTTCTAAATGCCTTGATGAATTTCTCATTACAAAGTAACTGTCTCATCAGCCAAAAAATACTTTCATTCTATGGTAAAGCATACAAAGGATATAAAACACCTGAATATTTGGTATGATTGTCCACGGGTTCTACTTAGATGTTGACACAAGGGACAGCAGCATTCCTCAAGTCCTCCCTCCGGGTGTCACCTCCTGATAAGAAATGTGCCGAGTGGGGAGATAGCCAGTGTTCTGCTAGCAGAAAAACATGAGTGATTTGTTATAGTAAATGAGGCCTGAAGTTACCTCCCCAGTCAACTCACATGACAAAAGTGGGATCCACTGAAAGATTACACATTGCAAATTAAGGCTGGATATTTTTCTTTTTTCTTTGAGGATTCTTTTAGTAAATGTGGACAGTAAGAAATGTTGATTCTCCTTTAATAACAGGTCAATAATGTTTCTTCCATATATACTGCTCAGTCTCTTCTTCCCCAAATACCAAGTATTCATCATGCTCTTTGTTGGTAAGTGTCATTTGCCAGAACACGAGTTACACCGGGGAAACACTGATTCTCTTCAGAAGCTGCACTTTCTTATCTCAGTCATTTAGACAAGTTGAAGTGGCCCAGCACTTATCCCTGATCTGTTACATTATCTCATCAATGTAGTGAAGCCTGGCCTTGTTCTCTGTGTGCTGAGCACCTGTGACTCCTGCTGGCTATCAATGATTACGTCCTGCAGCAAGTCAAAGAATCACAGGATCCCAAATCCTCAAAACTTTTGCTGTCAGTACTTCTCTTTTTAAATTTTCTGTTTAGCTTCCTTACTACACTCGTAGCAGGAGAATCCCCTAATTTCACAGCTGATTCATGTAAGCAGAAAGTTCCCCTTCTTGGGAAATAAGTTCCTGGTTTCATGCATGCCCTTTTTTTCACAAACAGATCCAGATGTCATCTGGTAAATAACAGCAACTTATTTCTAAGTTGTTGTGATGAATATAAATGAAACCAATATTTTTACCTGCTTCTTCCTTTCATGTTTTCTTGTCCAGGATGCACAGATGACATAGATGACATTCTGTTGCCAACAAATATCTAGAAAACAAATAAAAATAGCATATCACAAGACAAGACTTCCCTCCTGCCCAGAGGCCAGGGCCAATGAAGCTTTTGGTGTGCACGTAAATAAGCAGCAAAATGCAACAGCAAGCCAATGTTACACACAGTGAAACAGTGGTTATATTCCTAAAAGGACCACAAAGCTTGTCAAACATGAAAATACTTGAAATTCCCTTTTATTCTGGTGTGGTTTTCTCTCCTAAAAGTTAACTACTATTTCAGCTATAGCACTTTTGGCTGACAAGGCCAAAAACTCCACATAAAAAATAAAAATGTATTTACTCTCAAAAATGAGAGACTGGTCTAACTCATTATGATTGTAGAGACTTTATCTTATAACGAATATGAGCATTCATGGTTCCTGAATTAGTTCACATTTATTCTGAAGAAAGGTAAATATGCAAGTAAAAGAAAGTCTATCATCAATATGGAGGCAGAGAGAGTACAGCTGGTGTCTGTGCCAGGCTCATGCTGTCATGTTTACAGAAGTGCAGGAAACATCAATAAATTACAAGCAGCACATCTGTACTGTGCCTTTGATTAAAGTGAGATCATAGCTCCAAAATTAGAGTGGCTGAGAGCATACACTGCTTCTTTTCACGAAACAGAAAGCAAAAATGACTTTGTCTCTTGTCTGATATCTTCTGACAAATAGGGATTCCATTAGGGATGGAACCCCGGAGTTTTTCAGAGCTCACACAGAACATCCATTGGTTTTTTCTTTCCAGAACAATGGAACTACAGACAACTGTCCCTCTCCATTCCTCTCCCACACAGTGTCAGTCCAAACCTGCATGCTGAGATGTAGGCTAAACTGTTACTTTTATTCCATTTTAACAGACATTTTGAAGGTTCCTGCAAAATGTTATCCATGACTGTCACTGCTAAGGTAAATACTGTCACCCTGCTATAGCCTGATTATGTATAGTACTTGCATATTGATCACACATTATTTCAAAGGCTGAGTGCTTTTGGCCTACTATTATTTATTGGGAGATGGAGAACAAGAAAAACTTTCCTAAGCTTTTTCTTTAACCAAAAACCAGTCTAAATATTTTTCCAAATGACTGTTCCTGATGCAGTCTGACATGTCATTTGACATCCCCCTGCCTCTCAGTCACCACAAGGTCGGTGATGAACATCACAATATTGCATTTCCAGAATATACTCTTTTATTCTCTGCAAGCAAGTCAGCCAAAGAATTATATAGTCTGTTTTAACTGCTAGCAATGTTTCATTCTCCAGCATTATTGTTTAAACACTAGATGGTGCTCCTTTCCTCTTTCACATTCACCATTTGTGCTCCCCTCTCAAAATGGAAAAAAGATACAAGCTGTGAATAAGCAGGGAAGTTTAGCTGCAGTTTCTGATTCAGTAGGAAAGTTCTTATTTAACTTCAGTTAACTGTCTCATCTAACACCAGTTCAGTGTATGACAACATTAATACATTGGCTTTACTTTTTTTGCTGTTGTTGCACTGCATTTTATCAAGAACTCTTCACTATGAAAAAGCAACAATTATACAGTTCAGTGAATGGCAGCATTGATTTCTAGTTGGACATCTGTGATCTGGCTTGTGACGATATCCAGGCAAGTTGGTAGCCATGCAGAAGAGAAAGAGTCAAACTAGACCCCTTATGAATAGAAAAGCAGGAATTACTTAACTGTGGCAAGGAGCTGAGCAATCCATATACACATAATCGTTGGCCTGACAGCATTCATGTGGATCCCCACTGGCTGGAGAACTGCTGCAGGGCTTGGCAGGAATGCTGAGGAGGAAAAGCAGAATTTTGAGTACTCTTGCAGAGATTAAATGATTAATGGGTAAGAGATATAACCAAAGATAATGACGCAATTAATAAAACACAATTATTTCAGCTGCTTACAGTGTAACTTATTTCCATTTATATAGACTTTCTTTATATTATTACATAAATGGATATACTTCCATGTCATACTTCATTCCTTTGGAGAACCAAAATATACATATAGTGGGGACTTACAGAAGTGTCCAGTAAAAAGAAAGATTCTGTGATCACCTAGATTTACATCTGATTGCAACTGCTAAATAGCAGTTATACATTACTGTCTTAAGTTGTGCTTACTTTCAGCACAACATTGCAGAGGCCCAGCCAGTTTTCTCACCTGTCAATCACACTGTGGCCTTTTCCCTGGCTTTGTAACTCATTTCTTAGTACACTGTAGCCTGGCTGACACCTTTCCATTGTATTAACTGCAACCATGAAACTGCATTTCTTCAGTAGCTCCTGAGCTTCCTTCTCTCCATGCACAGTAGCTGTGGATCACTTTCTTTCCTCCATTTAAACTGTAACAGAAACCCCTGCAAAGACAGAACAGCTCATAGCTGAGGCTTAATGCTGATGTCAGATAATTGCAGTCATGGGCATATTGAGAAACCTTCACTGTCTTGTTCCAGTTGTTTTCCCAGGAATTGCAGGTAGTTACAAGGCCAGACAATGTGTGTGCCTCAGTGGATGGTTCTGTATTATCTTACAGCCACAGCTTACACACAACCCCCAGTGCCACCAGTACCCACAGTTGCAATTCTTACCACACATGCTCTTCCTATTTCTTACCATTTTATCTGCACTTTGAATGTCCACATCTCACAGAAAGCTCGGATTCCTCTCGCCAGTCTTTAGATATTTAACTGAGGCTTAGAGCTGCAGTGGCAAGTTCAGTATAATCCACAGATGGAAGGTATTTTGTGAGTGAGAAATCCATTCCCGCTAGTTTCCTTCTAGCATCAAAGGGAAAGCAGCAGATAATGATGGAGAGCAAATCTTTGCAGTGTTTGAAATTCAGTGGGATGAATTCCAGCCTAAATGCTTTGGATAGGAATTTTTCTTTTGGTGTGGACCATGAACTGCTTAACATATTTACAGGTATTAGCTAAAAACAGTCACAACAGCTCTTTGCAAATAAGCTTTTTTCAAATCCTTTAAATTTTTGAGTTCTTAACTTTATAACAAGTCCATTAATTGCTTTTCAAGAAATAAATATTCCAGTAAAGGGTAATTGTATTTGTCAAACCTGAATGGGATCAAAGAAACCTACAGATGGTTAACTGAAAGACACTTACGTAGTTTTAAAAAAGAAAAAAGCTATAACTAATATAATCTGAACTAAAAATAGGGAGATTTAGCCAGACTATTTGGTCTAGAATCTAGGCTACATTTGTCACATGAAAATTATTTTGCAGGAAATCTCTATTGCTATTTGTTTCCGCTCAAGACAAACATTAGCAGAGCAGCTTTTCCTGTGGTTTTCTGTTTTGGAGCTCTTGGCTCTGGCTTTGTAGAAAGACAGGAAGCACATGGACAACTGAGGAAATACAGATTCAAAAGTAAGTCACAACATTTAAATCTGGAGCCAAACTAACCCCAAGTCCTGTCCAACTGAGGCAGATACTGAACAGTAGTGTTATATAAAAATAGGTGAGGAGAAAATTATCCCCTCATATCTAGACAACTGCCCTCCTGTATCCAATGTTTCTCAAATTACATCTGCCAAATTTGCAGTTGTACTTGTCAGAAAACACTGTACCTGTGTGGTCAGTCTGAGGAGTGCCAGTTTACACCAACAACACTGCATTCTATTGCCTTTTGGGGTGCTGAGGAACTCTTCACAAAGTGAGGGAATAGATACCTTACTCAAAGCCACTAACAGCTCTTGAAATCAATTTTGTTTGGAATTTTCTGAGGGCTTCACTGAGTTAACCTCAAGCATTTACCAGAACAGCTACCCAGTCACAAGACTGCTGTGCACTGACATAACCCAGCTATTTCCTGCATGCAACATCTACACACACAGGCAGGGCCTTTGGTGAGAAAAGGAATATCTCAAGTAATGTATTCTGCAAAGGAAGCAGAAAGGAGAGAGGGCTGCCAGAAGGGTGTTGGGAGAAAGCTGATGGAAGAACTGAGAGTAAGTAAGGAGTAAGGAGGAAAACCAAGATGGCTTATTTACTGTCAGTGCATTGAGTGCCAATCCAGATTCTTCAGTCCCAAAGGAGACACATTTCCTGAAGGAGTGACAGAGTTACCTGAGGAAAAAGGGAAGGATATGGGCAGTTCCTTGTGGAGAGCTCTAGCACCAAGTGGATCAAGAGACAAGAAACATCAGTTAAGAGTAAAACGAAGGGATCCACTGAACAACACAGCGTGACAGGGAAGCAGAACCAGCTCTAGCTGGGTAGTTCTGATACAATGTTTTGGCAGAGTAATTGTGTACCCAAATACAGGGTTGTGCTGCTGTGGCTGTAGTGCTGGGACTGAGGATACCCTCAGCACCGAGGCTTCTGGTAGTATTTTACACCAAGGTGTGGTTTGGTAGTTGTTATTTCTCTGTTCAAACATCCTCAAGGTAATGTTAGACATTTGCAGTTACAGCTGAATAAACAAGCCTAAGTAAAAGAAGAACAGAAATAAGGCCCTCAAAAGACCATTTTTGGGGACAAACTTAATTATAGTAATTACACTTAATTACACTAATCTTAAAGCAGACAAAATTATAGTACTTAAAGTGGAATAACTTTTTTAACTAAGAAAAGACTCTTTCCCATAGTATCTAGACACTCTCCTGTGCTTTTTGGCTGACTGGATACAAACTATACGTCTTGTTCCTTGTTCAGTGATGGACAAAATACAACCCTTCAGAATTAAAACCTCTGCAACCACACACCCATGAAAAAAAATAGTTGGTGACACAGCAGTTTGAGCTCATCTTCCATAATCCATCTAAAATTTTGACAAAAATATCTTGTACCTTCCTGTGAACTTTGGAAAAACTGTATTAAAAAAAAAATCTATTACAGCTCTGCTTTTGCATTTCAACTGGATTGAAGATAGAAATACAATGAAGAGGAATTTCTATCCTCCAGATCCCAAAGTAGTGGGAGTATTCCAGAAGCACATGTAGCTATTTCCATTCTGTTCATTTGCTTTTACTGACCACGTGCATTCAAAGAAGTACCAGGCCAAAATTCCATTCTCAGTGGTACCAGCATTTGAATACAATTTCTTTTGGTTTAAACAAATTCTTTTTAGCAGCTCATTATGCTCATAGATAAATGAATCAAACCAGTCAAATCATAAATCCCTGCTATGCATCACAGACAATTATAAATCAAAGCTGACACAAACCCCCAAACTTCTATTGTGAGCTAACAAAAATTATTAAAGAAAGAATAAAAATTGCTTCATGAGTTAGAAAAAAAAAAAGGTAAAACGGGCAGCCAGCAACACTACTCCAGTGTCACAATTAGTAGAAACATTAAAAAGAAGGATGGTCTTAAATAGAAAGCAGATGCCATTCACAAAAATGAAATCACCTGTGAATCTTGATTTAAAATTATTGCCTTGATTGTCTTTTCCTCCTGCCCCTGTAATGGCCTTCTAAGACAAAAAAAGTTTAGAAATTGTCTGCCTCGGCAGTTGTGGAGGTGATTGAAGGTCCTGCTTGGGGGCAGAACAAATCATTAGATGTCCAGGGAAGTGACCTTGACTCTCTTTCCTTTGGCATACCCTTCATTTTCCCCTTTTTTAGTGAAATATAAAAAGAATGAAAGGCCACAAAGAATCACATTTGCAGATTATTGGATCAGACACAAATTAAATAATTCCACATGCTTCATATCTTAGGTAAATAGGATAAGGAAAGGTAGGAGATTTCGTAGAGTTCCAAATTCAGGTCACTGAATCAAGCTTCCCAGGTTTCATCAGCATTCATAACCCCCTCAATTTCATTGTACTCAGTCAAGGTTTTTGCTAGGCTCTTCTCAGATAATAAGCTCAATTTTTCCTGCACTGATATTCTCCAGGTGAATACAACAGAGGAACTGCAGGAACACTGGGTGTTCTACCCGACCTCTGCTGAAGATACAAATCAGAGTGAACCTTCAAAGGACACGTTGATATTTTCAAAGGGATATCATAAATCTCAGGTTTCTTCCCAGAGGGAGTTTGATCAAGTATTTCTTCTGGCTTTACCAGAATTTGTTTTGTCAAATGCTTACTCATAATGCCGAGGGCAGTGGCGTTAGTGGGAAGTCTGCAGCCTCTTTGTGTACACAATGTCCTCATTTCAAGCAAGCAAATGAGAGGGAATGTTAGCTGAGTTCTGTACAGTTTTACAGGAAATAAAAATAGAGTGAGAACTCTGATGCCTGTGTTCTTTACGAGAACTCCAATGTTCTTTGTTTAGTGTAGTAAAGCAGAGACTTTCAAACAAAGTGTGTCAGGTACAGATGAAACGGCCAAGGAAGTTTTTTTGCATTTTTCAGTAGTCTCAGATTAGCTATTCATGTTTTAATAAGATCTTCAAAATCAAAGGGACATATTAGAGATAATTACCAGTTCACAATTCCCCTTCACTTATGTGTCATGCAAAATGTTAAGGTTTTATTCCATTTTACATACTGTCTCATAAAGAATGAGAATTTACTTGCAGTAAATCTGTTTTCTATCTCTGCCTGCATATTAGTGTTTCTTCAGAAACAGAATCATTTCTTATCTACAGGTTTTGATTTTTTGTTTATGCATTCCATGCTTGAATAAAGCAAAATATTATTTAAGGACCTGATCTGATCTCAGCCTGCCTTCTGAAGTGAGTAGGAGTCTTCCTGTGGAGATCTGGCCCCCAAGGATATCTGCCTACTACAGAATTATCACAGTGAGAAAAGAACCTCCTCTAAGCAAATCAGACCAAGCTTGTGGCATTAATAACCCCCTGTTCAACTTGGTGAATCCCTTGGAATGAAAATACCTCAAAACATATTACCATCTCTGCACACCAATTATTCCCTCTGCTTTTTCAGTTAGAGGAGATAACTGGAAATGGAAAAAATACTGAGAATTAGTCACGTGTGATAAAGTCATTCCACTAGGAATATTTGCTAGTAAATTCCACAGAAAGCCAAAGTTTAAGGTTGTGTAGTAAGAGGGACTTGTGAATGCCAATTCTAATGGCACTGTCATTATGAGGATGTGGGAAATTACGATAGGGAATTTTTCTATACTTCCTTATCATATTTGGTTATATTATTAGAAGAACGATAGTCACTAAAATCACCATAAGAGAGATGAAAAATTTTAAACATATGAAAAGCCTCACTGAATTTCCTGAAACTGAATTTATTTCTGTGAATATACACATCAATTAACCTATTTGTTTTGGCAGAACAAAAACAGTCTTTCTGTTTCAAACTTCGTCTAGAGGGAATTCTCTCTGAATCTACAGTTTTTTGTATGAACTTTATATCCGTATGAAGAAAAAGAAAGCATCATCGTTTTTGGAAAACCCAAAATACCATTTTGGTTAAAATATCAATAATCATTTTCCTCTCAGGTTCTACTAGTCCACAGTGACAAAGTGGTCACAGCACCAAACCCGACAAACCTGAAGAACAACACTCTCAGGCACCTGGTGTGACTCTTGAGTGTCCTGTGCAGGGCCAGGAGCTGGACTCCATGATCCTGATGGGTCCCTTCCAACTCAGAATATTCTGTGATCTCTGATTCTATAAGCAGATGTCTAAGTAGGAGATCATTTCCTTTCATCTGGGATGGGGGGAAATCTGGTGAATATCCATTTATTTCTAAATGCCATGGAAGTAACCCTGAATATCAGATTGCTAAAAAAAGGTTACTGGTTACTAATGATCAGCATGAATTCACTATCAGTGCTGCCTCCGGGGTGATGTGAGGAATAGCCCATAACCACTGGGGATGAGAGGCTTATGAAAAAGCTGGATCTGGCTTCTGGACAGACTGAACTGCAAACCATTTCCATCAAGTAAACAGAGACACCTTGTACCTGCTTTCTCAGAGCTCTACATGAGGGACCAGACCAAAGCCTACAATTTAACCAGCAGTTACCAATTCCCAGAGCTCGTCAGTGTGCAGAGCACAGGGCAGGCTTGATCCCCGTTGGATGGCCCAAGCTGTGATTAAGCCCATAGCAATGAGTTGTCTTGCTCCTGGCAGGCTGCCACATCCACTGATTTCAGTGGAGAAAAGTTACAGTTAGAAAAGGAGGAGGCTGGCCTGGTGCCCACAACCCTCTTGAGCAGAGTTAAAGCACTCTGCCCTACATTTGCAGGCACATCCGGCCCCAGTCTGCCCGTGCAGGGGCTGGAGAGCAGGGTACAAACGATGCCTTGTGCTGCAGGGCTCGTGAGCACGCACTCAACAGCCACTGACCCTGTACCTGCAGAATGGAGAGAACAGGAGTCAGGGTTTATGCAGAAAAACAGCTGCCTCTGAGCAGGTCCTGACTGAGAAAGAGCAGAGGGAAGGACTCATCTGCATTGTAACTGCAGAGCACCCAGGGCTGACACACCTGGGCTCCTCACTGCAGAGCACCCAGGGCTGACACACCTGGGCTCCTCACTGCTCTTGCCAGTGTGAGACAGTCCAAGGGAAAGGGCAGTGGGGGATTTCACTTGGAGTTCAGACTGTAAAATGTCTCACAGACAAGAATGGCAGAACTTACAGTTCAATAAAGGCACTTTTATCTGAAATGCTGAAGATCTTTGAATTCTCCCTAGAACAGTCTCCTCTTTTTCCCCACCAACGAGAATTTGATAGTCACTCAGTGTCACTAACATCTCTACAAGACACCCAAAACTGCAAAATGATACAGACAAAAGAGGAGAACATCTGTTCACTGTGTCCTGTACTTCTGTCTCAGACACACATCTTCCTAAGGACATGAACAATTATAATTTTATTATCTTTAATGTCTTCCTCATCAAATTTCACTCCATTGTCTGTCCCAGACGAGGTGTATTGGGCAATAACATTATAAACTCTTCTTAATCCTGCTGTTATTTCAGCCCAAATTGATTTACTGGGGATTCTGAGCTGACAAGCATAGTATTTCCCATCCACAACAAAAACTCTACCCTACTTTATATTCTGTTATTTTAGAATACAATCTTAACCTATTCAAGTGTCTAGAATATGAGTTTTTACAGTTTCAGCAGGAAAACCCCTTTTTAATTTTTAACGTACATTTCAATTTTCAGGGAATTTATTAAAACATATCTTTATTAATAAAAAACTTTCTCTGTAATTATGTACAGTTTTAAAATCAGTAATTAACCACAGTTTCATATTTTTGTTTGTGGCATCATAGATTCTGTACAGCATCTTGTATTTCAGGGAGATTTAAACAGTTACATGAAATTATGAAGTTATGACTTGCTATGGTGCTGTGGTGCCACCTTGTGAGGTTTCACCATAAGTGCCTCTAAAATGTAGATGGAGATAAAAATTAGCCCCGGGGAGAAAAGGAAAGGAGACTGTTCCTCTGTGACTGCAAGGAATCGCAAGTGATTCCAACAGTGAGCCTGTGGACAAAGAGGAGCATGTGGTTATTGGTTAAGAAAAGAGCATTCAGCATTTGAAGATTACATTAAAAGGGCATGAGAGGGCACAAAGAACTGCAGCAAAACCTCAAGTACTTTCCCCAACACAGATCCAATTACAGACATGAGTTAATTCCACTGAAGTCAGCAGTTACCGGAGATTAATGTGGAAGTAATGCAGATCAGATTTTGGCCTGAAGGCTGTTGCAAATCTTGGCTTACATTATTTCCTTAAAACAACAATTAAAATAACCAAGTTATTTCTTACTTTTTGATACTGTTTTATTTACTTTCACAACTCATTTTGTCCCCAAGATGCTTTAACTGTATATGAAGGAGGGATAACACACAGATAGAGCTATTTTAATAGAGGCTTTAGGTAATGGTTTTCATTTTTCTTTGTCGATTTTTGAAGGAATATAGTAATGTCTGTTCACATTAAACACTTTTCTGCAATTCAAAATGTATGTCCTCTTGCTTTTTGGCCAAATCCAAAACTGTTTTAAATCTAAATCTCTTTTTCTGTTTCAGTTTCTTTTCACACAGCCTGATAGCTCTTTTAGAGTAAGGCTGGTTGAAGAAACACTTGCTAGAGAATCTGTTAGATTGTGCCAGTAATACAATTGCCAAAAGCCAGCTGGTTTGGTACCTCCTGACAGGATTAAATTTGCATCACGCTGAACTACTCACTCAGCAGTCTTGCTGTGAGAAAACTTTCAGTCACAAGACATCCAGCTCCAGACAACTAAGAAAGCACAAATACAGATCTCTCCCTTACCTTAGCCATCAGGTGCTGTAACTACTCACCCACCACTAGGCAGTGCTGAAGTGTTTAGTGCACGGATCTCCCTCAAATGCCAGGGACACACAATGTTGCTCTGTTTCTTGTTACAGGACATGAACGTAAGTAAAAACATAAAGGCAGTTAGGAGAGCTGCACACATTTTTATGTGCAGTATTCTGCAAGAACTCGTCTCTATGGACAGCAATATTTCTTCACAATGTGCTCCTAATTTCTTTTTCTCTTTGTTTCTCAGCTCAGGTGGATGACTCCAAGGTCAAACATCTGGCTGCAAGCTCAAGTGTCTCTTAACTGCTTTGTGACATTTAGGTCAGGGAGGACACAGGAAAACAACACACTGAGCACATTCCATGGCAACTCTTCCTTTAAGAGGGGAGTGTGATGCAACCAAGGAATGACACACAGTGTCAGGAAAACAGGAATTTTAGCTAATAACAATCTTAAAACACAGAAGAACGTTGATGTCAAAAGGAACTGATCTATGTCATCAGCACCAGATCCTTTTTGTCTGGATAATCTGATCCAGAATCTTGCAACCTGGTGTTTTACAATACATCTTAATCACATCCTCCTACACACCTCCCAAGGCTTCCAAGATTAAATATCTCTCTTGAAATAAATTTTATAAAAATTAGGCTGATACTTCAATTAATAGGAAGTAATTTTAACATATCTCTCTTAATGCCAATGTATTGCAGATAGCTTGAATCACCCAATACACCTAATTTAATCTGCTCAAAATGAAAAAGAGGCTTGCATCTCTTTTTACTCAATCAGAACTGAATATTAGGATTGATTTCAGTTAATTTAAACTTGGGTAAGGGAATCCAGGTTTTAATTCCTTTATCTAAACAGAAATCAGTAGGAGGAAGCATTAAAATGCTGTAAACGTCAGTGAACATGATTGGTTTAAGATATATATTAAAAATAAATGTTATTGCTAACATACAAGTGTCCTTTTCACTGTCCTGTATACCTTGAATATCCAAAATTTCCATTGAAACTTGTAATGTACAACCATACAGCTAGAGAAATATTTCTTCTTTATTCATAGTGTGTAATCTGAACAGCAAGCTACCGTGCAAGCTCACCACACAGAAGGGTTTCTGAGGTGGATAAGCATCTCCATCCCTACAGAAACGATAAAAAGGTTAGGTTCTCTACTTTAACAACTTTCTATGTAACACGTTTCATTCTTTGAAAGATTTAACTTTATAGTAATTGGAATAATGATCAGAAAGGAAATTAGTATGTGGTCAGCCTAAAAATTCTCAAAGCACAACAGAATGCTTCAAAAGTTTTAATTGTGATGACTTTGATACAGAAGCCATGTAAGTGACAGAGCCCTTCTATTGACTGTTAGAACAGTAATCAATACACATATGATTGTCTTCAGGCCCCAGTACCTAAACAATACTGGAAGTAAAAAAAAAACCCAAAAAGATCTAGCTGATTTCCAGCTGGAGGGGAAAGAGAAACATAGAACTGCATTCATGCATTTTATGGGAGAGATTGCATAGCTTGTTTAGAAAGAAAATGTCTTTTCATGTCCTTAATAGTAGTTCTGTGCTTCTTCAGCTTCTTCATGAGTTAGAGATGACCATGTTCCTCCATTCAACATTATCAGCCCATAGAATGAGTAAAATGCAGGAGCCCCTTGGAGAATAAGGACACAGTTGTAACATTTATCTTGGGAAGAAATGAATCACATACGCAGTTATCATATACAAAAGGCAAATATTTCAAGTTTTATAAGGACACAACAATCCATAAAATATTGGTTGAAGGTAAGCACCAAACCCAGCAGTTGCCATTTCAGCGGCTGAAAGGCAAACCTGGGCTGTGGTTGTCTTCAACACTGGGAGCTTGATCTTGACTGCAGTTCTTTCTCCTCAGATATTTCCCATGCAAGATCCCCAGCTGTACGACACAGTGATAGAGGCATCTCATTAGTTAAGGCCCGTGCTTTCTTTCAAATACTCTTGGAAAACATACCAAAGCTAATCTTTTTCTCAATCTTTTTTTTTTTGGTTGGTTTTTTTTGCACTTTTAAGAGCAGTATTAAATATTCATAAATATAAAAACTATGTGGAAATACCTTTAATAATATTCTGATTCTGACTGTTAAAAAAAGGGGGGGAAAAAAAGAAAAACCACAATCCAACAACCAACCATCTTTGCCAGAGTGCTTGGCCAGCAGTGAAGATAAAAATGTGACTGTTTCAAATATCCTGTAGATCACATGATGCTTCTGTCGCTTTGTGGACCAGAATTATTTCAGTACTTTCTGCTGAGTTCTAAGAAGCCCTCATTAGAGGACAAAAGCCCCTGGAGTGCCTGAGATTCAGAAAGGCTGGACTGGCAGAAACATCTTCAGATTCTTATGTGGAAAGTACTGCAAAAGAAAGAAAAAGTTTAAGGCATACAAACACATTTGTTACTATGCACAATGTTTTCCTTAAAGTACACAAAGGAAGGTGCTGTGTAAAAAAATTTACTTTCTTCTTTCACGCCTGGAGAAGATTTAAATTTCACGGGAGAAAATGCCATCTTCTGAAAATTTAACTCAGGGGCCAAGCTCAGCACTGGATTAAATCAAGTGTAAATTGCCCAATTTATTTTATGTAGAGCAGAGCTAAATGTTTCCCAATGGTACTTTTGCTATGGCACAGCACTTGGGTTCTAAACAAGACGAATTAGGCAGGTAAAGTTGTTTCTTTTGTTGGGACAAAGAGATCCTGGTTGTTATCCTCTATTTGCTCTGTGATCCAGGCAAGCAGAATGTCTTACAACCACCACCAGTCTTCAGAAGAGTTCCTGAGCATCTCAGCAGGACACGGAGAGAATTTAAAGACGATGTGCTGAAACCTCACTGTCTATAAGCAGCAAGCTCTGTTCTCTGTCATCACAGTATCAACTGTACCTTTCTTTCTTGACTGACTAAAATGAGAAGAGATTATTATGTATTTTTGTATGTAAATTCTGTAATTTTGTTGCCTACACTGAAAGAAAACCTTTTTGGAACACTTGAGAGGCTGAAGGGTTCTGGATGCACACTTTTTGGATTTCGTTTTACCAAAAGAATACTCTAACTTAATTACAGCTATTAGATTTGAATCAGAAATTCACTACAGCAAGCTTGTGGTATGTATTTGGAGGAGATAAAATTTCATATTCACCACGGTGCCTAGGACCTTTGTCTCCAATTTATTTGAATTTATTCAGTCTGGATGACAGTAAGAGATATGCTGTATAGCAGCCTGGCACACCAGCCTAAGTACTGTGAGAGAAAGCAGATAGTGATACAAGTAGTTTACTGGCACTAAGGTTTTTTAAATAAAAGAATTATAAATATCTTGTTCACAATTCAAGAAATGTCTAGGGAATATATTAATCCAAACTTTTAAAAATTCAACACCCAGACAGGTAATATCTAGGAGCTAAAAATCCATAACATTGTACGTGAAAATATAGGAGGCATGACTCCTCAAAAAAATCCACCCAAATCCACGTAACTGGAAATCTATTTCTATTTTGAATATCCCAAATTTCCATTGGAACTTTTAATGTACAACCATTCAGCTAGAGAAATATTTCTTCTTTATTCATAGTGTGTAATCTGAACAGCAAGCTGTTCAGATAAAAAAATTCTATTTTTATTGGAGTGTCATTTTGGCCTTTGAAGATTCAGCTTTTTACTAAGAAGCAGCTGAAATACTCTGTGAAAAATACTGACAAAAAATATTCCCTTCCACTGTTTCTTTGCTAAGCATCTCTTGCCAGTTAGTCACTAGCTCTAATATTCGTCCTTAGGAACTAATTAATCTGCATGTTGGGACAGTCTTATGAGATCCACATTCCCTATAAGGGAGCTTCCTTTACTTCAGCATTTGGGAGGATTGGAGTCACAACATCAACTGGTGGATGGGCAAAGGCCCACGAAGCTTTCAGAAGTACTGCATTTCCAATGCCACATTTGTTTAATGTGTTGTTTCCCTGTCCGGTTCTGGCAGCTCCCAGCTATTACTGATGCCCTATTCCTCTCAAACCCCATTACATACTGTTACAGCATGCTTCACCCTCAGGCATTCAAATAAGCTGAAACTTCCAGGATGATTTATAAAACAATTTCCTGTGGAAAACGTAACCAGTCTTGTAGAACAGAACACTTAGCTAGTGCCAGCTCAAACTGCCAATGCTTCCATTAAACTACAAGCAGCTTCTTAATGATAACAATTTTGAGTGAAATAAAACTACTGGGATCAAATTTTCTGAACTAGTAACTGTCATTATCATTTACAGCTTAGTCCAGCTTCTGGGATAACAGCCACTGCATAGATCTTCCCTGGTTAAAGATTAACAGTGTTTTCTTCTAGTCTGGAAAAAAATCCTCAACGACAGCAGTGCAAATCAAGCAACAGACTTTAGTGCATCTTCATTTGCCTGACAGCAGCACAAAGCTGGCAAAGGATGTCTGTAGGAGATTAAACCTACACAGGGTCATTAAGTAAAGGTTTGAGAAAGGAGTGATGAGATAAGGAAAATCAGTCAATGTACAGTGGATGAACTTCAGCTCATACCAGGTCAAAGCCTGGATCATGGTGCTTAGTTAATGCTTGCTGTGTATGTTAAGTAGGCATGATAATGTGACAGCTTAAAAAAACCCCAACATGTGTAAAAAACATGCTTTAAAACCTGAGGGCATATTGCTATAAGAATCTGGCCTTCAAAGGTTTTCCATAGAGTAAAGAAGATATTCCTCCTCAGCAACTTCAAATCTCATGTTAATGATGATGATAATTTACAGCTGGATGAAAGTTCTCAATGTTTGTCACAAGCTGGGTGAGCACTGCTCCCATGTAAGAGAGGAGAGAGAACAAAGTGTTCTGTGGCTTCATACAGATCACCTGCTCAAGCAATGGCAGAGCCAAGGATAAAACTTAACTGCCTGGAATCCTCCATTTCCTCCTTTTACGATATGAAGAGCTGGCTTTGGTGGGGAGAAAAGGAAAAGAACAGAATAAGAAATCCTTTACTACAGATAAAAATCATCTGGGACCTTGTAAGTTATTCAGCATTTTCCAAAGGCTCACATACCAGGATGATATTCTGGGATCAGATATTCAGAAATATTGACTGCCCATGGCGTCACAGCAAAATCCCTGCAAACTGCACTTAGCCAGCATCTCCAATTGCTCACTGGCAATCATTTTCAATGTGGCTATTGCTTTGGTTCCTAGGTGTTCCATTTTAACAGCTGCTGAGTGGCTGGAAGTGTAAATCATTAGACTCTTGGGCTTCCTTGAATTTAAACTCTGGAATGCATCCAACTGAGCACAGGAAGTGGAGATATGCAAAAACAAATCAAATTGTGACTGTCTTTGGACATTGATGGGTTGGTATTTCTCCCACATGTCTGCTTAAGATTTCAAATGGACAGTTTATTGCAAATGAAAACATGTTTTTATATATTTTTGCAAAAAGAAGCTAGTTCAGTTTACCGCTGGCATACAGGGCTGGTGCTCTGCAATTAAGACACTTCCTGTGCTTTGCATGCTCTGTATTAGATTAGCCAGTGAAGCTGCACAGCCCTGCCTGCCCTTTGGCTGCACACAGCCCTAGGCTATCACTTAAGACAACCATTACAGCTGAAGACTCAGAAGAGAAGAAAATGAGAGGCCAGGAATAGAGCCGGAGATTAATTCACAAAGATCCAAGAAAGCATTATTTCAGTAAATGAATAGGTAACATGTCCGAGACTGTTACGGCACAATTGAACTTCATGTCCAGGAACTGGGTTTTTTGTAGTGAGAGATCAGCTACAGGAATTGCACTCTTGTCCCATGTCACAAAGTCTGTCACATGCTGGCAGGCACTAGCTACTGCCACAGAATGCTTGTTTAGGTTCAGTCCCAGTCAAATTTTGGTGTACCTATTGTGGCATTAAACTTCAAAGAATCCCGTTCCAAGAGTCAAATCACTCTCTTTCTCTTTAGAATGCAACATTTACGCAGTGTTTTAAAAATTAGAAGTTCCTCAGAACAGGAAGTTCAGTACTAACAAATATGGCAGTCTGTGATGCAGTGCATACAGGAAAAACAGGACAAACAGTGTCCTAAAAAAATAAAATACCTTTACAGTCAAAATGAACAGTAAACCACAGTAAGGCAGAGGTATCAAATCTTCCATATAGATTGGTTTGGGTAATCTCGTGACCCTGTCACTTTCTTTTCCTGCAGCTGTTAACTGTGGTTAAAACAAAAACCAAACTAGAGAACCTACACGTTCTCTTCTCAGCTCTGAGACTTTTTTTCATTACACTCTCATTTTCCAATATAGCTTCAAAGACACATGCTGCTGAACCATGAGAAACATCAGATTCCTCAGAGATATTACTATTTTCTTTACGTATATTTCCAGTTAAGAAATGGTTTCCTTTGTACTGTTATCCCCATAGAAGCTGCTGTTATAAAGAAACTGCCTGGTCAGAGGCTCTACACCAGTGTTTTGGTTAGGAGGTGGAAGGAGACCCTTTTTGATGTCACCAGGAGCTCTTAGGCCTGAAGACTTCAGAGGTGAATCCAATGATGCAGCTAAACTCCTGAACCTGAAAGGAGGGAGAAGTGATTTCTCTTGAAGACAGGGATGCAAAACATGCCTGAAACATGCACATTGCCATCTTAACTGTGAAGGAGATATCTTGTCACAGCCATGGATCCAAGCACATGTGTTTAAACGGAGCAACTGGATGCTCAGTCTTCCAATACTTGGTAGCCTCGTCCTTTGATTTCATCAATACTTTCCACTTTCTCTTACCTAATCTATAATACTTCACATCTCAGCTCATCCCACTTTTTACTCATCATCTTGCCCTGTTGAATACCCAGCACTCAGTGATTTTCACTCATGTCCTCATCTTCCCAAAACATCACAAAACTGGAAAAGAAGAAGAACTGTGACAGTCATTCCACTGGCAAACATTCCTCTCTGCAACTTTCTCAGGAAATGACTGGACTGCACAGCATCCTCAGCTTAGAATTCCCAGTCAGCAGTTTGCAAGCCTGTACAACACAGCAGTAAAGTCAGCCATGGCACAGGAAACTTCTGAAACTGCAGCTTCTGCTGAATCTTCAGATCTGCCTTCAATCCTTCACATTTGATCACTGTTCTCTACTGGATTTGTAGGTGCAGCAGAGCCTTTTGATTGATTAAAGGAAACTCTACCTGACCCCAGCAGCTTCTACATGGATAGCAGTATAAAGAAAATGTTTTCTTAGCTGGAAATATCTGTAAACAAAATACTAAAATACCTACTGAGCTGAGCCTCACCATAATGATGATATGTATCTTGTTCTAAAAGGGTTTCCGTTGATACACTTGATTAGTCAAGGAATACCTGAAATGTATAAAAGACATTCACATTAACTTGGAGTGTCTCCTCTCCAGAAGCTGATGTTTCTCAAGGTTCACAGGAATCATGTGCTCCTGCTTTATTCTCGAACCCTTTAACGTCTTTCCTCAGAAATTTCATTCATGAAAGAAATACTATTCTGTGTTCTGCAGGACACTTAAAAGTTCTTCAAAAAACACTCTCACTTTCTCAGCAAAGAGATCAATGTGTTTCCATGTGTGTTTGTAACATGTATACAATATTTACACACATTCCTATGCAGACAGCTGGGATCCTTGCTATAGGCTTAAGAACAATATGAATTTGAGCTGATAGTAGATCAAAATATTTTCCTGAACCACACCAACAGGGGTGGAGGGGCAGGGAATGTGAGAGTTTAAAGTCATTGAGCTCTTAGCCTTAAGTTAGGAGCGAACTGGAATATGCCCTATAAAAGTAAACTGGGTTAGGTAAGAAGTCATCCCCTAGTCAGTTCTCTAGTAAAATACTTTTGTCTGACACTTCTTATACTAGACTGCACAGTGATATCCTAGAAAAATCCCTGCAAGTATGCAAGAGACTCTCTTTTTCTTAAAAAAATACCTGAGAAAGTCCGGTGCCTTGGAAATCATGTTTTCAAAATCTGCAAATCCTAATTTCCCATCACCATCCATGTCAGCTTCTTCTATCACTTTCTCACAAACCAGAGTGATTTCCTCTGCTGTCAGCTCTTCCCGGGTCAGCTTATTGAGGGTTTTTTCCAAGTCTGCTTTACAAATGAAGTTATCTGTGTTAAAATCTAAACAACAGAAGAACCAAAGATCACCAAGAGTCCCCCTGGTTTTACTCCAAACACATAAAGCACACCAGAGCACCCCCACACAGTACCATAGATCTTAAAGGCATAGATTGCTTTAAGCTCTCGGGGAGCCATTTCACTGAGCACGGAGAACATATCCACAAAGTCATTGAAGCTCAGGCTCCCCTCTCCATCTTCTGAGAAAGACTCCACAATCCTTTCTTTGAAGGGATTCTCCTGTGAAAGACACGTATAGATTGGTGTTTGGAAGATAAAAAAACCTGCAGACTCCCTGCTAATGAACATTTAATTGCATGGGTGGCTCTTTGAAAACAACTTTTTCTTTTTTTTCTTAAAAATGCATAAAAAATTTATATTTGTAGGCTTTACCAAGAAGTTTCAGCAATCCTTGCTGCTGCATAGTAGCACTTCTGGCCTTTTATTTTCACTGATATACATCAATGTCCAACCTGTGGTTGGACTGACTAAAAATTCCAGAGATTTAAATGAAATTTGATCTCCACAGGAGATGATCCTGAGATCATTTCTAGCACCCTAGAATAAGACAATATTCTAAAACCATAAACACACAAGCATAAGAAAAGCTGCTTTTTTACTTCAAAATCCAAATCAAATGTTTTTATAGGAAAAACCCAACATCTTTCTCACAGCTATCTAAAACCCCAACACTAATTTGTAACTGTATCTATAAAACTCTGAAAATCAATTCAATTCAGTTGAACATGAACAGAGCACAAACATCACTTGGGCTGTGAGCAGCATCTCATCAAAGCTGTGCTACAGATCTTATCTGAAGCCAAGACACTGATCAACATATTGCTCCATAAACATAAACAGCTGTGTTGGTGGCACATCAAGTTCACTATTTTTAATACGCATGCAGCATTTTTTTTGGCTTTAAAAGGAGAAGCACTGTGAAAGCTCAGAAGCTCAATCATATATCCATTTAATTTCTTTTTTTCTTCCTGTAGATTTAATTACCTAACAGGTATTCATAAACCATCCAATTATTTTAAATGAACTTTAAAAAACCAGCTATATTTGAAGACAAATGACCAGAAAATGTTATTTTTCAGTTTACTTGAATTCTTTCTTGATAATTCACACATAGAACAAAAGCATCTATAGAATACATTGTTGGCATAACTGTGGAAACTAAAAAAATAATGGCCAGGAACAAGGCTGTTTTAATGGACAGGTGAAGTAGGGACCACAGAGCTGTAGGCTCAAATGACAGCCCATTAAATTAGTCAATACTAAATAAGAATTCTCCTGCAGGGTTGATGACTGAAGGAATTCCACAACAGGGAACCAGCCTACAGATTTCAAAGGACAGGAGATTAATGAGTTCACTGTTCAGATGAAGACAAAACCAGGCCAGATAAAACAAAAATAGAATAGAAAAGAGGGATTCCTGAAAATAAGAAGACAGCAGCCTCAAAAAGCAGCAGGGTCACATCTCTGCAGAGCGTCAGAATGAAAAACAACACCCCAGAAGCAGGCAGATGGCTGAGAGAACCTCACTGTAAAAGGATATGCAGTGATCCCTCATGTCTCGTGAATGATGTGTAGGTACAGCAGGTGTGCATCTGTGGGTGCTGCTCTGGTTAAAGTAGCTCACTTAAATGCCTGGAAATGTGCCTGGAAATGTTTGTGGAATACACATTTACCTGCTTGTGGGATACACCTGTACCTGTTTGTGAGATACACACACAGAGTCATGCAGGGAAGAACAATTGGTTCTATTGTTTCAAACTGCCAGTTTAAAAATAAGCCAAAGTAAGATTCATTTGGGCTGAAATACATGAAAAGGCCCACTTTCTTCCCAAAAGCACATAGAAAAATGGTATGTTATATGTTTAATATTTGAGAATGCCAAATATCAGAATGGACATCAAAACATGTTAGAAATTTATTTTTCATTTCTAAAATGCTGTACAGCTTTCTTTAGAACAAACCTAATCAGAAGGAAGTGTCAGTAACAGTAGTAAACTGACATCTTAGAGGCAGCATTGGGTAACAAACCAGGAGCACAGAGATGCAAATATCCCTATCAGCAGTGAATATCAAGCCCAGGACTTTGTGCATTGGAAAGGCACGGGCAGGATCTCTCTGACTCAATAAGCATATTGCAGTTGCATAAGATGAGTTATTTATTTGGCATGTCAGAGATCTTGAAAATACAGATGAATTAAGAATGAATTAAATGGACCCAAGTATACTTCTTAAGTAACTCTTTGCCAAATGGATCTCTAAAACCGAAATGAAAAATAAAATCTTTCCTCATATTGATTTCTTTCCTTTAACTTTCTCATATTATGTGTCTTCAGGCAGTATATCTGTGGCTTACACAATGGAAAGTATTAGCTTACCTTCACAGATACTTTTCACATCCTTTCTGTAATTTCATTACCTCTACTCTAAAGAGCAGAGATTAGGGTTCCATCATATTTAAAGGAAGAGCCATGGGGGGAAGGGAGTAAAGGGGAAAATGATATTGTTCTCTCCTAGATTGCTTTCCCATAAGCACTAATTGTTGAAAAAAGAATCCTTTTAAAACTAGAAACTTACACTTGTCTTAAAAAGCTTTTATTGTACTCTCACGATAAAAACAAGAGAGGAGACAGAAACAATAAAGAATTGTTACAACTGAAAAACAACTCTGCTGTTTTGCAGATTGATGTTGTTGCTGTAGTGGCTTGAGAGAATCATAAATGTGCCATCCATCTTTGCAAGGAATATTTCTTTTACTCAGATGTGTTTCTATGCATTTTTAAATCTCACACAGCATCTATTCCAACATACAGACCTATAACACCTTACAATAAAACACAGCCATTCGTTTTCTAACAAACTATTTGAGGGTTTATTCCTGAGATTGCAGCTAAATCACCTGTTATATTCCTCTGTCCTCTGGTTTCCATCCCAGACTCCAGGAAAGCACTGTGGTGGCCTTTTAGCTTATCTCTTTTGTACCTTCAGGAATTAATTTCAAGCATCCAATCCTATTCCCACAAGCTGACTGCATTTTGGAAATAAGAGGTTGCAAGTGAAGTCTGAAGATAGGCTAAGATAATTAGGTTGGAGATACTGGAGAGTCATTACAAAATGCTACTTAATTTTCATATCCACAGAAACAAAATGATGATTTTCTCTTTTGTATTTGAATAGGCCCCCACTGACTTTAAAGAATATATTTAAAAGCACAAAGCAGTCTGTTTTGCAGACTATTGCAAGTCAGAATCCTTTTGGATGCTTTAATCGGGACTTTTTCAGCAATGGTAAAAACCTAACCTTTCTCGAATTTCAGGAGTTATTAAAAAAAAAAAAAAGACATTAACTGCTATCAGACAAACATTAATATAAATATGGCTAAATTGTTCATTACCAAAGCTCCATAGGAAAGACTGGTGCTTTAGAAGGGAGGCATAATAAGTCCAACAGCAAATTGTTCCTGGAGCAGATAAAAGCAAGTTTCTTTGCAGGGTTTTTTTGTTAATTTTCTTCTTCCTCAAAATCAATAACTTGGGTTTTATGCGTCTATGATTACATTAATGTCATCAAACTTCTCTGCAGTGCCTGCAGGGTACTGTTTAAGAAATTCCTGCAGAAACCAAGGCTAAGATAGATCTAAATTGATATGTTAATGTCTCAATAGCAAAGAGCATTTCATTCTGTCAGAAAGCAGAAGTTCAGCAATGACTCTTTACTGAAGTCACAACAGCCAAATAATCAACGATTCTGGCTGTATACAGAATTGCTTGAATATTACAGAACTTAACAGTACATCATGGGAAGAGAAGGCATTGAGACAAGAACTGATTCCTAACTGTGTCAGGGAACTGCACAGACAGTGCTGCAGATCCTGCAGGGCTGGGGTTTGATGGAAAGAAAATAGCCCTCACTTATGACACTTGGAGCACACACAGTTGAGATGCTCGGGTAAAAAGGGACTTCAGAGAAGCAAGGAGAGTGGTCTGAAGGAAATAAAACATCCTATCATAACTAGAACCAACTAACAGAGTGCAGCCAAGGATGTTGAGATGAGCTGCAGGCAAAGATTGGCCGGAGCAGGGCTGGGGCTTGGGGAGAACACCACCCTGCTCTCTCAGGTGTCATTTCCCAGTACAGGGAAAGCTTTGAACCTGAAGATTCACTGAAATCACTTCTAAAACCTCATCCTATTAACACTGTAGGAGGTATCTTTATTTTGAAGCGACTCGCATGCATTCTTGTTTAACCTTACTAAAAATAGGGTGCTAACATTAGTTCTGAAATGTGCGATGGAGTCGGTGTTCCCTTTGTGTCCTTTCCTTCTCCTGTCTGATTCCTGTGCCTGCTGCCCATCCTGTTTCAGCAGTGGATTTATGAACTACCTCACTCCCCAGTGCAGCTAATGACAAGGCCTGCGAGGATCAATGAAGTTCCTGTGTGAGCCAAAACCCAGAAAGCAACAGACTGTAAAGGGAGCGAAACAAAAATGGTTCCCCTCCAGGAGCCCTTTGCTGCCCAGCTCCTGAAAGAAGGATTGCTCAGTGCTGCAATTCCCACAGAGAGCCCGCACCCGGGGGAAGAGGCAGACAATTTGAGATGTGGGTATGGATACACACCCATTGCTACCAATCACAGGGGTCTCTGGCACCAGGGTACATTGCCACCTGCAGCTCTATGGAAATGACAGGGATAATGTGACTGAAATCAGTTTTAATTTGAAAAAATAGCACTTTTGCTTTCTCCCTGGTCCCACACTGCACAGCCCATATCATGGCTGCGGTTTTGCAATATTAATTACTGCAATCTCACAGGTGTCCAGATGCCCCAAAGTTAATTTATTAGACTGGTGTTTGTGTAACCAAGATTGTCAAAATTAGAGAACAGAGACTGCAATGAAACTGATGGAGTAAAGTAGCTCTGTTAACTTCAGTGTAATGGTAGACCTAATCAACCTAAAGTACATTTCCCTTCTTTATTTATTTATTTCTTGTCCCGACTTTCAACTTTTAAGAATCAGGAGTTAGTCAATAATTCATTACCAATTAAAGTGAATGACCATCAGCATTTTTTTTTCCTTGAAACACAAAAAACCTGGCTCAAAACATTAATGCATGAGGTAAAGATCTTTCTTTATAATAGCAGAATCTAATTTAGAAAAGTGCATTATTGATTCTATCCGTTTGTCAGAACCTGCAGTGGTATTGAGCTCAACATTGCCAGTAACTAGAAATGTAATGTGTATATGAAAAAAGCCAGGTGCATTGAAATTAGCACTAATTTTATTAGAATTCAATAGACATTTAGGTCATTTATTTCTATTTTAAGATGTAAATGTTGGCTTTGTCTTCACCTTGATGAAAATTTACCGAAGAAACAAAACACCATAATGATTTGTTAGGCAGCCTGGTCAAGTTGCAAAGGTTAAAGATTTTTTTTCTTAGTATATGAGCTGGAGTTAGTACGCCTAGGTTGCTTCCAAGATAAACTCTTGAGGAAAGACTCTCTCTCGCCCTCACCCCCATCTGCACAGGTACCCACAAGATTCTTCATGACCAAGATGGACCCCAGTTTATAACAAAGGTCCCAGGAATTTTAATATCTTTTAGAGTCAATGCTTTGAAAGAATTATGGAATAAGACCTAGTCTCCTCTTACTGTGATTTTACTGAAAACAAGTTCAGTAGCTATTGGAAGCACTTTTCTCTGTGAGCTCCTAGAATTCCTGAAATAAAATGGGTGGTTTGACACCAATATTTCTAAGGTTCTTCCACAGATTTATGAGACCTGAGAGAGGATTTGTATAAAATTCAACACTGAATTTGTCCTGTTATTTTCATAAAGTCAAGTTCCATTACCCTGGAGACATCTTCTAAAGCAGGGTCAGAAAGCCTCATAGACTTGTGGTGCAAGAAGATAGATTATGATCCACTTCATATATGGAAGTCTCTTAGGAGGCCTATCATTATCACCTAAGTTTGCTAAGCTAGCAAGATATGCTCCTGCATCTCAATCTAAATCCTGTATAAAATTTCTGGTTTGTACATCAGCTTAAATACCAGATCTTCCATCTCTAAAGTTCTCACAGAGTGAACTGTTCCTTAAGTGTTCAGTCCTGTATCACTGAAGCCAGAAAGGCTCTGTGTGATCATAATTTCTCACTTTCTTTTCTAAGCTTAGCCTTTATTTGTCGCAAAGCAAATCTCAGCCATCTGGCAGTTCATCTCTGAGGAGCCAAAGAACTGTGCCAAAGGATTTCACATTGTGCTATCAAGATGCCAGAGATGATAACATAAACCCTAAGGAATACTGATGCCATTAGAAAAAGCATAAACATATTTTGCTGAAGAAGCCCGTGCTTACAGTGAAAAAGAATTCTAAATTATTTCTCAGCTTCTTCAGAAACATAAGCTGTCCATAGGAATCTGCTAAATCAGAGTGTGAAGGATAAAAATTTTTCCAAGGTTTTCTATTGAATTAAATTCTTGTATGTGTTTAACGTTTCCATTTATATGAAATGCTGGTCAAACACTGTTTAACAAACATACATTAACAAAACATGCTTCTTGTTCAATAAATTACATTGTCCCAGAATCAAACATACAATAAGTGTGCTATTAAAGGAACAAGGAGTTCTGTGAAGTTCAGCTTGAAATCTAATTCAAATGTTTTTCACCTCATGTTGATTTAGCGTCCTCCACAACTGAATTTCTAAAGCATTGCTTCTGCTTGTAAAATATCAGATCTTTGAAAAAAAATACAACACAAAGGAAGAATTTCTAGATCATTAGAATTAAGTGACCTTGTATCAATTACAAGGTTTTTATAGCATTGTTCTTAAAAAGCTTAATAATCCTTCATGCAACTATCAGATTAAACACATAGTTGTTTCCACATTATAGTAACTGATAGACATCAATTGATTAACATACATAAAAAATAGACTATGTGACAAAACACAACATAATCAGTGAACTATTTAAAAATAAATGCTAAAAGTCCACATTTGTCTTGTTAAATCCATATTAAATTGTTGAACTGAGAATAAAAAACAATAGTGTCAAATTTTTTTTGCACTGATTGCTTTATACCTACTGCTTCTCTCATTTGCAGTTACATGGACTGTTTCTCCACTTCCTATCATGTAATGTCTCCATGAAAATGAAAATTCCTGATAATTAAGAAAAATAATATTTATTGTGCTCAGGTAGCTGAGAAAAAAGGGGAAAACCTTTACTTTTTATCAGCAATATTCTGCACACTGCTAGCAAATTTCCTATGAACACACGGAGACAAGAACTTCAGATTTCTAACCAGGTCTTCACACAGAGATCTCTGGTGGGGGACGTGGCGTCTGTGGGGGATATACACAAAGGGCAAAGATCACTAAATTTAGTTTTGTTTCCTATTCATTTCCTTTAACATCTACCCCAACTATCTCTGCAAGAAAGACATTCACCTAAATATTTTCAAGGGCCGGTTTTGCCCTTGAACAGCAGCAGGAAGGGGAAGACCTCAGCATGCCACAGCTCTTCTGGATATCAGTCTTGGCAAAAAGTCTGGCAGACGAGCTACAGAAGTTAATATACAGTTTGTAGGCAGTCAGAAGCAATACCTTTAGCTCAGGCATGTTTATTATAAGCTGCATAGGTAGTTTAACATCTGGGTCCTTTGTATAGTCCATGGGCACAACGTTTGGTGCCATTTCATGGTATCGGCCGTGCAACCTGTAAACAAGCAGAAACAAACAGCCAATAACCACTTTTTAATAACCAATCCCATTCAGACAGTAATCAGATACAAATTTGTCTTGCAGCTCTAATTGTTGTTTTTAGTGTACAAGTCTGAGCCCACCAAATTCCCATCTTTCTGAAAAGAAGAGGGCTTTGATGCAGTATCCAGCACAACTGTTCCCAACAGCCACACGTTCCCTGAGGTGTGTAACTGAGCAGTGTTTCACTCCATGGGTGTGCAACATTGAGGCACTGACTAGGCACGTGCACAGAAGGCCTGCACCAAGGCACCTACTATAAAATGCAATTTTTATCATACGTGGAAGTTTAGTCTTACACCTAAACCATAAACTGCTTAGGGCAGAAAGTGGTTCCTTTGTCATGTGCTATGTATTAACAGAGTGTATTCTGATCTCTCAGTAGGTCACATGTACTGCTTGTATATATTAAAAAGCTGTATTTTGTGACTTCTTTTCCTTTTAGCGAAAAATGCTGCCTGCTCACTTGACATACGAACAATTACATACAGAGGCTACCATGTTTTGACAGCAGAACATAAACAAAGCAGTAATACGGAAAGCAATGCCTCAGCAACCCCTTCATTTTTCCAGCTTTAGCTGCAGCAGCCCTGCAGCCAGCCCCACACCCAACTGAACTGCTTCAGATTCCTGTGTGTAAAATCAAAAACTATGAGAAAATAATCTACAGGCATCTGTTTTCTTATGATTATGATGTGCCACAAAGAACACATGAAATGAAACACAGAAACACATTTTTTTCTGCATCATAGGAAACTGATGTCTTCCCCCTGCACAGCAATATTTTGTGCCATACTGGAAATTGGATATCCACTGATCTAAGCACATTTCAGCTGCTCACCACAGCTCACCCTGACATTTCATAACTACTGTGTAATTCAAGATGCAATAGCCATTTCCCTCTCTAGCAACTGATTTCTCCATTGCAAATAGCAGCTACAAAGATTCTTCTAAATACAACAGAAAAAGCAGCTTAAAAGCACTTAAAAGAAAGCAAACCTTTCAAGTCAAATATCCATCTAAGGGCTACCTGATTTTTTAAAATCTAGAATACTGAAATGGTATTCTAGTCTTCAACAAAATTAAGCACTCGTTATTGGCAAAACTTGACCATTGTGGACAACACTTGGAAATTCAGGAGCTGACAATCCCTGCTTATTTTAACTGCCAAGATTTGCTTCTGTACTTTATCTAATATTAGATTTGTCTCTTTATAACATGCAATATCAATGCAAAGTAAACCTGTCACTTCTTGCTGACAGAATTCACTATCTTGTCAGTCTATTTACACTGAGGTTCAGGCATACCCTTCAGCAGCTGAAAGAAGGATACGGTTCCCAACTCTAGACTAGACTCTGCTAGAATTGTCTGGAAGGCTGGACACAGAAACGTGCAGGTAATTAACTGCAGATTTGAGCACAGCTCTCATATCCTGTTTTCCTCCCAGCTAACTCTGCCATTAATTCACCAAATCGGTCAAAGATCTGTAGATGTAAGAGCTTTCCACCTGAGTGGATTTCACACTAAAGCATCCAAATGAGTCTGTACGAAGGGGCTGTGATCTAACTCCTGCAAACTAAATTACAGCAATAAAATACACCTTCCACATGCTTTTATCTGCAAGGATCCAGCAACTCTATTTGTAATAGCCTTATCACATGGCATGATTAGCATTTATGACAGTGAAAAGGGCCATAAGATTTCCCTTTACCAAACATATAGTATGTTGCACTTGCTCCATCATCCTTTGAAATAAAAACCAAAAAACCCCAACCAACCGAACAACCACAAAAGACAGTAACATCTTTTCCCACTGGAAGATCTTTATGCTGGAATGTTCTTCAGGGACACTATTTACTGTTTTGTAATGAACTGAATTGCCAGTATCAAATGCTGGACTTTGTAGAAAAAATAACAGACCTCCTTCAGCCTCTTAACAGGATGCCAAGAAAACCACCTGTCACAAGGAACACAAGTCCTTTCTGCAGGAATTCCACCAACACTCCCGTTTGGTTGAATAACTTCCATTACATTGGGTGAGCACTTACTTTTTAGCAAGGAAACGATGCATGTCTGATCACTTACTCTGTAACACAATGTAAAGCTCATTAGACACCGGGGTTATTTACACCCATAATCCTCCTGCCTGGATGCAATACCTCACTACACCTTGTAGTGTTGTGCACTATGACAAATCCTGTGAGTCAGACTCAGTAACCACTTCCCAAATGCTGCTCTCATTACTGACTGTTCTCTCACATCTCTCAATAACATTAATTACTAACTGCAAATAGAGAAGAAACAAAGCTCTGGTAAAGGCTCTGATATTTCTCCTGTTTTCGTGGAAGCAGAAGGCTCTTCAGGTGACCTGAACACAACAGAGCAGTTGTGACCTAGAGGAAAGGCTTCTTGTCCTTTTACTCAGCACGGCCTTCACAAGAAGCGTATCTGAAAACAACCTAAAGCTGCTTTCTTTATCTGTTCTAGACACAGAAACATTTCTTTCTTGTCAGGGAGGCAATGTAAGGTTTTGCAGTGCTGTCTGAACACACACAGATTTGGAAAAGCTGCCATTATCATACAGAGACCATCATGTATATTCAGAAGGCCAAGACCAGCCTTACTGTCTTTGCAGCAGTAACTACTACAGATCCTGCATCTGTATTTCCTTTAAAAGATTCTTCTGGATGCATACAGAAGCAGTATCCCATTCCTGGATGTGCTCTCTTTGACAGCAGGATTTCTTATTTACTTTGCATGGAAGTAGGAAAGGAAAAATTGGCAGTGTCTTCCCCACCACAAATGAGAGTGGGAAGGAATGTGGTGATAAATTTAATGGCATACAATGGGGACAGGCTGCAGCACTGTACCAATGCAAATCAGTGAACTGCACGTGCTCTCTTGTCCTGCAGTGCTTTAATGGACAGCTGGGGAACAGACCAAAATCTCCAAGTCTGCCACACACGGAGAAAAAGCTGCTACAGCTCAAAGTGAAGGAGGTTCTTTAATCTGGGCCTGAGAAACTGAGGAAGGAGGGGCCTCCGGGGCTGTCAGCAACTGATAAAGAAAGTACTTTCAGCGTCTCAGATTTATGCCATACTTGCACAAACTGTTTTTGCAACAATAAATGTTAAATGTTGCTCGTGGTAACTGAGGCATAAATCTCTGTGCTGCACCAATTCCTCAGTGAATTATTGCTTCCAAGGATTGCAAGAGGTTAGAACAGTCTATTAGAGAAGGGGGTCTACCACGTGAAGCTGAAACCAAAATGACAGGAAACATGATACAAGGAAATTCAGACAGAAACTGAAACCACAACTCACTAAATTGCCACAGTTCAACAAACAGATAAAGAACAAAGAACAATGAGAAACACAAGCAGGAAGAGTTGAAAGTTGAAGGAATTCTGTTACTGATACGCCTTGTCCCTTTTATGCTTTCCAGTTAAGTTATTTTCATTGTATCAATAAAATACAATAATTGGACACAGAAATCAGATTTATAAAAAGGCAGCATAATAAGATGAGAAAAAGTGGATAGATGAGTCTTCTGCTAGTTTATAGTTAGCATGTAAAGTATTTATTGATCTTGGCAACGCAAAATGAAACAGCATAAATTAATTCAAAAGAATACTAGATAAATATCCTCCCAGATCATCTGCAGTAAAATTAAAAAGAAACTGCAAGAAATGTGTTTGGCAGACAATTTATAATACATTTATTCTAAGTCTAGTCATAGTTAGGAAAGCTCTGACTTTCAATACATGTACTCTACTGTTCCCAGAACTACATGATGCACAGTAAGTATAGATAAAAACACTTTATAATGTTTTTCCTTCCTTGAAGCAGCACTCAAAGCCGCGTTCACAGGCCTCTTTTCTGCTGGTGATTCAAAGAATCACAGAATGACTGAGGTTGTGAGGAACTCCTGGAGATGATCTGGTCCAACCTGCTGCCCAGCAAGGGCACCTGGAGCAGGCTGCCACAACCAGATGGCTTTTGAGTATCTCCAAGGCTGGAGATTCCACAACCTCTCTGGGCAGCCTGTTCTGTGCTCGGTGACCCTCACAGTGCTTCCCTATGTTCAGCCAGGACATCCTGTGTTTGTCTGTACCCACTGCCCCTTTTCCTGGCACAGGCATCTGTCTCCTTTGCACTCTCCTGACTCAGCTCTCTCAGCCTTTCCTCTTATGAGAGAGTCCTCAGTCCTTTATCCATCTCAATGGCCCTTTGCCAGACCCTGGAGCAGCTCCTTATCTCTCCTGTACTGGGGAGCCCAGAACTGGACACAGTACACCAGCACTCCAGACAGATCAACACCGACAGAGATTCTGTCCTCTCACAAGCCTTAGCAAAACAGGTACAATCTGATTAAAATATAATCTAGGAAAAATGTATCGTACAGAAATGCAGGAACTGCCTGGAAGCCTTTTTTGTTTTCATTCCCAGAGGATACAGAAACATTTTTAACAACAAGAATAGTAACATAATTAACAAGAAGATCAACAGTCGCTTCAGGATATATGTTCTTCATGTATGTAGTTTCTTGCCTAAAATTCAGGAAGATTCCCAAGGGTATAGAGTTCCCCTCAACTTCATTCTTTTGGCCGATGTTTTTGCCCCAAAGCTGACAATAGGGCAATTCCCCCTTTCTGCATACAAAACTTCAAACTCTTTAGAAGAAAAACAGGAGCTGTGTTCTAATTCCTCCTTCCATTTGTGTAGCAACTTGCTCCACAGGGAGCTGCATCCAAGCAGTTTGCTGCATTTGCGCCCTTATAAGGAAGCTTTGCAGACACTTGAAGGAAACCACTGCTTAATTCTCTGGCAGATTTCAGATTTAAAATCCAGCATTCACCTGGATTGGCTAGAAGGGCTCCTCTCACCTCACCTTTCACCCGTCAAGAACAAGCCAAGAAACAGGCAGAGAAGACAAGGCAACAGAAGAATTAATTTTCTTCTACAAAAAGATTCAAAGGTTTGCTGACATACCAGACAGTGCCCAGCTCAGTCATTTAGTGCCACATTCCCCTGGCAGTTGTCTAACTAGGTTAAGTCAGTCTCAAGTAATACAACTTGTTTTGTGCTTTTTGGCTAGGACAGACATCCAGGAACACCTGCATTTGAGTGCTTGTTTGGGTGCCAAACTGTACCAGTCTGCAGGGAGAAGCAGAAACAGATGGGCTGGCGAGCAGATAAATATTATTGCTGGAGTAAAAGCTTGTCTGCCAGAAAATCAGATTTGCAAAACTGAATAAGAGAAATAATGCCTTATAAGAGACAACTCAACCATTTGTTCCCACTTACAATCACAAGAGAGGCATGTTATAAAAACAGATTCATTGCTATGACTAAAGTGGTTTTCCTGCTTTTCTTCATGTCATTTTTTCCTTTTATTCCTGTTTCTCTCTACAGAATGTTTTCCAGGATAACAAATCTTTTTTGAATGGTGATGCCCAAAACTGGACAGTCTATTCCTACTGAGGTCCCAGTACTCCTGACTGGAATTCTCCCATTTTATAAACACTGCTGAGGCTAATGCATTGTAGAAATTCATTTCCCTTTTTTGCAAGAGCATTGCGGGGGTGGTGTTGTTAAAATTATGCTCACTTTGCTTAGATCACTAACCCCCCAACCCATTTTTTTTGATACAGTGCATTCTGCACTTGCAAATTTTTCCTCAGTTCTTAGGACTTGAGTGTGTGAATTTCCTTTTGTTCTTTTTTGTACTTTGACCCTAGTAATTTCTCTAACATACTGAGTACTGTTGAAAAAGTTAATCTGGATCTTCATAGCATCTGCAACTCTCTTCACCTCAATCTTTCTTACCATTCTCACCAATCTCCTATGTTCAGGAGTACCCTGACCAAGAGGTCAGTGCACTTACACAGGTAGAAAAGGACTAACACAAACCGGAATATGTAAAAGCCTTTACCAAAATAAAGATATGCTGCAGCTGCTTCTTTTCTCTGACTTACAAAAGCAGACACTCACAGGAAGATTTGCTTTTAACAAATCCACAGTGGCTGCCTCTGAGCATGTATTAAGTTCTAGGCACTTACAGCCTGATTGTCTACCAGTGTGTTCTGGCACCTTTCCATACAGAAAAGTTGTGTCCTGAAGCTGCATACACTGATCTCCTTTCCACATTCTCCTTAAGAAAACCAGGGCATCTTTTGTTTTCAAAGGCCTAACACCACCAAAGCAATCAGTAACAGCTCTAAAAATTTGTCAGCTGTCCTATGAGTATTTTAGACAATGTTTAGAGTCAGTGATAACATAAATATGTCTACAATACCCAACATTCTTGAATATGTTCTTGCCCTAGGCCCATGACTAAATGCTTGTAGCTGTGATTGGCACTTCCCAAAATTAACCATCTTTAATAAAGACTTTGGAGTGTATTTAGGTTTTCTGGTGATAAACAGCTATCAGACACCAATAGTGAGCTATGGTTTCTATTTTTCTCTTTCACCAGGCACACTTGCCTCTGCTGCAGTCTTACTTTATATTTTTTCCTAGACCCATTTTCAGCATTTTGTGTTAATTTTTTCTTCACTTTAAATCAATAAGTTATATTATTTTCTAATAATTTGCAAATTATCCACACTCAGATTACTGATCAAAAGAACGTATCCTCAACCCTTCTGACAACAGCCTGCATTTATGTTGACTTAAGCTGATGCTGACACCAAAGCCTTGCACAGTGTGTAAGTCAATCTAAGACCTTACTGGTAAGGAAATGCTAAGTCTTGCTCTCGTCTCCTTTCCTCGTTTTCAGTAGCATTTGCTCGCTCTGGCTCTTATGCCAGCTTTGGCACTCATCTGATCCCTCAGAGAGCTGATTCAGCTTATTAAACCAGCAGAAAATAGATTTACTGTTGTTTGGGGTTTTGATGGGCTACTTTCCCTGTAGGGACAGATAAAAACACTTAGCCCATTTCACCTAATTGCAATCTCATGCTGGTTTACATCAGTTTATAGCAATTTAAATTGAAGGTGCCATATTAATCCCTTCATCCCCACCTACACAGCAGTACCTCTTCCTCACTAACAGTCATTAACAGTCATGCAAATGGATGGTGAGCCAGACAGGGCTTTCTTTTTTTCTTTTTTTTGTAAGGTTGCTCCTTGCTGGATCATCTCACTGAACTCGGCAGCTGCACAAGAAATTCAATTGAGCCTAAGGAGGACTGGACCTGCACTTCCTCCATCTCACCTCTGTGAGCATCCTGCAGTGCATAAATAAGTGCTCAGCAGTACCTGGCTGCCCCTTCACTGAGACAGGGAGGTGCTAAATTAGTAAATGCTAATTAACCAGGGGGTCACAACCCATTTTATTCCTGCTCAGTAAAACTTCACCTCAGACATGCAGAAACATCTTTGGATTCTACACAGACTGCAGGACGTGCCCTCACTGGTATCACTGAGCAGAAAAGCAGCAAATCCCTTTCATACAAGTCACTGGCTCAACCCTAAAAAAGTCTATGATATTCACCTTAAGCTAATCACCACCATCAGTCTCCTTATGACAATTACACATTATAAGTGTATCTTAAATCCAATCCTACTCTCATTCATTCCTGCAGAATAACTGGCTTTATCTGGTTTCCTCACAAGTCAGATAAAAAGATTTAGCCTCTTCCACATGGATCACAAAGGAGACATTTAAAACAATTTACTTACCGAAGGATTTCCTTCCGAGTGAAGAATGTGCAATCCTGTTAAAGAAACAAAATGTGTCATTGTACTATAGAAACATTGAAATCAACTGCAAAGAATTATTTGTCAACCTTTTGGAAGGAAACTCAGACCTGACAGAGAAACATTGAAGATGACATTTGGGTGCCATCTACTTTTCACTCAGAAAGCAATATACACTATAAAATAACAGAAATATTCCAAGGACAGGCCTATCAGTAAAAAAAAAAAAAAGATATTGGTAATGGGATAGTTCAGGAGGAAAAAAAACCAGGTGCTTAGATACTTCTCCAATGTGGAATGACCAGACCAGAAACAAAATTAAATCCAAAAAATAAGGTATATGCCAAAAGTATTCAATAAATGAATATGGAAAACTATAAACAACAAATAGATGACAAAAACTGTCTTCTCACTTGAAGTATCCCCCTACTGGAGACAACTCTTTTAATAATAAAATTGCATGGTTATTTATTAGTTATTAACTCTTTTTGCTAACAATCAGTTTGCACTATGGTCACTTTGGTGAAGGCTGCAAACTCCCCCATTTTAGGAGCAGGGATAAATGGACAGGCCCTGCTCTGAACAGCAGCAAACTATACAGCTCTCTCTGTGCTATCACACAATTAGAAATAACTTACTAAAGTGCAAAGTAGAGCTTGCTGAACATGAGAGGAGAGCATACAAGCACTCACATTCTAAATGACTCTGTGATGTGACTGAATGTACACTGGTTTAATTCACTTCACAAACACCTGTGTTATACTAGAATTCAAACACTTCACCAAAGAACCAGAATATGACCAGTGGAAGAATTTGTATTTCATGCATTTCTACGTCAGTCACAAAAAAAGTTATAATTTCAGGTGCTGTGAGGAAACATAATAATCAGTTCTCTCCCATTCAAAAATAATCCTCTAACCTCCACTATCTTACCTAATATGTACTTAATGGAAATTCTGCCCTGCATCCAAGACTAGGAACACTAGTAGTAATGAAATATTTGATAATCAGTTGAGAACATATTCATCAATTCAGAGAATATGTAACTTGATCTTAGAGGCAGCTCATGAGGGTGTATGTATAGGGAACAACCACCAACACAGAAAATTATTCCTGATTATCCACCTCTCTCACAGGCCCATGTGATGTGGCAACGCATTTGCCTAACAGTTCAGCTCTTTGTCGTTTTCCCCCTTTAATGTAAAAATACTTAGAATATATAATCTTTGAAAATCAGCTTGTGACAAGATAACAGTATCAGACTCGGTAAGTCATACTTCAAGGGTACAAACAACTACTTTGACTCTCCCAGTCCTGCTCTTCAGTCAACCAGTAAAAAAGTATTTCTTTCCCAAGCTGAGACTCATTTGGGCTAAATGCCTGCTTCTTCCAAGGAGGGGAGAAGCAAAGGATCCCAGTTGGCTGAAGCAAAGAGACTGTCTCGGGTGTCCAGGAACGCGATTGGTCCCGCAGGGTATCAATTATTGAGCTGCCTTGTTCTCCTCCCTATAGAGTGGCAGGAGCAGCTCTTCCTTCAGTAGATTGTGCAGCTACAGGGCCCAGGAAAAAGCACCCTGGGAACTGCTGACACTGATGTCACATTGTCTGGAACTGCACAAAGTGACATCGGAGCCAGCTGCTCAAGTCTTCCTTAATTCCAAACAATCAACACAATCAACCTGTCACTTAAGGATGCTTCATTTACTCAGAAAGGGCAGGTGTAATCTCACAAATAATTGTAATGCCCTCAGCAGCAATCATGTGTAATTTTACAGGCTGGGGAAACAGCAGCCACTTAACTAGAAAGGTGACGGGGAAGTGATATACAAATGGAGACAAAGATTGAAAAGTTACCCTTTACTGTTTAGTCCTGCAAAAATGCTATTGGAAGACAAATTAGGAGGTCAGATAATAAACCACTTTTGCTGACAGTCCACACATTTTTTAATATTTTATTCTGAATTGCTTCATGACATTGACAACAAACACTGCTGCCTGCCTGTTTTTCAATCAACAAAATTTTTACTAATATAATCTAAACCCCCCTAATACTGAAAACCTCTATAGCAGAAGTAGTTGCAACTATCTGCCTGACCTCTGTTACTGACAGCACTATTCCAGTTACACCTGCCAATTGCATAGAATTGTCAGGGATGAGGGGTGGCAAAAAAAATTAAAGAGTGGTCTCACTCTTAAGAGAGATCTTAAAGCTGCTCAGGGTCAAAGCACCATAAATTCATTGTGACTTGGCCTATACTTCTGATCCAGACAGATGATACCACTTATGAAATGATTTATCATTAAAAAGCCTGTCTGGTGTCAAATGGCAAAAGCCACAGCTCCACGTGACCTCTGCCAGGGAAGTGCAGCCATCCCTCTTGCTTCTCCCACCTTCTTATTTCTGCCTTTTCCTTTATGCAGACTTCACCTTGATGAGCAGAATAACTGCATCAGAGAACTCCGAAGGAAGGAACTAATGTGTTTGTAAATGAACCTAGCAATAAGGGATGCATTTCCAGCTTGGATCATTTCCTTTTAGTGACTTAGAATATAGCATTGGCAGTGCTGGTACAAGAAATGAAGGTGAATCAAGTACCTATTGATGGCAGGAAAGGGGTCGAGGACTGACTTTTTTTCCTTTTTTTCTTTGAAAGCACAGCCCCCATTTGGATTAAAATCATGATGGAAAAAAGGTCTAAATAACATAATTACATTTTATAGTTGCTGGAACTTCAGAAATTTAATTCCAATTTAATTAAAGACTTTTGGCCAAAGAAACACGGAGGTGAATCATCCAATTTTCTTCTGGCTACTTCATTCATACAGAAAATACACAATGAAGGACAATAAATAGTAAATTAACATGTTAAATTCACTCTCCTATAAGGAAAGGTGAAGTGGGCTCTGGAAAGCATTTGTCATTTATGCACATAACTTTGATTTTCCTGGAAGGCAGAGGTATCGTGGAACACATTTGTTATTTTGTGGACTGTATTTGAGTTTGCTATGAACACAAAAAGCAACCTGTCTGTTCTGTCTGGACACTAAAGCGAATGGGAGTCCTGCTAGAAAAGCACAAACTAAATACTGAACAAATAAATATTACCAGAGTTTTCGTAATTCTTATCAGTTCAACAGTTCTGGCAAGAATTGATCCTGGGAATCATTGCCTTTATTTCTAGTGCTATACACTGGCCTGAAAGACTTCTGCTAACAGCAGGCCCTTGGGGGTTTTAACCTATTTAGGACAGAGGCTCTGCCTTGACAGGTCGCCTGTTCCAGCCCCTGAGAATATACATGCCCCTTTTCCAAGATCAACTGTCCCACTCAGTCTATCCTTGTGCCCTCAATAATCAAGTTAATTAGAAGTCCTACATGGGATCACTGATGGTTGTTTGGAGGTAAGATACTAAAATAAATCTTCAATTATTTACTTAACAACTTATGGCAAAGTGAATAAAATCAAGCAAACAGAAAATAAATTTCCCATTGATTTCCATGAGATCATGACCTTGTATAATGGGACTTGATTCTCAAATTTAGCATTTGGATGGCTTAACTGCTTCTTAAAGTACTTTGCAGAGAGAAGAGGCAGACAGCTGCTGTATTTAGGCTCCATGGGTAGCTTGGCTCATGGCTGGTATTGGGACTTTCTGCATGTCACTCAGCATTGCTTGTAAAGCACAGTTAACAATCTCTACTCTTAAAACTTACTTTTATAGAAGAGCAGCATGCACATGCTGTTAGTTTTATTCTTTTATTTCCTATGTCAGATGAATGCAGGTTTAGGACAGAACAGACTGAAATATGGTGGTCCACCACCTTTTCCACTCGTCTGTAGGACTTCACTGCAAACTCCTAGGTTGGTTCTGCTTTGTACTGAGTTCTACAATGATTTGAACAAAAACAGGGAGAGAGAGAACTGCGCTGCCAATGCTGCTGTTTAACTGTCGGTAGTGCCCATAGCCAGCACACCGGGAGGTGGGGCTCCACCGTCAGCCCACGTGTCAGCTGTTCGGGGGGATGGATTGCCAGCTCCCGAGGGCAGCACACAGCTTATGAATGGCAGCAGAGCCCCGTGAATGGGAGGTGACCAATCACCACTGCCAGAAACAAGTATTGTGCATAAAGCACAGCTCTGAAATACAACCCTTTTCATGGAGGTACGCAAAACACTTCTGTACAGAGCAAAAACTGGAGAAATGAACAACGGAATGAAAGAATAGAAATACACAAATATGCTGTGAAACAGTATTTCTTAAAGCCATTAAATGCATATTTCTCTTCTAAGACAATACATATATATTCTGCTTTATATATGTATAGTTTCATAAGGTCAGGTTTATCCTGATCCTGCAACAGCTTCATTGGAAAGTTTTATAAATAAGAAAATAATATAAATCAGTCTCATATAATCACTGCAAATTAAAAAAAAAAAAGTCTCAAACAGAAGCCAGCAAACTACAGATAATGCAGACACTGTAAACCTTATAGCTATCGGAGAGAGCAGCTCTTAAAAAATGCTAACTAGTGGATGCTGCAGCACTTTAAAAGGTAATATTTCAAGCAAATTACTTCAGAGGTTTCATTTTGAAAATCACAAATGATGTTTTGTACTGTGCCAAAGTACAAAATGTGTGTAAGAGCATTTAGTCAAAACACCATTAAAACATCATCCTGTGAAGCAACCAAGAATCTGGTACCAGACAGAAGCAAATGAACTTTCATATAAGATCTATTATTAACTCTATTCTGGTAATATTTTAGAAATGCAATACTTTTGTTCTACATTCCATACAACTAAGACTGGCATAGAGTTGTGCAAGACTGAGTCAGCAAGATATTTATGTATTTTCATCACTGTGAGTGTATAAAGAGTTAACAGAGTCAATGAGTTTAAAATGTTGTTTGCATCAGAACTCCAATGAAAATTTTACCATACAGCTCATCTTTCCTTGTCATCATATATACTTTACAATTACACCCAAGCCAACCAAAACACCCACTGGGTTTCAGAAGGAAAAAATCTGCAGCTGTAAAAAGCAGTTTGTATATTCATATTGCAACAGGGGAGTAGAAACAAGTCAGACTTCAGCAAGGTCTGAGAAGAAGCAAACTACCAGCTGAAGTAATTTTGCTCAATCTATATGTGCCCCAAACGGTAACATGAAACCGGAACATGACCAAAAGATATTTTCACAAAAAACTCGCTCCATTATTATGCTGCTTTTACTTGCATAATAACAGCAATACTCTATCAAATAGAAAATACTTTTTACAGAAGATCCTGGGGAACAAATGAATGTACTTTTTGCATTCTTGCAAAGGGTTAAGTTTCCAAGACCACGGATGAAGTCAAGCACGGCTTTTTAAAAGAGAGCTTGATGAACTTGTTTTACTTTTCAAATGGTGTTTCTTGACAGATCATAACATAACTTGTTTCATCTAGTTTTGCATCATTCTTATGAAATATAGTTGAATTGCACTTTGACTTCAATTTTGATAAGAGGAAAAAAGTGAGCTCTGTAATGGAGAAATTCCTGTGTAAAAGAAGCAAGCCATTATTTCATAGTACTCTATTGTATTGCAATATTACCTATAAGACTGCCAGGGTAAACACCAGTTTGTTTTGAGACTACATTAAATAATGCAGAGTAAGTAATGCCACTAATGAACAAATACAAGTGGCTTGCAATAAAACCAGTAATATGCCCTATAATCTCTAGGTTCTATGAGGGGAAAAAAAAAAAAAACAAACCAAAACAAAAAAGAACCACTGAATTTGTATCAAATTCAGATCCCTTATTCAAGTAATCCCAGAAAGGGGAATGAGATTGACTGATCAGTGCAGGAGTTTGTCCATAGCCCAAGCACAGTTTGTCTGCATTTCCTACTCAATACAGTTGTTTTTCAGCTAGAAATGCTGTGCATGAAGGTGAATACATGGCTCTGATGTTGCATTACTGCATATCTGTGTTTTCCATTGCTTCAAGCATCTGTACACAGCATCACTCAAGACCCCTAAAATTTCAGTTCATTTTCTTTTCTCAATATGAGATTTGACCACCAAAATCTGTAGGCAACTTTTAAAACCTTAATTTTAAAATGTTCATTTATTGCAATGAAATCCATCTTTCTTGCCTATCAATATTTACCTTTTCCCTCAGCAGACCTTGGTTAGATTTCACATTTTCTGCATAAAAAAACCCTCAACAAACAACCAAAACTCTCATCCACAGAACCCCCCCAAAAACCACAACCAGAACTCTAAGGGCATAAGAATCATAAATGCCCAGTAAAATTCCTTTTCTTACAAGGCCAGCATTTTAAATGATGTGAATCTCTATGAGCAAACCAGTGCTAGCAAAAGCCTAATTTGCAAAACAATTCACTAAACTTATGAAAATGTGAAGAGCTGCCAGCTAGAACACTATCATAATAACAGGTGATATGATCTCAACAGCAGGTGTTATGGCAAGGTGTTAGACTGGAAAGCTGCAAATCTCCTTTCTTTAATTTCCCTCTACCTACTTTGATTTTTAAAAAAACCTGAAAGGTTTAGTATTATCAAGTTCTATTACAGGTCTCTTTTACAAACAATTTCAACTGGCTACCCATCACCAGTGTTAATGAAGAGCACTTAAAAAACTTGTCCACTGAAACCATTGAGGTTATCCTGTGGGTGAGCAGATTTACAACTCTTTAATTTAAATTTAAAGGTTCTGCTAAAAAGTGGCTCTTCAATATGACATTTCCATGCAAAAAAGGTGCATACACAGGCTTTTCAGAAAGTTTTAGATAAATCAAACATTTATTTTATTTCATTAATATCATACTAATGATCTAAGATTTATGTATGCTAGCTCTTCAAGCAGGTGATTTTTCTGCAGCTTAATCTTCACTCTATAAAGTCAAAGCCACTTGCATAGGTTTTACCATACTTTAAGCACATGAACTTCTCACTTTTCCATTTCATAGTGTCTTCTATGGAACAAGCATGTAAAACTTACTGAATTTTTAAAAAATTATAAGAATCTTCCTCCTGAAACAGTATTTAGGTGCTACAAGCTCAAAGCAATTTGTGTTAAAGACAGAAATAGTAGAAGTTACAACCAGATAATACAATATCCAGAAATACACTTCAATAAAGAAATTATAACCCTAACCATGAGGTGAGTGAGGTTTTGAACAGTCTTCCAATAGGAACTTGGAGGCAGTAAAAAAAAAAAAAAAAAAGCAAGATATATTTTACAAGAAAGACTGACTCTTTTGTTTCTGCATGCTGATACTATGAACACTGTACCCTGGACTGCTATTGTAAAAAGCACAGTACTAACTCACAGACACATAAATTCACAAGAAACTGTTTTAGGCAAAAAAGAAAAAAGAATAAAGGATCCATTTATAAAAGCAATTTCTATGTAGAACCCTTCCTGGTCACTGGGGTACAGATGTGCACAACAGACTGTTGCGAAGTGGACTGTGGTACACAGTGTTTTACTTTGGCCCAGGGTTTAGAGGCCCTGGTAACTCGGCTGCTGGCCCAAGACATGAAAAACCTGCATTAAAAAAATTATTGAAACATTGTCCCATTCTTCTATTTTCTATTCTGAAGAAATTCCACGAATGAGAAACAGGCAGGTAAGATGGCAAACTCCAAATCAAATAGCTCCACTTGTATGATACAAACTGCCTTCTCCCCCAGGATGCAGTGGAGAGGCAAGAGCTCTCTGTGTGGGTGGCTCCAGCAGTCAGCCCAGGATCTTTTTGTTTAAAAGACTCAAGAGGGATGCAAACCTAATGGATCAGAGGCAAATCACCAAAATTATGTCTTTATCTGATTCTTCACAGCATGAGGCTAACATTCCTTCCTAGCAAATTTGACAGGTCAGTTATTGTCCTGAAACCTGTTATTTTATGGTAATTACCAAATATAACAAGTGCTATTACTAGTCAAAAATTATCTAGCTCTACACTAATGAACTGCAAGTCTGCCTGTAACAGAGAAATCCCAAAGGCGACTCAATCCACTGGGCCCAACTCCTGCCAGGCTTTGAGATCAATTATCCAGCATTATGAAAGGCAGGGGCTGCAGAAGCCATTAGAGAGAGGCAATTTCTACATGAAGAGCACTGAATTAGGGATGACATTTCAGCTCTTGCATTTGCCAGTTTATGCCAAGAAGATAACATTAATTACATTTGGATTTTGTTTTGTTTCACTGCAGTTGTGCTCTGTTCTGTGTTCACTTTTATTGTTAGTAGGAAGACAGACACTGGTGCTTTACAGATCTTTGATTTCTCTCTTGCCTATCCAGCAGGAATGTGAAAAAGCTTTTTTTGGATCTTGGACTGCTAAGTCTAAGACCATTAACTTAGATTAATACATTACAGACTGCTGGTGAGAAACATGACAAAGTGGAAATTAAAGAAGGTCCACTGTCACATTTCCTACAATGACAAAAAAAAGGCTAGGTATTTATAAAATCATTCCATTTATGCCTTATTTTCAGCATGGGATAATGGTTCAAAGCATTTTATCATATACACCTGGCCTCACTCTGTGGCTCAATATTTACACCTGTGACAAGTCCATGTTAGCATAACTTGAAATAAAATTGGTAACTAAAATTACAGTTTCTACTCCAATGGCTTTAACCAAAGATCACAAAGGTAAAACGTTTTTAAGTTACCCAGTCCCTTGAGGATCTGTGTCTGTCCCTTGGTTATCACAAGATACACTAAACCTTGATTTCCTGTGCTGCTAATTCAATGCTTGTCACTTCATGTAGGAGAACAGAGCAATGCAGCCAGCCTTGGCTGCCTCTCTTAAGCAGTCAGCTGCCTCCTTCTTTGGCACACTTCTACTCAATGCTTTGCCTCGCTGTATTTTCAGAAATTTGTTCAAGATACCCAGTGTGCAGAGAGCTTCCTGCAATCCATTTCAGTGAGATTTGCAGTGTGCTGAAACATGACTACAAACTGGGAATTCTTTGGGGTTTTTTTTATCCTATTTAAATGCAGTTGATGCAATGTTAACTAAATAAAGAAGTACCAAGTTACTCCTAATATAAGATGCACACTTACTTATGTTCAGGTAAGAAACTGCTTTCCAGGAATGGATGCAAGCATAATGACACCTATTCTGGAATTACATTAAGCATATTTCTATGGCTTATCCTTAGAAGTTAATTTAGACAAGATCTCTTTTTTCCTTTCTGCTCTATTGTCAGCAAAGGTATCAGGGAGAGAAGGTGCTACACTTTTGTCAAGCTAGTCACAATCCTTATTCTGCTTCCTAGTTCAGACATCGAGGATGTGACTCTTCTCCCTCTATACAGACAGGGAATTAATTGAGTATATTCATCAACCCAGCCTTAGAATATTATTAGAGCTGCTGGAAGGAGCAGTAGAATATATGCATTCAGGTTACAAAGGAAGTTTTCAATTATATTAGAAAAAACCACCCGCCCAAACCAAACAAAAACCCAAATCATAAACATATGTAGATTACTCCCTTCCATCCCCTAATGCAAACCAAGATATCTTACCTGGTAGGCATCTAGCTGTTCATCAGTAAATATCGTTTGCTTATTACCCATCTTAAATGAGGAATTCTTCCTCTCTGCAAATGCATCCCATTAGAAGTAGCTGGATTCCTCTGTATTGTAGGCATTTAGAGCACGTATACTCCGTGAGTGTGCTGAAAAAATCCCAGAGCCTGCATTGAACTGGTTTTGACTGTACCTGCCCAATGAGGAAGGACAAAGTCTGGGAAATCTTTGCAAAGGCTTGACTGGAGCGTGCCAGGCAGGAAAGTGTTAAAATCACAGGCAGGTGTCGTGCAAAAACGGGGATACCAATCTGCCCCTTTTCAGATGCTTTTCTAAGAGGCATACGGAGCTTTTATAACCCCAACCCCGAGCAGCCGCTCCTAGCAGAACGCAGCTCTCTCTTGCCTCGGGGTCTCGCTCTCAGGGCGCTCCTCACGGCACCTCCAGGTTTTGGAGCAGCTCTGCGTCAGCCGGTGGCGCTGGGCAGCGCAGCCGTATTGCCAGGCACCCACAGCCAGCCTGGCAACTGGGGAGTGCAGGGGCACCGCACACAGACCCCAGCCAGCTCTGCGAGCCGCCTTGCCCCAGGCTGCCAGGGGACGCACGGCCGGGTGCAGCCTCACGATGTCCTGAGCGGCCCCACTCCAGCACCAGGTGCCGCGGGGGCTCCGCAGTAAACGCTCATGTCTGCACTGTGCCTATCGAGGATGTGAGTTCACTACCAAAGGTACCAAACTCCCGGGTGCAGCACGGAACGCAAGGACTTCTTCGCACGTTAACTAACATTTTTTAAAAAGTCAGCAAGATTAAAGCAGTTTAAGACACGCTAACCTCACTCCTTAGGCTCAAGGAAGCACAGCTGGGAAGGAAAAACCGCCACCACAGCTTAAAGCAAAAGCAGAAAGTGCCAGCAGAGGGCTCACGGGGTGTTCTAGCGCACCACAACCCTACTGACGGGAAAATGAAAAAAAAAAAAAAAATACAAGAGAATCTATGAGAAGCAGACAGACAAAATTATATTACCTAACATCTGCAGAAGGATAAGCTCTTATAACAACAGCAGGAAGAAGTCTGAGTGAGAAAGGATGGCAGCGGGGAAGAAGGACCCATTATAAGTTCCCTTTCCATTCATGCACATAGGAACAAGAGAGGGTAAAATTCCTAACTCCTTTATTTACAGTCTGCCAATGGTCATTATTTCCTCATCAAGATACCAAGCTTATGAAAAACACTTGGAGAATTATCTTGTGCCTTTCCCTACAGCTTCTAATGATCCTGGCCTGATAGCAGGATTGGATAATAGAAGTTCACTTTACTTTGGCATATAACAACAAACATTTAAAAGTAATAGTGAAAGCAAATATATTGTAAACATAGTAAAAATATCCTATAAAGTGTGTTGGATATGTAGTAAAAACATCTACAAAGTGCTGAACCACAGACTGTTGTAAGAGATGGCTTATTCAAATTATAATATTTAGAAATGCAGGTTTGATTAGCTGCAAATCAGCACTGCCCTGAGCTACAAAAATTACAAGGTATATCACATACACAAAATAAATGCCTTGGGATGAGAATGTAGGCAACAAGGCTTATTAGCAATAAGAAACACCAGAATTTTAACATCAAAGAAATGGAGCAAGCACCTGTTCAAATATCATACAGTGGTACTGACTGTTACATGGCCAAACGGATCTTTGTTTTGCTTTTTTTTTTTTTCCCTGGTGTGTAGTGGCATTAGATTCTTATTATGTTCAAAAAAGTTCTCCACAGGTAAGTCAGAACATTAAAAATAATAGTAAAAAATCTACAAAATACAGTATTTCTTTTTTTTTTTTTTTAATTAGAAAAGAACAATCTACAAGGACCCCTTGAGACTAAGAATTTGCACAGTTCTGAATGTTCTTACCAGTCCTCAACTCTGAATGAGCTCCATCATTGGCTTTAGTGGTTATATGTATAATTAAGCATGGTTAATATCTCTGATCTGTTGCAACTGAAATGCAAGAGATAACAGCTGCTCTCAATCAGACCAGACCAATATTTAGGCAAGTGATTTGCATGAAATAGCATTCCATTCACAGCCACCTACTTCAAGCTGCCCATCTATGCAAATCAGATTAAATATAAATGGCCAAATTACCTCTAATGTCATTATACAGAAGTTAATTGACAGCAGGGGTGGATTTGGCTCCGTATCTTTTAATCTTGTGATTCTGTACACTTAACCGTACTCCTACAGTGAAAAGCTGATAGCCCATCTCTTCATTTTTCACCTGCTTTTATATCCCTGGCTGCTTGGTCCCACTGTACCCCAGATGACACAGACATCAGGAAGTCTCTATCTTTTGAATCAGAATAACAGCAGTAAAACAGCAGCAGAGCTTAATGGAAAGCATTAACCAGGTAAGGCTTACTTGTGGTTACAATGAAGGCCAGATGTAGAGATCCTGAGGTTCACAGACATACTCCTGTTTCTTCCTTTGGGCCTGGCTTTCCACTCTGCCACCTCCAGTTTCTCTTGCATATTAGGAATGCCTTGGTTTTATTCTGTTGCAGAGAAAATATGCAGTGAAACCCGTATGGCTGAAGGAGTTAATTGCTTTAAAAGAAAGACTCAGCTTACCAAGGAAACAGCATCCACTGAGTATATGGACTGAAAAGAAACAGTTTCTCAAATTCTTCTTGCCATACTCTGAAGAGTATTTTTTCTTAGTAAATAGAATTAAAATACACATTTTTAAAAAGAGGATTCAGAGATAACTGTTGAGGCTTACACTATACCAGCTAGCTCTTCTCAAGTATATTACAGTGGTAACTATATTTCAATGCATAATTATCTTGCTATACTATATTTGGGTAAAATTTAAAGACAGTATAATGCACAAAGTCTTTTTCACTCCTATTTGTTGGTACATGTCAAAGTTCAGATGATCTTCCAGTTTACTCTTCTGCACTTCTTCTATCTGTTCATATTTATCAAAGATTAGTTGTATTTGCCAGTTGGGTGTTAAGCAAACTTACTCCCAGCATGTTGCAGCAACAAATCAATACTTTTCAATGTGCACAACAAGAACTGACCTTAAATACTACCAGTACTACCACATTTCACTGTATTTCAGTTTTTAAAACTGTTTGCCAAACCAAGTGGTTTTAAGCTATTAGCAATACATAACATACATCTTGCAATCAGTTGCAGATAAAGTTTAGTAAGGAGGACAGTATATATAGAATAGACTTGCCATTTCACTGCCCATTATACCAGGGACAGTAGTTAAATAGCAACTACTCATCTGCTCTAGAAGTTTAAATCCCAGAGCAGGAAATACAGTTACTCATGCACCCCAATGCAGTATTTGACAGCAAGATGGCTCTCAGCTGCAATGGCCTCACCTGCCCACAGCCGCAGGGGTTTGTTTCCACAGCTCAGGGAGTGGGATACACCAGGCTGGCAGCTCCAGACATCCTTTGGTGCAAGTTTCTCTGCTCCGAAGTGTTGCAAGCCCTGGCTGCTATAGCAGGTGACTGCTCTGATTTATTAGGAGAGGTGTAAGTTTAACGACCTCCAACAGCCAGGTCAGAGTACCTTAAATTGCCTCTGTAAATTATGCAGTGAGAATGCCACAGTGGCTTAAGTCCAAAAACTCTTCCTCCTCACCAAAGAAAGATCAAGCTACTCTGAACAGACCGCTTTACCTGTTCATGAGAGGATTCACACAGAGTTTTAACAATCACACTGCACATCTGCTGCTTTCACGTGTTGGTTTGCTACAGCTTTTAATAGGGGAGAAAAGAATCTAAGAAATTTCATGCCCATTGTACCAAGTATTCCAAGAACTTCCGTCTCACACAGATGTGTCCTTGCAGAATAACTGTTCATGAGGAGTTAACTCTGTTAGCAAAAAGAACAGTTTTGGTCCAGAGGGGCTGCCTGTACATTTATTTGTTGTAACCTTTTATGAGTCCTTAGGGCCCACTGCTACTGCAGGTGTGAGTAACAGTGATCACTACTTGCAATGGGAGAAGTTCTATCCTCCACTGGTGCTGCAGAAATTCCCCCTGAATCTTTGGGACTTGTTTTATTTACTGGAAAGCTATTCACAATTCTGTTTGCACACAGGTAAACAAGGAATAATAACATCCACCTACTACAGCTGCTGTGGAGCTAAAAGAAGTTCCTTAAAGATGCTACAGAGCTACAAAACATTACAATTGCAATATGTTACCCTGACTGTTGTAACTTGCCTCTTATTTAATACTTATGGTGAACTATAAATAAAAAATGAATTATAAATACACAGTTATGAATTTGTAAAATATGTGAAAAATTACCGTTTTTGCTACTGCAACAGGTTAAAAAGTTGCTTTTCCAACACATGGTGGATGGGAGGATGCTCAGACCCCACTAAACTTGTCTGGAAGTGCTATCCTGCAAGAGAAGTCTTCATGGGTCTGAGCCCTGTCTGAGGAATGAATAAACAGCTTGAGAAAGATGCAAGAATCGTGTCTCTCAAACCAGGGAATGCTGCCGACTATGTGACTAAAGTGCATTCGCTATGAGGAGCAGGAACTTTCTAGGGAGTTTTATTGCTAAAGAAAATAAACAGAAAGGAAAACCTTGTGTGAAAATTTGTTGGTTTTATGATCTTATCTATCTAGCTTAAAAAATACACTATGTTAGAAAAGCGTGGTTTCTAACATAGAAATGGATAAATTCTATTTATCCATAAATAGAATATCTATTCAAAATTCTATTCATATCTATTCATATCTATTCAAATTCTATTTGACTTATTATGGATAAATTAGGCTTAATGCGTTTCATTAAGCCTAATTTATCCATAATAAGTCAAATAGAAATGACTTTTTTTTTTTTAAGATGTTTTACACAAGACAATGTCTAGCCTCAGGGACAGAATAATCAAAAAAATACGCAATGGTTGCTTAAGCAGACTAAATGTAATATAATGAATTTCCCCATAGGGAGTCTCAATATAGTGATCACTAGGGGAAAGACAGTACTGCTGACTCCACATAGGCATCGTTTTCTTAGGCAAAATAACTACTCATGGGTTTATTACTGTGTCGTTCAGCCCTTCTCAGAATGGATCCAAACCAGCCACTGTTATCACCTTATTACTTCAGCATTATTATGGTAACACCCACAAGACACAGACAAGTGGGTGTTGAAAATGTGCAAAAAAATTCTCCACAATATCTCCCCTCCCCCAATTTTACAATCCAAGTGCAACCCAACGATGTAGATGCAGATACAGTCACAAACACAAGACAGCAACATGAATATGTTAACTATGTATATAGTTACCAGCAGAAAATCAGTATCAAGAGAAATCTGCACGCCTGCCATTACAGACATCTGAATGACAATTCTCAACTCAAAGCAACATCAAAACCAAGATAAAACATCAATAGAGGAAATGTTGTGAGTACCTCTTGTGTCCTGTCATGAAAAAAAAAAAGCAAATGATCCTCAGAAAATGGAGGCTACTAATGCTGTATATTGTCAAATATCAATTCTAAGAATTTCTTCTCACGCATTTAAGATAAGACGAAACTAAACACGCAGTCTTAATCCTCAGCTTTCAAGCACGCCCAGGACTGAGCTAAGTAACTGGAAAGGCTGCAAGTAATCTGATAACTCTATCACCAAAAACTGGTACGAAATTACTCTGAGACAAACCCCAAATTTTAATGTTGCCAAGTGTAAGAAAGGTAGGAAAAGTTTTAAAAAGCGGTCATTCCCAGAGGTCTGAGGTCAAACTGCCTTAGTTCTAGTTTGATGCTTTACTCTGCAGAACCCGCCCGGCTCGCCGGCCACCCTTCAGCGCGAGTGATCAGCACGTGCGAGCTGCCCCGGGCGGCACTTTCGAACAGCTCCGTGGGGCGGCCCTCAGCCGGCGCTGCCGGGGAAGGGACACTGCACCCTCAGGGCCTCCCACGGCCCCCGCCGCTCCTCGAACTGAGAGAGCAGCAGTTTTTAAAAACAGTGAGACAAGTACCTCAGAAATGAAAGCAAATAGAAGTCTTAAGTTGTCCCGATTTCAAGAGCTTTGTTTTTAACACTTTATAGTACATGGGTTTAGGAGGCTTCTTATCTACTTCAACAAAAATATGACATCTTTCTTAACAACAACTATTTTTTTTCCCCACAACTGACACAATTCTAGAGGCTGGGAGTTTAAAAAACCATCAAACGCTTCAAAACTGGGGCCTCTTTGAAAACTGGTTGTTTGTCTCCACACAAATGCCACAACGGTACTTCCCTCAGACACCGCACCTGGAGCTCCCGCGTCCTCCGGCGGCACCGGGCCGTCCACCCCGGCACCTCCCGCACCGCCGGGAGCGGGGTCTCCCGGCAGCACCCTCGCCGGGCCGCGGGATCTGGGCTGAGGGCTGGCGGAGGAGGCTCGGATCGCCTCAGGCAGCGGCGGGCGAGAGCTGAGGGGCCGCGGGATGACGGCCGGCGGAGGAGGCTCGGACCACCTCAGGCAGCGGCGGGCGGGAGCTGAGGGGCCGCGGGAGAAGGCTCGGACCGCCTCAGGCAGCGGCGGGCGGGAGCTGAGGGGCCGCGGGCGCTGCCGCAGCGGCGGTCCCAGGGCGGGGCCTCGCGAGG